>JAENPR010000576.1:0-404420 GCA_018135685.1 Themeda triandra
GCTTCTCAGAAGACACTGGATAGTTACAGATGGAAATGGAAGGACAGAAAATATTTGGTTAGTGTTTATTGTAATGGTACTCTAATTTGATTATCATAAAGGATGTGCTAATATGATCGACATCATTGTTGTGTTAGGGGAGTTGGAGTAGTGGGAGAACAACCCGTCATTTTCCCCAAGACTGGTTTTGAGTATTCTTCTGCGTGCCCATTGAGCACTCCAAATGGGAGAATGGTAACTCTACAGAAGTTTCTGCAAAAAAAGTTTCAACAATAGCTTGCTGTCATGTTTAGCATTGCCTTTTTCTGTACCTAGAAAATAGGAGTAAGTAATTTGAACCCAATTTTGGATTGTAGGAAGGTGACTTCGAGATGAAGCACATCGACAAGGCTGGATCATCAACCTTCAATGTTGCAATCGCTCCATTCTCTCTGTCAATTCTTGGGGACGACAATGATGTTCTGCTGTAAACCACACTGAGATTTAAACATAGACACACAAACAGTTACTGTTAGCGGTGTAGTTGAGTGTGCAAGGTTCAGGTGAAACTATTAGGGTTGACCGATGGCTTGAGCCAAGTGCCCTGGTGCAAGGCCTGGCACAGTTTGTTAGAATGTTGAATCTGGACCATGCGAGTGTCAATTATGAGGCACAATAGGACATCCTATCAATTGTACAGCGTGGAACTATAGAGCTTGTTATCATGTACTTCCTTGGTTCCAAATTATAAGGCGTTCTGGTTTTTCAAGATACATAACTATTGTTATACATTTAAGACATACACTATATCTAGATATACATAATAAAACAATGTATTTACAAAAACCAAATGGCTTATAATTTGGAATGGGGGGAGTAATATACAGTACCTTTTTATTTTCCATCACCTTAGTGATCATGGCTGTATACACTGTAATCAGCTTAGCAATGTATGGTGTTGATGTGGTCATTGATTATTTTCCTTTTGAGGTGATTGTTCTTTTGAGAAAATTTTCTTTTTTGAGGCGATGATATGTTTGCATTGCATTTTTAAGTGGGCCATCGAGTACTACTTTCATGGGCCTAATATAGATAACTGGGCCGGACTTTGGTGTGTGTGATCGCACTTCACCTTGGAGCACGGCCTGGCCAAACACAGAGTACCATATACACTGAATCCGATTCTAAAAAAAAAACGCTGAATCCAAATTGGAACTGTTTTGGTAGCCTATCACACTGAATCCCATTTTATTTTCCCAGTCAAATTTGTTCTCCCTTATAATTTATTCTAGGCACAAAAAAAAAAAAAACGTTCTAGGCAGTATAAAGTTCTAGAAATAATAATAAAAATCCGATCACTAGTTTATATTATATTATTTGTTATATCAAATCCTAACGTTTTCAATTGGTGATGCCACGATACTCTCATTCGTTCATGCATTTTGCATTGCTAGCTGTTCCTCTTTATTTTTCATTTCCTTTATAACATTTTAGGTCTTAAAATACTGGTATATGTATATATTTTTTATTTTGCTGCATGATGTAAAAATTACTAGTCACCAATCAAAGGTATGTGCTATGATCACTCTACACTGAGAGTGACTAATAATACAACCCACAACGAGATGTATATATATTGATGGGGAGAATTGGCTGTGGGACATCCTGAAATGTGTAAATCGGCTGGTGTACACACCCATTTTCGATATTTGTTAGAAGACACCGTAGTTTCGTGTAATTGGTCCAATGGACATCAAGCCTAATCAAATATTATTAAAAAATAAATGTAAAATTATATAAGTGTCAAAAAATTATACTATAAAATCTTCTACACTCTACATGATGAGAAAATTTCAGTGCAAAATAATATTTTTACTCTGCAGTTCTCATCATGTATAGTGTAGAAAATTTTATAGTATAATTTTCTAGCATTTATATGATTGTATATCTATTTTCTAATAATGTTTGATTAGGTTTGATGTCCATTGACCCAATTATACAAAATCGTGGTATCTTTTAGCAAATACCAAAAGTGGATGTGTGCATCAGCTAATTTATGTCTTTCGGGATGTCCATTAGTCTATCCATATATATAGTAGTTGGCTAAGGACATACTTCACCATTAATACATATACATAATTAAGTCACCTTCTTTCTCTCACAAGGTTTCTTAAATCTCACATATCAATTGGATGTAAAGCCCAACCTTTTATTTTCTCCGTATCTCAGTATACAAAGCTCACTTCTAACCTTTTATCTATATCTCTAATAAAGATAAATTCCACAGAGAATTTCTTTCAACATGCAAGCTATCTACATCAACAACCCACTAGAAAACTTTAGATGCGTGTTGTATGTTCGTCCGAACTCTTCTTCTTAATATAATGATACACCAACTAGCACATGTAATTACGATAGCTATCTCTTCATGGAACTTGCGTTTAATTGTCCACATAAATATGTCAAACTATTCACCAAAATTAATTTACGATAATTTTATTCATATAATTATTAAATATAAATATTCTATTGAATTATCTGGAATCGCTGTAGCAATGTGCGGTGTATTCTTCTAGTTATATTATATTATACTTGCCACTTTTATTATGTTATACTATATCATATTATATTATATTGTACTTTGCTCTGATGGAAGCTTAGTACTAAATTGGTACACCCTCCATCCAAAAATAAATGCAACACTAAAATTTCACAAAGACATCAGCATCCTCTAATTAAATCTTGTAATAAATTCAAGCAATTAAATTAGAATGCATCAAAAGGGAGAAAAGTCAGATAATCAACCAACTACTTGCTCAAAAATTAAAGTGTATTCATTGTGAGATAAATTTTGAGACAACCTACCCTATTACAACAATGGAATAATCCTCTTATCATCCCCATTCGATTGTGGTTGAGGCGTAACTCAAAATAAAAAAATCACATACTGCTTAGGGATAATAACCGATGACTTTCACCATGTCAAAGTGACACACTCTATCGCTGAGTTATATCTCTTCCCTGTCTCATGTGGAAAGAGAATTAATTAATAAATCAAAAGGCAAAGGTATGAGAATTCAAGGCTAGGCCACTCTTCATCTCGACTTTGTTTCCGCATATTATGAAACTAGGTGATAAACCCTAAACCCTAAACCCTAAACCCTACCCCGCGCGTTGCTGCAGGAATCTTCTATAACTAAACTGCAGATATTTCTTTGATTTTTTAAAAATAACTTTAGATTAATAATGGAATAGAATGGCTATCTTGAGTAAAGTTAGATCGAATAGATATCTTGATGAAGAAAAATACCTGATATATAAAAGAAGAAGTATATATATGAAGAAAGGAGTAAGATGACTTACTCACATAAGTGGAGCTGAGCTAGATCGGAGTTATTTAAACTACTCTAGAAGCTTGACGGTTTATTTTTTCTCATGCACTCATTTTGTGATGGTGCGTGGTGGCGGCAGTTCCTTCACTTCTATATTTGTTGTGGCAGAGGAAGCGATGAGGCATGCTTTTATTGCGCAAGGAAAAATAGTGGGTGAAAAAAAAGAGAGAGATGATGTGGCTTAAGAGGAAAATAGGCTAATGGGATAGTGGATGATGTGGCTTAAGGAGATGATAGAGAAATATACTAGTAGACATTAGCTTTATAGGAGTTTAAGATCTTTAGACGAGCATTACTAATGACGTGTCTAAACAAATCTGAATTGGAACAGTTTTGGTAGCCTATCACACTGAATCCCATTTAAAATTTTCCAGTCAAATTTGTTCTCCCTTACTTAGAATTTACCGTAGGCATAAAAACATATGTTCTTGGTAGTATAAAGTTTTAGAAATAAAAAATTCTTATCACTAATTTATATTATTTTATTATATATCAACCTACAATTTTTTAGTGTATCTTTATATTATTTTGTTATATCTCATCCTACGCTTTTTTTAGTGTGTCCTGCGTGTGCCGCCTCACTCCGCCACGTATCGTGATCGAGCTATCTGTAAACATGGCAGCGGATCAGATGAAATGTTTATGTAAAGTAAATACACATCCACGATAAATTGTCTAATGGATAAAATTTTATAGCTCTGTCAACGGCTGCACGAGTAACAATTTGTCTCATATGTGGTATCAGTATGGTACAGATAGATTTAGATTGCTATTATAATACAAATAAAATCCAACATATATATATTTTAAACACCAACGGTTGAAATCAAGCATACCGTGGCCATGGAATGATTTTAGCCATCCCTAACCATTTGACAGACTCTAATGTACTCCCTCCATTTTAAATTATAAGACATTTTGTTTTTTTCTAAATTCATAACTTTTGCTTTGTATCTAGACATGTTATGTCCAGATACATTAATAAAGTTATAGAGGTAGACATTGTAAAAAGATCTTATAATTTGAGAAGGAGGTAGTAGTATAATTTTAGGAAAAAACCCTTTTTAAGTAGTATGTAATAACACATGGCCATGTACACCACCTTTCGGTAAGCTAGTTACTGAATCACTGCTAAATCTGAAAGATCCCTCCCTCGTGAAGCATCAAGGCGCTCGCGCTGCACTGCGTGGCCGGCGTGGTTCACTGCCGCCTGCCGGTGAGCACATCGCCGGCCCCAGATCGTCACGAGCGGCACACGCTACCCGGCCTCCTCGCCGCTGCGCACTGCTTAACCCCTACGCGACGCGCAGTCCCCGGCCGGCCACCGGTAACGGAAGCCAGCCAGCCGGCCACGCGGGCTAGCGGTGCGCTACGGACAAGCAGCAGTATGCAGGCCCCGTCCGGCCGCGCGGCATGCGCGCAACGCCAGTGGCGTCACCGAGGGCAGGCCTGTGCGCTGTGGTGTTCTCCGTGCTTTCCTACATTGCCTCCATCCCACGTTCAGTCGCTCACTATCCCCTTGCCGCAGCCGCAGTTCTTTTCTGACCCCCCTATGCGCGGCGCGTTGAGGCCGAGAGAGAGAGAGAGAGAGAGAGAGAGAGAGAGAGAGAGGTATATCTAGAGTTCTACACGACGTACGGCGGCGGCGCCATGGGCGGGCGTGGAGCTCCGGAAGCGACAAGGAAGCTGGTGGTGGCTGTGGTGGGCGTCGTGGTCGCTGCGGCGGCAGTCCTTTGCCCCACCGCAGCTGGAAAACTTGGCAAACAAGGTACGTCCTGGTGCTGCTGTGTTGTTTTTAATTTCCTCCGTCCGACCGGCCGCCGGCGTGGCCGTCAAACCAAAATCAGATCGATTGTGCTCCATGGACCTGCGCTCGATCTTCTTGTTTCTTTTCTGCTGCGTGGCGTTGCGTTTGCGTTTGCGCTCCATCAACGTCGTGGTCTTTGTGTGTGGTTTGCACTTTGCAGCCATGGCGCTGGTGGCCGTCAAGGCGGCGCTGCATGATCCCGGTAACGTGCTCTGGGACTGGGATCTCAGGTTCGGCAACGATCCGTGCCACTGGAGCATGGTCACCTGCCAAAAGGGACAAATTAAAGAGCTGTATGTTTTCCTCATCCTGTGCATAAATGAACGTTTATTTCTGTGTTCTGCCATGATTTTCACGCCCGGCTCATGGTTCTCTGCGTTTGCAGGACTATGACGAACAAGAACCTCTCTGGCACACTGTCGCCGGCGGTGGGAAAACTCAGGTCGCTGCGATATCTGTAAGTCAGAAAATCTACTAGAATTTCTATATTAGTGGTCTTGTCCCGAACATATGTAGTATAGGATTGAGTTTTCAGGGAACTCTAAGGAGCCCTCTCAGTCGCAATGAGAATATGAGATTCCCTAGAAATTCCCCAGGCTGTGATTTTTTAACACATTCAGTTCGTTGCATGCAGCCATGCACTTCCTACTTGCTGTTGTGAGCTGTGACTTGTGAGGAAATGAGGACTGTATTCAAATTTTGGCAGGTTGTTAAGCCAGAATGCTATTTCTGGACGTATTCCGGATACCATAGGCAGGATGAAGCTGCTTGAAGTACTTGACCTGTCAAACAATAGTTTCAGTGGAAGCATCCCAAGTACACTGGGCCATCTGCGCAACCTGCAGTACCTGTAAGAGCAATAAACCTTCCTAATTGCCAACATTATATCCAGACATATGTGGCAAAATATTCAGTGTAAACCACATTTTCAGTGTAATCGTGAAAACCCTTTGCAAAACAAATTTAGGAGTTTCCAAATATTTCAAAACTATGCACACCACCAGTGCAACTATAGGTATGCATTGTCACAAAAATTGAGATTCAAACTCGTTTATGTAAAAATTTATATGAAAATAATAAATTTCACTTGCTTTTCACTAGAAGACAAAATTCTAGAAATTTTGTCATTTAGTGCATATGTAAATAATTTTGTATATTAGTATGAATTTTTACAAACGAGTTTGAATCTCAAATTTTGTGACAATGCACATTTATAGATGCACTTGGTGTGCAAAGTTTTAAACAAATTTCAAAACATCTGAGTATACTTTTAATGTAGTTTTCATGGATTGCACTGAAGATGTGGTTTGCAACGAATGTTTTACCGACATATCTATATCTCATTCTGTAGATTATCTTTAAATCTAAAGATTGATCGAGTCACATGATTCTTATTTTATCTACCACTTGTCTCTTTCCTTCAGGAAATTGAACAATAATAGCTTATCTGGACCTATACCTGAATCATTAGCCACTGATGCTCCCAAGATCTTCAGCCTGTACTTTCTATTTACAACCTTATTTTTATCATTCCTGCATTGTTCTTGAATATGTTTAATTTTCACTGTGAGTGTGAGCTTTACTTATTCCCTCATTTCTAAGAAACAAAATTATTTTTATTCTACAGGGATTTTTCATGAAACAAAATTATTTTTATTCTACAGGGATTTTTCATTCAACAATCTGAGTGGTCATCAGCCGCATTTTCGAACATGGAATGTCTTGTAAGTGATCTCAAGTTCATATTTCCTTTCCTTGTATCAACTAGGGCAACATGAGATTTTCCATTCTTATTTCCTTAATCTATCATGGTGAATAGTTTCGAGGGTAATCCGTTCCTACTAAGTGATATCGGCTCAGAGTCAGCTGCTGCCCCCGTTGGCCCAAAGGATGGCAAAGAAGGTTGTTCGGTGTTCAATTCTGGACACTTCCAATTCATTTATAAAGTTAACTAATTCAAGTGAACATATTTTTCTTGTGAGTATGTGTGCTCACCACAATATACTTTCTTTCCTCTAGGGGGGTTACAAGTTATGAGTGAAGACATTTTTATCCTCCTACTATGCATAGGGATTGGTTGTTTATTGGTTGCTGTTGTGGCTGGAGCTGTCCTATTTTGGCGAAGGCGTCAACGGGAGCGTGTCTTTGCAGTTGCAGATGGTAAAGTTTTTTCCTTCAAATGTTATATATGCGTTTAGATATGTTGAACTTTGGGAAAATTTATATGAAATAAAAGGGCTTGATAGATTCTTGTCTCGCATTGCAGATGAGGATCCTAGTGTTACATACGCTGGGATCATCGAGCTCTATCATCTTATTGACATGTTTGTCATTGCATAAGATTTTTTTAGAAATAAAACTATTTCATTGTTGTATGGACTGTTTATTCATAGACTCATTTCATAATACTCCCCTTCAGTAGATATAGGAAATTATATTGGAGTTCATATATATTATGAATTTTTGTTGTTGTTTTCCTTAATTTCTTTATTGTTTTATTTATTATTTTCGTAAAGATTGTATCAACACCACTCGGTCCCGTTGACAATCACGCCCCTTGGGTCTAAGAGGTTCTAAGTCAATTGATGGCCCATCCATAAGATGGGTGAGTGTAGACTCACTTGGCTTTTGAAATCGCTAATCCATTAAGATATGTTTCTAAGACAATTAAAATTTGCAACCCATTTATTTTGATCACTATTTGTTTACTTAATCATCATTTCTTGATCATTCAAAAAGAAATAAAATAATTGATTGTGTCACTCCAAAACTCATAATCGAATAGCCCATAAATACCATAACTTTGATGATGAAGCTTCAAGGTTTGTTCTAAGGCACCGCCTTGTAGGGCTATGGTGTTCATCGCTTGGATTAGGGAGCATTGGTCCCGTTAATAGTGCAATAGCGAGTGTCAATGATAGCAATGACCGTGGGGAGCATTAGGGAAGATGTGGAACCGAGGGATGGTGCGTTGGTTGTCGTTATCATCTACCATAACAAAAATATGGCTCAACAAATGGTGCCAAGAGGAGCAGAGGTAGGGGGAGGCATGTCCATTAACCACATCTAAATGTCCCATTCCATAGATTGAAGAGGTGAGAAGCTGTGGTGGTTGGGTTTTCGGAGAAGGCATGTATATCACTTCGATTGGAGCACTAATAAGGACCTTGCCTTTTGGTTTGCCCGTATATCCAACGTTGATCCATTGGAGTTAGACCCAACAGAGGAGGAGGGAGGCTTGGGGAACTTTATTTCAAATGACCCAAGTAATGACCATGATGGGCTTAGAGATTTGAGATCGTCTTCTTCCAAGAGAAGTAATGATTATGCCTTAAGGAAAGATGGTGGCCACTAAGTGCATATTCTCATTTAGGCTCTCAAGGAGCATTATGATAGGGCGACACTTCAATTTTGTACCATATTGCACAAGGATAAATGTTGCTGATGGTACAACTAATGTATAGGTTGTTCAATGGCTCCTAATTCCTTGTGAATAATTAAGATGTCCACCTTGGGCTATGTTTTAGAAACTTAATCTCAAGAGACAAGGCATGGGAGTTGTTTTTGCTGAAGAATGAATTCTAGATTACATTCTACGATGAGGGCGATCACATCTTCGACAGCGTCCCAAGGGTGTGAAAGGTTTGGGACTCCCTTTAGATCATCATATATGCTGGTGATCATAAGCTCCAGCAAATCGGTGATAGATTGAACCTTCCTACTCCTTTGTGGATGGAAGTTATGCTCATTGTCCTATGGCATATTTGGATGTCCTGGAACATGCTCATCTTTATCTTGTAGGATGTCACCGTCCGCGGCCTACGTCCTGCGCAAAGTGTCTAAAGATCTCTGCTCCAGGGCTGGTAGATTCAAGAGTAGCAAAGTGATCATTTTGTACCTAGACAAATTATGTCTAGAACTGTATCTCCAAATTGTAATATCTATCTTTACTTCTCCCCTCTCCTCAACCCTCTCGCCCAATATGCCGGGTAGCATCATGTAAATGTATAAACAATTTCATTATTGGATCAGTGGGAATCCTCTCCCATTAATTGATTGGAAATGATCGCGTGTGTTGTGACATCACGCATGATGATTGTAACATGGTATGCTATGAAGATAGATCCATATACATCGCTCAAGTGCACTGAATAAATTGGCTACCACCTAGGTCATGTAGGATGGTTGGCCTGACTGGAGGAGATATGCACTTGATGTGCTATATATCAATTGAATGTTGATTGGGATCTTCAAGAGCTCAAGTTGTTAAGAGTAACTAGGTCCGCGTTTAGTGTGGTTACGCACGATATGCTCCATTGACGGAGTCAGAGCCCTATAGGCGAAGCAAGTTTTTGGCACTCTAGCTCTGGGCAGCAAAATAGCTATGGATCTACACACGGGAGGACAGAAAGCGCTCCTCCATGCGATCTTAGTTGGTGCTACGTTGCCCGCTATGGTTCAGGAGTCGTACTAGATGGCCCCTAGGAGGATACTAGATAAAGGTGAAAGGATGTGCTAGCACGCATGAATAGTGAAGAGTACGAAAGTTGGATTTGGAGGAGCCATATGTTGGACGATGACGACGATGTAGTGCGTGGCAAGGGTTGTGGTGGGTTAGCCAATGCGAGGAGGAGGGACACAAGAGGTGCAAACATAGAACTAATGTTTTAGCCCGATACCATTAAATAGTGTAGGTTTGTGATACAATATTAATGCTCTAATGGATAACAAATACACACTGTAGTACTAGATTACATGGGTTTGGATTACATAAAACTGCAATGGACATGCTTCACATGGAAGGTTACATTTCTAGAGATCAATAGTTGCTTGTTGCGTTGCCAAGTGAGTCAAAAAATAATGAATAGTAGCACAAGCTTATTGCCTTATTCTATGGATGATGAACAAGGGTAAGGAGTCTAATCATGATCACAATAGTGTGATTTTAAGAAGATGGGGTTATAAAAAAACTTAACTTATGGGTGAAGATCGCCAACGTGGCATTGCTTTAAGAAGAAACTTCTTGCATGAACACACCTAGAGGCCGACTGTTTGACATGCTACCAAATGCCTAGGGCACATGGCTGTGGCCACGGGCATCTCCTTAAAAGCAACTCTAGTTGTTAGACATCTATCTCAAGGTCACAATCGATGTTGAGTGTTTTTAACCTAAGCATGTTTAAGTTTGCTCCCACGATGAGTCATGCATCTCGTTAAAAGCAACTCCAGTTGTTAGACATCTATCTCAAGGTCACAATCAATGTTGAGTGTTTTTAACCTAAACATGTTTAAGTTTGCTCCCACGATGAGTCGAACCTAAGACCTGAGGTGGTACTAAGGAACTTGTGACCATTAGGCTATAGACCAATTCTCAGTATAAGGAGGTCATGCTTGCTTTTGATGCAACGAATACTAGGTGGGCCCGAACTTGCATGACTGCTAGCTTGTTGCCACGTAAATGAAGATATATACCATAATACAAATGTCGAGGATTCTCATCTTGTTTTATGGAAAGAAACTTTCTCCTTCACCAAACTCTAGATGTGGTACCTCAATCTTTGTTCAAGGAGTTATACTTTTGGAACACAACTTAGCCAATTTTAATATGAATATATGATTGTAACTATAGAAATTATTAACTACCATAAAACTTGACCAAGAAGTTTTGTATCTCTACCCTGTGAGAAGATGAGTTTGTCTCTTTGATTTAGGATTACCAAATGGACAAAGATGAGTGGTAGACTCATATGAAACATGCCTATTTTGGGTGAAACTAATGGTGTGTGTGGTGTGAATTAGACTTCTTTGTGGTATGTCTATTCCTAGACTTGTTTTAATTCATTGCAATAATTTCTACATGTTCATAGTTTCAGTTCAGCACCACCCAGAAGGTTGTCTTGGCCATCTAAAGCAGTACAAGTTGAAGGAGATTAGAAAGGCTACCAATAACTTCAGCCCAACAAATATTTTGGGAGAGGGAGGATATGGAATAGTATACAAGGGTGATTTGGATGGCACAACTGTTGCTGTTAAGAGATTGAAGGATCATGGTGATTCAATTGTTCGGGATGATCAATTACACACAGAAATTGAAGTGATTAGCTTGGCTGTCCATCGTAATCTCCTTCACCTTATTGGGTTTTGCATTGCAAATAATGAAAGGCTTCTTGTGTATCCCTACATGCCAAATGGAACAGTTTCTTCTAAATTAAAAGGTTAGTATTGTACTTCATGCTCTTCTATACCATGCATGCACAGTTGCACCTTCATATAATGAGAATCTCATGAGGGTAAAAATGAATAAACAACAATATTTTTTAATAATCATGTGAAGGTTTCACCAATCCCTTTGATCCAATCCACTTTTACTTTGTAATTCAGGATATAGACTTGGTCTGACTAATATATATTGTTCTTAGAAACAATATTAATTAAATATGTGTGTTACTGATGGTGATTTTGTGAAGAAATTTCAATTTTAAAAGTATTTTATTTATTAGCCCGTAATCAATATGCTCCATACTTTCATTGGAATTTTTGATTGAGACATGACAAAGCTTGTTGATCATGTACAACTTCTTCATATAGGCATGATTCTAGTTTTTCTATCAATTGATAACACACCCCGATCATCAGTTCATGGCAATTTCAAGCATACTATTTATCTATTCTTAAAGCTTCTGTTGCATCCTTTTTTTGTGATAGCCAATCAGATATGTGGCTAAAATTTTTTAAACAACAATTTGAACATAACATAATATAGGCTCTCCTTTAAATTGTTTAGTTCAAGCATCATAGGCTTCATATTCTGATGTTACCCTTTTTGAAGCAAATCCGGCTGATTTTCTCATTTACTTTGTTAGAATGTATTAATGGGGAACCATACTTGGATTGGCCAAGGAGAAAGAGGATAGCCCTTGGTGCGTCACATGGACTGTTGTATTTGCATGAACAATGTGATCCTAAGATAATCCATTGTGATATCAAGGCATCCAATGTTCTCCTTGATGAATATCTTGAAGCAGTTGTTGCGGATTTTGGATTGGCAAAACTTGTAGATCATTGGATGTCCCATGTTATCACATCAGCACGTGGAACATTTGGGCGCATACCACCAGAGTATGGTAAGTTTGGCCATACTTCAGAGAAGACTGATGTCTTTTGCTTTGGACTCTTTTTGATTGAATTAGTCACTGGTCGAGAGAAGCTAGAGCTTCATGAGAATGAATATGAGAAGGGAGGAATTCTTGAATTGGTAAGTACTATTTCTTATATATGTCTAGGTTACATTTAGTTCATTTACTGGAGTAATTTTAAAGAAAGTTGTTTTCCTTTAGGTCACTTCCAGGAAATGTTCAGAATGTTTGTAGGCATAAATAGTATCTAGGCACTCATGTTTGAGTCATTTGAAGATAAATGGTTAAAGAGCATATAAGTTAGATGATGTGAAGCATTTCATTGGAAGGAAAATTATTAGGCATCTTAAATTACTCCGTCGATTACAAATGCTAGTTCATTTTGGTTTTGTCATAAGTGAAACTTCCCTAACATTGACCAAGTTTATATAAAAATTTATAAATATATATAGAACACATGTAATTATATAGCTTTATTAAATTCTCCATGAACATGTAGATGTTAATATATATTTTTTAAAAACTTGGTCCCAATTAGAGAAGTTTAGCTTAGAAAAGACAAAATGAAGTATAGTTTGGAATGGAATAAATAAATTCAAGTATTTGTATTTTGTGTTTTGTTCTACATACTGATTGCTTCCTGATACTCTACCTTTTTTCTGTACATATACTTTTGCTGACAAGTTATAGCACCAGAGTCATATAGCAAAATAACCAATTGAGTATGTCTGACATAATAGTAGATGTGCAACTTTCAGCCTCTGCACAAAAAAAAGACGCAAAGACAACTTGTATGCAAAGGGCCATTTACATATCTGAGTTTTATGTAGGGTGAATTTACATTTATCTGTAAGAATAGAAGATATCATAAACACCCTGGAGGGAAAAATATGGTCTATATAAAACTTAAGCTACCAAGAATGCTGGTGTATTTTCTGAAAATCTGATGTGAACTCTTTTAAGCTCAATACAACTAACATATGCATTTCTGAACAATACCATCATTTAACTTAACTTTAGACAATATGCAACTCTAGAACACATAATTCTGTTTTAACACGAAAATGCAGGTAGCTTGCAATGCACTTTTCTCAAACATATACAGTTTTTCTACATTCATTCCAGACCTTAGTCTGGACTCTGGAGTGGCAACCAGCAGCCATCACCACATTTAATTTTCTATCATTTTTTCTTTCTAATAACATTCAACAACTTTTAAATGCAGACCATGTCTATGCTAGGGTAACCATATAATCTACTGCTCCTGAAGTTTTGTATCCCACTTCAATAGTAACCAGGCAATAACAGCTAGGATCTAGATTGAATTTGCATGGCTACGGTACCACTCCAAGAATTTCATTTTCTTCTGAAAGGATTTTGTTTTTTCCAGTTGTGTTTCATTTGTTCACCAAATGCCATGAACTGTCATTTTCACACAGTTGTGCCTTCATGTTTCAGGCCAAAGAACTTCTCGAACAAAATCAGATAAGCTTATTTGTGGACCAAAAGCTAAGAAGCAACTACGACAGTGATGAATTGCAGGAGATGGTTCAGATTGCTTTGCTTTGCACAATGTCCAGACCTTGCCACCGCCCCAAGATGTCTGAAATTATTAATATGTTGGAAGGTGGAGCTGGGGTTGCAGACCAATGGGAGGCAATGAAAAATATTGAGGACCCAAGCGATTGCGCATCAGAATTTGTGGGCATCGTTACAAACTATGATGACGAAAACCAACAGAATTCGATCGAGCTGGAAGCCAGTGTACTGTCAGGGCCAAGGTGATATATGACTACTTGCATTTGTGTGTATGTGTGCCTATATATATATGTAACAATCAGTTATAGACTACCGACTTGGGAAAACAAAGGAAGCGTAGGGATGCTTCAGACTATCAGTTGAGTAGCGTGGGATGTTTATAATGTCTGTTCATGCATATGGCTTTTCTGAAAAGACCTGTTTACGGCAAGACCTCCTTGCTGGACAAAAGTTAGTGACACAAAGTAAAGAAGTGAAATATAACCATGTAGACTAGGTAAACGCCCGTGCGTTGCAACGGGTGTAATACAGAATTTTGTGAGGTATTTGGTGTTATCCAAAAATTCTCAAGTCAAAATCAAGATATAAATGACTCAAAACAATTAACTTGCATCTCACATGCTAACAATGTCTTTCAGTGCGCATGAATCACACATTGGCTTCTTTTTCAGAGTGACATGTTGATCAAAGAAAGGTTCAACAACAAATTTACAGGGATCAAAGCACATGATTCAACAACAAAATTACAGGGATCAAAGTACTTGATTTAGCAACAAAATTAAAGGGATCAAAGCATATGATTTGCTATCTGATCAGGAAGGTTGTCATCTACTTGAGAAATGTACATGCCACCTTGACCTTGCCATACGCTTTAACCCATATTGCAAAATGGAGCTGATGTTTTTTCTGTAAGTTCGATGCACACAAAACATAAGTTTTGGAAAGAAGACCACATTGACAAGTTCACATATAAAGAGCAAAGGCATTGCTTGATTCAAAATAGAAGTTCACATATACTGAGATTTACATGTCCAAAATTACACACTTCAAAGTTTCAAATCAGATGTTCATACATATGCTTTTCATATATATGAAAAGAAAGCATACATTATATACGAAGAGGTTACCTAAACTAACCGGAATTCTACCTACATTTCAGGAGGCTAAATAAGTCACCCATCCCAGTTGAGCAAGCATAATTTTGGTGACTTCTAAACAACCATACATACAGCCCTGTGCACCCCATGATAATTTCCACTGGATACATATACATGCATCATTCTGGCAGTCAAATGATTTGCACTATAAGTAATGAACCCTTCGTATCTTGAAATTTATCTCTACTAATATTGTAGAACATTTAAAATTGAATTATCATTTGTATTACTTTTTGACATGACAGAATCCATAAGGTTATCTAAAAGGCTCTGTACAAAAAAGGTAACCTGAAAGACTCCTACCACTACCAGAATCTCCTATTTGTTGAGTGGTTGCATTCCAATATATAAGATGATTAAGTTCAATCGTCTTTTCACACGGTTTTTTTGTCTGTAGCAGCATAAAAGAGGAGAAAATAGAGGCAGGAAAAAACCCCCAAAGAATCAAGAGTGCAGCTTCAGTAGGCACAATACAGCAGTGAGTATGTCTAGGAAAAGTCAGGCACCTGTGGATTGCAGAAAAAAAGAGCTAAAGCACGGTCATGATACATTTCCAAAAGATAAATCATTGCTAACATGATTTTTCATTTCGTACCAAAGATGCACACTTATAAGAAAATGCAAGAAAGAAAATATCATAGACTGAACACCATATTTTTACTTCAAAGGATTTGTGTAGGTCACACAGTACTGGATCAAAACACATATATGGTCCATGCAGGTTTTTTGTAGCAGCTGGAGCATTGGTTCATAGTTTCAGACAACAAAGTAATTTAGAGAACCATCACAATGATGTGCAGACAAAGGACTTGATTTTACGGCACAATTCCAGAACAATGCAAGGGTAGAATTGCTGACCTTCAAGTCATAGAAATTTTAGAACGGGGAACAGGACAAGGCATAGATTACCTTCCAGACAACGAAGTGGAAGAGGCAAGCAGAAGAGATGAGCCACGGGATGGTCCTGCCATCGCCGGGCTGCCCGTGAGGAGCCTGCACCGCTGCCGCCGAAGACCATAGCGATGGAGCCGATTTGGGACGCGGCTTGGGCAGCATCCTCGTCGGACGTTGTAACGGAACCGACCAATTAATATAAACATAATGTACTAATGATGTCGCCTAAGCAACTTAATTAGCACATGACGCTTATATCAACCCGGTAGTCCGTGAAACCACGAAGGATTTCAAAACTTTCCACAATACAGCCCAGACCGAATTAAGTTCAACATAATACCGTTCATAGTAATACATAAGTTCACAAATAATTGAATACATCGGAGTTATGAAATAGTTATTACAATACCGAGTTCCGAACCAAATTGCGGAAGCAAAATAAAGTGTTGTTTTACAAACGCACGCTTAGTTAAAGCATAGTGCCTGGTCCATCATCAAAATCCGGCAAAAGCATAGAGGTATGAGATATAAGAGATGACCTTGCCCAAGGTCTAATCCCCCCGTAGTGGGATACAGGTCCATCTTGTTGCCACAGCAAAGGTCTTATGATCTGCAACAAGTGGGAATAAAACCCTGAGTACAAGAAGGTACTCAGCTAGACTTACCCGTCATAAACCAAAAATAAAGGGACACCAAGGAGTATGCATGGCTTCATAAGTGGGCTAGCTGACTCATTTAATTGCAATAAAAGGATGAGCTTATTAAATATTCATTTAGTGATAAAGGACTCTCTAGCTTATCATCTTTTAAGTTGGATCCTGACATCACTACATTAGCTCCTGTACTACTCCAGCTCTAGGGTAGAACAATCAACAATTTCTTATCCTTCAGGTTGAGCATACCAGCATCAACAACTTTAGAAACATAACCATCTTACTTTGCACATATATTGGCGACAGTGCCACTGCTCGGTCAAGTGTTCACTGTCCAAGAACGATGGCGATTATAATCGATTGCAAACCAGCTGGCGGGTATTCCTCACACAAACCACACGTCTCCTGTCGGAGTCGATTAGGTCACCTTGGTCTATTCGGGTGGAGTCGCGGATTTCAGCAAATACGATTGCACCAGGGCATGCCCGGCTACCAAGTACCTCCGGAGCGACCGGCCATTGGGATTACTACACCGCGCCTGTGGGCAATACACTCATCTCTCGCTGAAATTCCGGCCCAAACATCCTCAAGGCTTCGCGGTCGGATGATCGCATCCTTCCGCCTATCTCGTGAGGCATTGTTCAACATGATCCGAGGACGTACAAAGTCATATTTCTTTAAGTGACATAGCCGGAGTTTCCATGGTCTAACACACCACAAACCCCGACCAGTCGTGATTTAACATGGCCACATGGTTATGTTCTCTAAACCAACTTCCTTTTCCTCAACCATAGGGTAGTAACCACCTACCTCGCGGATGAGGGTCAATCACCCGTCTTCTACCGATCTAATTAAGCAGTGCTAAGCATATGAACGATCCTGAACTTAAAAAGGGTAAAGGTATTCAGGTGGATCAAGGTACTCATAATGCAGTAACGGTTCCAATTAACGCCTATAAACTTAATGCATCATAAACAATAAAGGACGCAAAGTAAATCATTTTGCAAACCGTAGGAGAAATGCTCCGGGGCTTGCCTTCCTAAAACGAGCGATGTTGAAGCTCCTAGCACTTGATCACTCCACGTCCGGTTCCTGGTCCTTGATCACTTCACGTGCTGGGGTTCCCCTTGGTGACTCCTCTTTTGGATCCTTGTTTCACGTCACGTTCTGTTCTCCTAGCGATCCTGTATGATGCGGGTGCATGTATGAATACTAAGAATACACATGGTATGATAATGCGAATGCGTGCTTGCTTATTCCTTCTACAAGGTAGTCAACATCATCCAAGAATATGTACCATAAGCACATGTCATCTACTTCATTTTCTACTACAACACTGTAATCCTAGTAAATACATCTTTTTCTACTATCACCAGCAAACAAGTCAGTAAAACCAAAGAGACTACACTCAAGCATAATCATCCTAACCAATTTATCATGGTCTACTCATCCTAGTATACTACTTAACCACCCATCATACCCCTAATCACCTTGAACACTTGACAATAAGCGTAGCACACAACATCACTCATTCAAGCATCAATACTAGTCATAACTATATAACTAGCAGATCAGTAAATAAATCATAAATAAATAACCATAGACCCTATGGATATGAATGGAGACATTCTGGAAAGGTTATGAAATTATCCATCAAACATCTGGAGACATCACAAGCTGATTCCTAGGTTAACTATACCTAAAACACAGAACATCAGGACTGATTCTGGCAAAACAGCCACTAAAACAGCCCTGGTGACCATCTTGTCACACCCATAACCCCTAAACCATTCATGCAATGACCATGAAACTTTAACAGTAGATTGTCAAGCTAACACACTAACTATCATCTTTAGACAAGTCAACCAGAAACCCAACATATAATCAGATTATCCTAGCATCAATGGACTTAACCCCTAATTTGAACATCCAAGAGTTGAACAGGAGCACCATGATTGGCTACTCCTAAAATCCTACAAAAATTATAGTAGGTACTACAGATCAAACAAAGTTCATCATCCAAATCTCAACCCATTTGAATAAACCAGTTGCCCTATACAAAATTCACAAGTGCCAATACAGAGGCACTCAAGAAAATACTTTGTACTACCAAATCATGCAAACCAAGAGTATCATAGTATCAGGGGCTGCACGTTGGTATACAATGAGCCCACAAAAATTATCAAACTCAGATCACATGCCTATAATTGATTTACGAATTAATTCCTTCCTAGCTCATAAATCAAGCTTAAACTACAACTGTATAAAATTACACTAAACAAGCATGTGATATTTTTACCATAGATAGAGCATCTCAATACAAGACCAACAAGACCAAAACCACATTTTTCTGAGCATCCTAGAATTAGTTATGCATTTCCAAAGATAAACTACAATTATACCAATTGAAAGACTTTAAATAAATCTATATAGAAAAGTTACTCAAACATGGCATATCCTATTTTTCCCAGATACTACACTTCACAAGGATTACAACAAGACCAAGATCACTTAAATTGGACACTCCTAGCTCCCTGCAGAATTTTGACAAGATTTATATAGGAATCTAGAATTTCCTTTTTCTTTTAAAAACCGGACCCTAAAATGCTAAACGCACCCCGCTGTGCACCCAGAGGTGCATCTTAGCTAGATCCTCCCGACTTCTGTACCCAGGCACGTGACTGATGACGTCACCCATGACGTCATGATGACGTCATCTGGGTCCCGCATGTCATGCACCCGGACCCAGCCATGCTGATGTCAGCAATGACGTCAGCGATAACGTCACCCCGGACCCACACGTCATAGGCACAGGTGGCAGCACTTTTGCAGAAAGGCCCCTGAGTTTTCTAGGAATTAGCCGGGCCTTAAACGGTAACTCTCTGTGCCTGGCTCTTTTGCAGAGAGGACCCTACCCTTCTTTAAATTCTGGATCTGAGGCCCTTGGCGTGAGGAGGCAGAGGAGCTCATCGGGGCTCGCCGCGCCGGCCGGCTGGCGGCTCGGCGGCGGCGCTGGAGTGGCGGCGGAGCTCGGGGAGGTCACCGCGCACCCGCTGGTGGCCTTGCCCTGGCCCGAGGTGGTCTGTGGACCACGGGCCACGCGAGCCGGAGGCTCGGCGGCGAGCGGCACGACGGCTCGGCGCTCCCGGCGGCGCGGACGGCGGCGAAGGCGCGCACCGCACGCAGGAGGGCGAGGCGAAGCTCGTGGCGGTGATGATGGACGGCGAGGAGGTGCGGAGGAACGCGAGCGCGGTGGCCGAGCTCGTCGGCCATGGCGGCTTTGGCTTGCGCTGCGGGGCGAGTGGGAAAAGGGAGGGGAGCGGGGAGGAGATGGAGATAGCGAGTGCGGCGTTTAAATAGGGCGACCCGACGCTCTTCAATTTGTCCCGGGGAAGTCACGGGCGCGCGTGCGGAGCCGAACGGCGGCAAAGGCGCTCGGCGTCATCCTCGCATAATACATTTTTTGTATGGAGTATCCACAGAAGGGACCAAAGTTAGCATGCATAATACATTACACACATGTAATTAGATCAGATCGGAATACAAATATCCAATCAGTTTCAGTTAGGGTTGGTTGCTCGGCAGGAAGGGATGGGACACACCTGGTGGCAGCATCAAGCGAGGGTGTAGGAGTTGGAGAAGTTGCATCGCGCGAGTACGAGCTGGGTGAGGACTCCCCCGCCTGCCTGATGCGGGCCCTGGCGCCGCGTAGGGCTGCGAGTAGCCACGTCGCCGGCACGGAGGGAAGCGGCCCGGGCGGTGCACGCAGAGTCTCAGTGGGGGAGGGCAGCACGCAGGGAGCCGGCGGCGCACGGCTGACAGGACCTGGAGTCCTGGATAGCCGCCGGACGGCCCGACAAGCTAGTTGGCTTGCCCAGCGCCGGGCCTGGCGGAGCTGCGGAGCGCGTGGGGCGGCCAGCGGGGGTCGGGGCGAGGACGGGGCAGGAATCCGGCGAGGCGGCCGGCGGGGGCGGACGGTTGCCAGTGCCCCTCACCGGGCCACTTCGCTAGCACCGCCTTCTGCAGCACCAGCCGTTGAGCGGCGGCGCTTGCCGCCGACTTCTCTCGCGGCCGCGTCGTCGACCCATGCCCCCACCGATTCGTCTGGGGTCTGTTCAACGCGGTCCTGGCATCGCGGGTGGCACTGGAGGAGACAATGGCGCTGGGGACTGGGGGAGTCGCAGGGCCTTTTGGATTTCACGGGCGGGAGGGAGTCGGGGTAACTTTTCTCGCGAGAGGGAGAGTCTGCGGGGGTGAACGATCGTTTTTACTGCTTTTTATAGGTGTAGAGATAAATAAATTAAATAGTGCAATCTTTCGTTCTGCATGTGAGACTTTATTACTACTACTCTTTTATTCTTATAGTAGTTTTCATTAAACGTGTACCTAGAAAGCTATTACATCACATGCTTCGTAATCGATGGTCTCTAATCTTTACTCTCCAGGACACAAGTGGAGAAAGTCCATTACCCTAGACCCGTCCTTATCTCCTTTATGACATGAAACTTATTATTAGTTGTATACATATAGTTTCTAAACAAAACTTACTTTTAATGACCACTCCCTTTTTAATGATGTCAAACTAGCTAGGATCATCACTTCTTTTTATTTATGTCTGTCATATTTTACTACATATAGGACTTGGAGATTTTTTTTTTCACGATCAGAGAATATAGCTCATTTTTTATTAAAAGGAAGAGAATTATTATATGACCCAATTATGAGAGAGCCCTCATGGCGTAGATTGAATCACCAAGCTAGTGGTGATCATGACTTGAAATACAACTTAAGAACAAGAAAAAAGGAAGGAAAGAAAGTCTGCATCGAAGACCACGACGACCAAGTATCCGCAAGTAGCAATGGAGGCCAAGCATCCACCAAGGATTCGACCAATGGGCAAGTATCTGTTGTCGGGGGGAAAAGAAATACACCCACTGCGACAAAGCATCCGCAGGGGGAACGACAATGACACACTCGGCAGCAAAGCATATGCTAGAGAGTAGGCCAATGACAACGACTGTAAAGTATCCACCAGAGGAACCCATGACAGAAAGTATCCACCATAGAGACAGTGATAGCGGCAAAGCATCCCCTATGTTGTAGGACAATCCATTGTGAGTAGAACATCTGCACATACATGCAGAACAAGAAACTCCACCAAAAGACGGTGATATGGAAGGAGCCACGGATGTTAGCGTCCATACGAGGGATGAGTCATAAGAGATTCTTCAGCAACACCTTCAGGAATGGGGTGATGCCCAAGGGTACCAACATGGTCTCCATCGCCGCTTACATTACAACTAGTAAGGTGGGGATTATGCCCAGAATCTGACACCGTCAGTGAAAAGCATGTGGTTCAACGATGCCTCCAAGGAGGTATTTGGTACGCTGGCCAAAACTGATCTAAGTTTTTTCTTAGAAGCCCAAGCTGCAATAGCTTTGCACCCCCATGAAGAAGTGAGTATTGGAATAGTCGTAACAGCTGGCACCCACTCTGGCCATAACGCCATAGATGGTGACGCAGGGGATGCACATAAATCCCATCGCCGCCAAGACCGCCAATAGGGTATGGACACAAATTCCACAACTGTTGTCAAAGGGATGCTATGCAGATCCATAATGACCGAACTAGGGATGAGCCAATGCTAGGAACCAATTGGGGATCCAAGGCAGGCTGCAAATCTGGTTGCGGGCTATGGTGGGTTGTGCCCGCAGGCCCTATCGACCATTGACCGCCGTAGGCGCAAGCTTGTTGGCAACCACCTAGCCACTAGCACTAGCTTCTTGGCCCTAGGCCACTAATGGCTAGCCACAGATATAGGGGGCACACGCCAGGGTCACCACCACATCCGTGGCCGCAGTAGACCTTGGGCCCACGTGGGACATGGCCACCTGGTCACCCGGTCGCTAGATCCAGCCATCACCAGTGAGGAGGCGTGACCACTAGATCCGGTCACCACTCGCAGGGGGGCAACACCATAGGCATGCATAGCAGCCCCCCCGTTCGGAGATCCAACGACCAGGGAAGCTGCAAGCCTAGGAGCAACGTCGACTGGAGGGGAGCTCAGGGAGGGGTGAGGAGAAGATGCAGCAGCTACCTTCTTGAGCAGCACCACTGTGGGCCACCACCACCACACGCCAGAGGGAGCGGCTACGGGCGGTGGAGGGGTGGCCTTGAGGGGTCCTTGGTGCCCCCCCCCTCCCCGCCGCACACCTCCCGTCCCCACCGCGAGTTGTCTCAGAGACTATGCGGGGGTTTATGAGTCGCGTGCAGCCGATACTCGCGTGCACTTGTCAATGCCTTGCAAATTTATGATACTAAACTAGAGATCCATTGACCACCGTCCACAATTACCTTTTGGAAAATACTTCCCTTATTGTGCCAATGAAGGGATGACAAAACTTGACAAGAGTAACATAGTTGAAATTACACGCTGCGTTAGACACTCAGATGTATATATGTAACTGACATACCATGAATTGCATTTTCTCATAAGGTCATTCTGCAATTCCAGAAGCAGTCGGCCTTGCAAAATTTAAGAATGTTTGACTTAAGGTAATTCTAAGAATTTATTTATTTGGGACTGATGGAGTTAGCTCCCAGCAAAATTACATTATCACAAATAGAGTTTTATTGCTTTTTTTCTGGCGTGGGAGGGATGTTGTTAGTTGTTACTTGATTTGGTTTAGCGTGAGTGCATGCGTTGATAGAGGATATGCACAGTGTTAATGTTTCCTATACTCCCTCCATCTCTAAATAAGTGTCGCCATGGGTTTCCGTGCCACAAGTTTGACTTAATTTGTAGAAAATACATATACCATTTTTATCTTCAAATAAATTTGTTAGAAACTATATATAAAGATCTTTCGATGATACTATTTACTTAGCATAAATATTTATATATTTTTAATATGTAATTGCCAGCAGTGGTTTATCGAGAAGCGAGAACGACATTTATTTAGTGATGAAGGGAATATAGAATAATTACAGCATCAAAATGCTGACTACATGCTAATCATGCATCATTCTTTACTGTCTCTTTGAGTATCTACAGGTAACTTTTTCCTGAAGAATGGGCGGTATCTAACGGAAGATGCAGCCAAGGACATCTTTAGCCAGTGAGTCATAAGCATTTAGTTAGACAAGTCAAGTGAGACACGTAAATCAAGAAACAAACAAGCAAATTAAGTATAATTACATGTATACATCTATTATGATAATATTCTTAGCAGAAGAATCTTATAATATATTTAAATTTGAGTACTTTGATTAATGATATACAGTATTATCTAGCTAATGTGGTACATAAATTTATTTAGCTAAAGTGGTCAAGGGATACATCATCATACATGCATATAATAGAAATACGATTATAGGTGGAGTGGTGTTCTCTATAATATTTTAGGAAATCGTATTGAAAATTGTTTGATTGAAGATATCTTGTATCAGTTTATGGTGAAATAATATTTTTTAGCTTATTACTGACAAAACAGCAGGCTGCAAGTTTTACAGAGATTCCAACCAGTAGATGTAGCACCAGGGAGAAAAGTTCAGCAGGTTCCAGCACAGCACATTCTGGTACAATATATCGCTACTTTTTTCCTCGGTGTTCCTTATTTTTCACCGTCTAATCTATCTATCGATGAATAGAGACCACGCAAAACTTCTGTGGTTTTATTATGAAATACTTTGGTTTTCATAAGCTACTGGTTGGTGTTTTATTCTGTAATAAGCTAAGTCTTCGCTCATAATAATGAGATGAAACTGTTTAGGTCAACTAATCCGTTCATGCACACAATAAGCTAAGTCTTGGGGGGAATAATTCAGCAGAAGAGGTGATCCATTCCACTCTATCACCAGCCATCGCCTACACCACAAGCACCTTCAGGCTCTAGTCTCAGGCCAGGCGTCATCTGCAATTCTGCATCAACTGCCGGCAATTGTTACCTGAAGGACAATGTGAGGACAATGCGGAACAACTAGCAATACAAACCCTTCAAGAAATGAGGTGCTGATCAATTACTCGACTGATGGTGTCATTTTCGCGTTCAAAATATGTGAAAAGCTACCAAGCTAGCAGTGTGTCAAACTTTTCTCAATCTGAATGATGTGTGCGTGCTGTTTCAGTATTATCCCGGGCCGTTGCTAACTCCAATATACAGTCAATCAGAGAAGAGACCGGAAAAGAAGAATGGAAGGATCAATACGACAGCGAAAAACAAATGGTAAGGTGGTGCGTCTGCATCTATATACAAGATTATCCCAATGCTAACTCTCGAAAAGCACGTTTAAATTTTAACCCACAAACCCAGGTGTAGAGGAGTACAGTTTTGCTGCATCTACACACCAGCAAAGAGAGAAATCAAAATAAGTTTTGCTGCGTGGATGTTAAGATTCCGTGAAATATCCTAGTAGTAAATTGCTGAATTATGAAAATAACCCTTTTATATGAAGGGACAAGAGTAGCTTAAGGGATAGAGATGTTATATACATGAACATCAGTACTATATAAACATGATCCGTTTCTAGGGTTTGTTCTAGATCGAGTAGTAGAACATGATGTAAATAGTGGACAGTATATATACCATTTTGTCTCACTTAGCAAGCGGTCCACCGCACCACATACGACGACAGGCGTTGATCGTGTGAGAATATATATCCCGCAGCACCAGACACTAACAGTTGTTGAACATTATTAGTTTGATGATCACCCCAGAGTTGTGTACTTGGTCACTGGAACTAATAAAATGCACCATACATGTATCTCTTCTCTATGTTCAGATATATATACTAGTAGTTCCTACTACGATGACTAAGACTAGTTAACATATATACTCGTCAGTTCTCCTCCTCCTTTAGGTAGCTCAACTCTGTGCCATAACACCAGCAATCTGGTAGCTTGTAAACGCATCCATTCATGCACACAAGCATGCCGTGAATGCACTAGTTACTTCCGCACCATATTCTTTCACTCGGTTTGTGCATCTCGGCGCACACCAAAGAGGCGCGGTGGTCTTACTTCTTGGCATATGGCGGCGCCCAGCAAGGGAGCCACCAGGAAGAACCTGATCTCAAGAACCCTGGAGCGGTGCAAGTCTGGTCTGAACCGGATTGGCACCGCCGGACGGGCGCGATCGTCGCCGCCGCCGGTCATCGGGTGCTTCCCGGTGTACGTCGGTACCGAGCGGGTGCGCTTCGTGGTGCGCGCGGAGTACGCCTCCCACCCGCTCTTCCGCCGCCTCCTCGACGACGCCGAGCGAGAGTACGGGCACGCGGCGCGGGGCCCGCTCGCGCTGCCGTGCGACGTCGACGCGTTCCTCGACGTCCTGTGGCACATGGAGCACGGAGATGGCGACGACGACGACGGTGATGAGGTGACCACGGCCGTGTCGTCGTTGCCAATCTGCGGCTTGCGGAGCTTCAGCAAGAACCGCGCCGCGGGATACAGGATGATGAACCCAAGGTCTTCCCCGGTTGTTGCTAGGATCGGTGAGCTCAGAGAGACTAAGCACGCGCGAACTCGATCATACAGTTAGGTATGTACCGATATGCATGCATAGTGTCTTGTATGATGCTAGTCATGATTTACACGACGAGAAAACCACGAGGGCAATCGGTCATTGATTCATGAATTCATCGTGTATATATTGATGATCATATGGCTTCGTATCTTGGAACAATTATCGGGCTTTGCAATTAACAGCTTTCATAAAAAAACGAGATCTTTTGTTTTGGAGAAAAAAAAAGTATGACAAACATAACAATTAATAATCGCAACTCTGTGGCTGTGAAATCCATTATTGAATAACGAAAATACAACAAAAGTTTAAGACGTTTCACAACAAGCGGAACAGAAGTTACGAACGGAAAGGAAACAGTTTAACTACTGGCAGACACCCAAGCCCAAGCTGGAACTACACTCAGCTCGCGACCAACTAACACCCACAAAAGGCACAGAAGTACGATCATTCTACTTTGACTTCAGATCGAAGGGCCGGGCTGATTTTTTTTTTTTTCGAGAATGTGCTTAGCACGTGTTTCACTAAGAGGAATAAGAGTTTTCGTAACACGTCGAAGTAAAGCCATCGGCGAGTTGCCAAAGCTTCACCTGCGTGGAAGGGGCTGAATCAGCGTCACGCACCATCTCTCCGGGCCAGCATCCTGGATGAAGTTAGTGCTCACAGCAGCATCTTGCGTCTTTGACAGTAGTCTGATTGCAATCTTAAGCATGGCATTGACACCTTCAATCAGTATCTTCTTCTCATCTTCAGAAAACAGCCCTGCCCAAGACCACATGAGGGCACACACATGACATGTAAATTATCTCAAGGGGGCCTGAGCACTTCCCCTTCATAGCAAATCTTGTTCCAATTCTTCCAAATAGCGCCCAGATTGCAGCAATCCCAACTGCAAAGAACCTTTTACCATTTTGTATCCACTTTTTACACCAGCTCCAGCATTGTTCAGGTGAGGCAACAATATCATTAATTAGCACCCAAACAGATATCAAAAGTTTCCCAGATTACTTTGGCATTAGCACAACAAAACAGCACATGATGCATACATATTCATCCTAATCACAAAACAAGTCGGCCGGGACTACCTTTCCATTGCCTCTTCAACAAGTTGTCTTTAGTTAAAATAGCATTGCTATGCACTAGCCACATAAAGATTTTAATAACTTTGCAGGGTCCTGCTCTTCCATATATTTTTAAACCCAGGCCCATTCTCATTGGTGGTCATTGCATTACAGGCAGGTTGCATAGCGAAAGAGCCTTTATTTCCTAATTTCCATTCAACAAAATTTCACCATGTTTAAAATGATATTGAGAAACATCAGCAAGGACTTTATCCCAGTAAGATTTCAGATTATCAACTAACCATCTAGTGAAACATAACTGTATATATTTCGCCACTTTTAACTTGAAGCTATAACAAGTAGAGGGGCACATGGCCTGCCCGCGTGCCGCCGTCTCGGCCCATGCGCTGCTGCCACTGCCACCGCCGTGCGTCACCTCCGCATAGATTAGGGTTTTAGATTGCAAAGGGCTAAGAAATCCCCAGGCTACAAATATGTCACAGATGTAATCAGATTGAATGAAGAAAGAAGTAACCGCAAGGCTCTTAATTCAGCTCTCCAACTCTCTCTCCCTGAAACCCTACCCGCCGCGCTGCCCCCACGTCGCACGCCGCTGCGCCGGTGCCTTCAATATAATGCCGTCGTCAGGCCGTGGCTCTGTCGCTAGTTGCCGCCGATCATTGTCTACTACGCCGAAAATACCGCCCGTCGTGGCCCCTAGTGTTACACTTGTTACACATTGTATCCAGAGCGGGTTCGATCCTTCGGGCATTATCCATGGCCGCCACCACCGCCATGAACTTTGACGACATCTTCGACAACATCTGTGCCATACTCGCAAGTGCAGGCCAGCAACTCAAAAAATTTTCCCTACAACACTAGAACAAGGTTCACATCAGATCAGATCTGAACACCGTCTTCAACATCACCATTGACGTTGACAATGAAATCGCTGATCTGGATTGGCGCCTCAAGGCCAAGGAGGACGAGCTAGCGCGCATCGCCAGCAACGTCATCACCAACACCGTGAGCACTAAGGAGATCCACCACCACGATGCCACCGTCGTCAAGATCCAACCCGGATTGGATCTGAACGCCATCATCAACATGGAGGGTGTCACCAATGATGCCCATCAGCTGCTCAATGACGCGCCCGCCCAAGCGAAGCATCACCTAGCGGCCGCGACCAAGCTATCAATAACAAAAACAACGACTGTGACTAAACTAGCAACAGTGTCATAGCACGCGACCATGTTGTTGGGCATCCTTGCCTTCGTCATCCTGCTCGTGACATCATACCAGCGCCTCGCGTCAACATCGACGAGGTTGTTATGGAAGAACAGCAGAAGGACGATAACGACTACCCCTGGTCATCTTCGTCAAACCGGCCCCAGACAACAGCGACAGCAACACGCTGCCGTGCGACGTCATCATCATCAGCTCCAACGAAGCGACAACGTTGTAGCGCGAGGACGCGCTGCTTGGAAAAGGGGGAAGTGATATAACAAGTTGAGGGGCCTATACCCCATACGATCGGCCACCTCGGCCCGTGCGCCGTCGCCTTGCGTTGCGTCCGCATAGATTATTCTTTTAGATAGCTTAGGGGCTAAGAAATCCCCAGGCTATAAATACATCACAGATATAATCAGATTGAATCAAGAAAGAAGTAGTCGTAAGGCTCTTTATTCAGGTCTCCAGCTCTCTCTCTCTCTCTCTCTCTCTCTCCCCCGAAATCATAGCCGCCAAGCCGCTCCAACGCCGCATGCCACTGCGCCGACGCCTTCAACGCCATCGTTAGGCCTTGGCTCCGCCGCCGGTCACTGCCGATCATCATCTACTAAGCCGAAAATACCACCCGCTGTGGCCCCTAGCATTACACTTGTTACAGAAACATAATGGTTTAATCTGCTCACATCATTTGAAAAGATCAATATGTAGCATATATAAAGTCTTATCATATAACCATGCCTCATGCCAAAAAAAGTTGATTTTCCATTGTGGATCTTAATAACTCTTCATTGGAGATAATCTCTCGTATCTTGAGCAAGTCAGCACACATGAGTGAGTCATTTTGCCTATGTCTCATAGTGCAAACTGAGTCACTTTCAGATACTTAAACCTCACAATATCTTGCCATAAACTTATTTCTTTTTTAGGTTTCCACAACCATTTGCACAAAACGCTAAGGTTCATTTTTTTCTAATGTCTTTTAAACCTAGCCCACTTTTCTTTTTGCTTTTACATACCTTGGTCCATTTGACGTTGGTATTTTCTTTTTGTATTGCCTCTTTGCCAGAAAAGTCCTTCTAGTTTTATCTAGTGCTCGATAACGGTTTTAGGCAGAAAATTATCCCTGTCACATATCTATCATTTATAATATATTTATCTCAAGACTTATCCCTGTTGTGAGTAAAAAGAATGAATATGGTTTGACTCTCCATCATAAGTTGTTCTCATATTCCTAATGGCAGACCTTCCTATAGTAAAAATATAAATTATGATACCTGAAAAATACTCCTGAGTGAAATGCTACAATGGTAAATTATTTGTGCACTTGTAGAAGTCTATAGTTGCATAATTCTCATAAGTGTCTCATAATTACCAACAATCATTTCTGGCATCATGCTGGAGATAACAACATAGCAAGAGTGATGTTAAGAAATCTCAACACTAGTCATAAAGAGTTTTTAACACATAGCAATGGATTAAGGAGTTAAAGAGATCATAATGCATGCAATATTCTATTATTGTTTTCTTTCCTTAGCATACCCCCAATCAGGATGGGCTTAGAATTGGATGAGAAGGAACTAGGGAGTTGGAAGGAGGATATGGCATTGCAGAGAAATGTGAGGCCATGAAAAATATTAAGGAACGAAACCACGACTGATCATCATAATTTAACACATAGCAATAAATTATGATGTACACCAGTGCGATTCAATCGAGTTGCAAACCATTCAACTCTCAAGGCCAAAGTGATAGGACTACAACTTGTCATGTGCGTTTGTGTTTGTGTGTGGGTGGGTGGTGAAATCCCTCCAATCAGAATGGACTTAGAATCGGATGAGCACGAACTAGAGAGCTGGAAGAAGGACATGGGTTGCATAGAAATGGGAGGCCACGATAAATGTTGAGGTACCAAACCCCGAATGGTCATTAGAATTTCTGTGCATTGATATAAATTAAGATGAAGACTAGTGCAATTCAATCAAGTTGCGTGCTAGCCATTGAACTCTCATGGCCAAGGTGATCTGACTACAGCTATTTGTGTTGTGTGCGCACGCATGCGCACGTTTGTGCGCCCGCATGTGTGAAATCCTCCTAATAAGAATTGACTCAGAATTAGATGAGCAGAAAGGAATATAAAGCTGGAAGGAGGATGAGATGAGTTTTCAGAGAAATGGGAGGGCATGAAAAATATTGGGGAACCAAACCCTGACTTGTCATTAGAATTTTTGTGCATTGGTATAAATTATGACTAAGACTAGTGCAATTCAATCAAGTTGGAAGCCATTGAACTTATAGGGCCATGGTGATCTGGCTAATGCTTGTCATGTGCGTGTGCGCATTGTTATAATATATGATGAAGACCAATGTGCAATTCAAAAGCCATGAACTTTGTTTTTGTCAACTGTCAGTCTCACGCACTAGAACCTTCATGTTTTAGGCCAAAGAACTTCTCAAAACAAAATCAGGCTCAACATGTTTGTGGACCGAAAGCTAAGAAGCAAGACAGTGTTGAATTAGAGAAGATGGTTTAGATTGCTTTGTTCTGCACAATGTACAAGCCTTGCCACCACCCCAAGGTGTCCGAAATTGATAAGATGCTAGAAGGAGGAGATGGGGTTGCAAAGAAATGGGAGGCAATGAATATTATTAAGTACAAAACCCCTAATTGGTCACCAGACTTTATGTGCATCGTTAGAAACTATGATGATGAAGACTAGTGCAAAGTCGTGTTTTGGGGCTAAAGCTAGTATATGGTTTTCCTTCTTTCTCATTTCTTTAATCGATCATGTCTAAATAGTTTCGAGGGTAATCCATTTCTAAGTGATATCATCTTAGAGATTGCTGCCCCCCTTTGGCCAATGAAGGCAAAGAAGTTTGACCATTGTCTAATTCTGGACCCTTCCAATTTCATTTTAGTAAGGTTATGATTCAAGTGACCATTTTTTTTCTCGTGAGTATGTGTGCTCACTGCATATTTTTCCTCTAGGGGATTTACAAGTCATGAGTAAAGACATTTATCCTCCTACTATGCATAGAATTGGTTGTTCATTGGTTGCCATTGTGGTTAGAGTTGTCCTGGTTTGGTGAAAGCGTCAGTGTGAGCGAGTCTTTGCAGTTGCAGATGGTATTGTTGTTTCTTCAAATGTCATATATGCGTTTAGATCTGTTGATATTTGGGAACACTAATCTGAAACAAAAGAGATTGACACATTCATGTCTCACATTGCTTATGAGGATCCTAGAGTTACATATGCTGGGATCATCTAGCTCTATCATCTTATTAACAAGTTTCCCATTACGTAAAAAATTGTTTAAAAATAAAAATGTGTCATATTGTACAAACAACCATTTTTGGTATCCTGTTGGTGATCAAAACCTAGCAAGAGTAAAGTGTGTGTGTATGTATGTGTGTGTATGTTTGTTTGTGTGTGTGAAATCCCCAAATGCGAATGGGATCAGAATAGGATGAGTGTGTGTGTGCGCGCGCGCATAGACTAGTGCAACTCGGTCGAGTTTTGGGGGTAAAGCTAGTATATGCTTTTCCTCCTTTCTCATTTCTTTAATCTATCATGTCTAAATAGTATTGAGGCTAGCTCATTCCTAAGTGATATCGGCTCACGGTCAATTGCTACCCCCGTTGGCCCAAAGAATGGAAAAGAAGGTTGATTAATGTTTAATTCTGGACCCTTCCAATATCATTTTAGTAAAGTTAAGCAGATTTAGGTGACCATTTTTTGTCGTATGTGTGCTCACCACATTTTTTCCCTAGGGGATTTACAAGTCATGAGTAAAGACATTTTTATCCTCATACTATGCATAGGAATTGGTATTCATTGGTTGCCAGTGTGGTTGGAGCCGTCTTGTTTTGGCGAAGGCGTCAGCGTGGGTGAGTCTTTGCAGTTACATATGGTGATGTTTTTTCTTCAAAAGTCATATATATGTTTAGATGTGTTGAACTTTGGAACATTAGTCTAAAATAAAAGGGGTTGATAGATTCATGTCTCACACTGCATATGAGGATCCTAGTGTTACATATGCTGGAATAATCCAACTCTGTCATCTTATTAACAAGTTTGCCATTGCATAAAAAAATGTTTAAGATTATAAATGTGTCACCATTGTACCAACAACCATTTTCGTGTCATGTCGAGGATGACAACCTAGCAAGAGTGAAGTGTGTCTGTGTGTTTTTGTGTGTGTGCTTGAAATACCCCAATAAGAATGGGAACAAAATTAGATGAGTGAGTGAGTGAGTGAGTGTGTGTGCGCACGCGCGCGTGTGCATGTGTGTGTGTGCACGCACATGGACGCACGCCAATAATCATGGGTTTAGAATTGGATGAGCAAAATTAAAACAACTAGGAAAGAGGAGATGAGTTTGTAAAGAAATGGGAGCGCATAAAAATTATTGACGAAGCAAACCCGATTAGTCATCAGAACTTGTGTGCATTGGTACAAATTATAATGAAGATCAGTGCAATTCAGTCGAGTTGCAGTCTCAAAGCCACGGTGATCTAACTATAACTTGTCATGTGCATGTGTGCATGGTTATAAATTATGATGAAGATCACTGCCAATTCAAATGGCACAAAGTTTATTTTTGTCAATTATCTTACTTTTGTTCATTCAAATGCCATGAACTATTAGTATCACATAGTTATGCCTTCATGTTTCAGGCCAAAGAACTTCTTGAACAAACTCAGCAAAGCTAGCTTGTGGACTGGAAGCTAAGAAGCAAATATGACAGTGCTGAATTGGAATAGATGATTCAGATTGCTTTCTTCTGCGCAATGTATAGGCCTTGCCACTACCCTAAGATGTCTGAAATTGTTAAGATGCTTGAAACAGGAGATGGGGTTGCGGAGAAATTGTAGGCAATGAAAAATATTAAGGACCCAAACCTTGACTGGTCACCACCAGAATTTGTATGCATCATTATAAACTATGACGATGTAGACTAGTGCAACTTAGTCGAGTTTTAGGGGTAAAGCTAGTATATGATTTTCCTCCTTATTCATTTCTTTAATCTACCATGTCTAAATAGTTTTGAGGGTAACCCATTCCTAAGTGATATCAGCTCAGAGTCAATTGCTACCCCAGTTGGGCCAAAGAATAGCAAAGAAGGTTGATCATCGTCTAATTCTGAGCCTACCCTTCCAATTTCATTTTAATAAAGTGAACTGATTCAAGTGACAATTTTTTTTTTGTCGTGAATGTGTGTGTGCTCACCACAATGGTCGTGAGTGTGTGTGCTCACCACATTTTTTTTTCCTCCAGGGGGGATTTACTAGTCATGAGTAAAGACATTTTTATCCTCCTACTATGCATAGGAATTAGTTGTTCACTAGTTGCCATTGTGGTTGGAGCTGTCCTGTTTTGGCAAAGGCATTAGCGTGGCTGAGTCTTTGCAGTTGTAGAAGGTGATGCTTTTTGTTTCAAATGTCATATGTCTTCAGATCTATTGAACTTGAAACAATAGTCTCAAATAAAAGGGGTTGATAGATTCATGTCTCACACTGCATATGCGGATCCTAGTGTTACATATGCTGGGATAATCTAGTTCTATCATCTTAACATGTTTGTCATTGCATAATTTTTTATAATTATCAATGTGTTGCTGTTTTAGCAACAACCATGCTAGGGAATGACAACCGCTCAAATGCCATAAAGTGTCTTTCTTACACAGTTGTGTCTTCATGTTTCAGGCCAAAGAACTTCTCGAACAAAATCAGCTAAGCTTGTTTGTGAGAAGCAACTACGACAGTGCTGAATTGCAAGAGATGGTTCAGATTGCTTTGCTTTGCACAATGTCTAGACCTTGCCAACGCTAAAGATGTCTGAAATTATTAAGATGTTGGAAGGTGGAGATGAGTTGCAGATAAATGGGAGGCAATGAAAAATATTGTGCTCACACTGCATATACCAGGAAGGAGGAGATGAGTTTCTAGAGAAATGAGAGGGCATGAAAAATATTGAGGAAGCAAACCACGACCGATAATCAGAATTTGTGTGCATTGATACAAATTATGATGAAGACTAGTGCAATTCAATCGAGTTGTAAGGCATTGAGTCTCAGGGCCATGGTGATTGTCATGTGCTTGTGTGCATGGTTATAAATTATGATGAAGACCATTGTAATTCAAATTCCATAAAAATTGTTTTGTCAATTATATTTCTTTGGTTCATTCAAATGCCATGAACTATCACTATTTTTTTTTGAATACGCACGAGACGGTGCGTATCTTTGTATTTTTTGAAAAAATGCATATCTTTGTATTAGAAGCAAGGTATAAAAGTTATATATTTACAGAGTGCCGGTGCCGAAGCCGGCCTAACCAAACAATGATGTGTTGAACTATCACTATCATATAGTTGTGTCTTCATGTTTCAGGCCAAAGAACTTCTCGAACAAAATCAGCTAAGCTAGTTTTTGTGGACTAGAAGCTAAGAAGCAACTGCGACAGTGCTGATGGTTCAGCTTGCTCTGTTCTACACAATATATAGGCCTTGCCACTATCCCTATAATGAGAATGGGCTCGGAATTGATTTACTAGATACTAGAGAGCTAGAAGAAGATGGGTTGCAGAGAAATGGGAGGGCATGAACAATACTGAGGAACCAAACTCTGACTTATCATCATAATTTGTGTACATTGGTATAAATTATAATGAAGATCAGTGCAATTCAATTGAGTTGCAAGCCATTGAACTCTCAGGGCCATGGTGATCTCTGTGTGTGTATTTGTTTGTGTCTTTTAGACTACCAACTTGGGAAGAGAAAGGAAGCTGGGGAATTGATGGTGGTGAGGACCTAACACAGGGGCAAACCTTAAGGTCAGGTAGTGAATGGCAAGTGAAGGGAGAAGGATAACAACACTTAACAAAACAAAAAACAAAACCGCATGATTCAGCTACCGTAGACTGATACATATTTTTGAAAGAGAATGCTGGAACATTTTCTCATTGTGCCCTAATGTTTGGTTAGTTTTGGTTCCACACTCATTCCTCAAAAGTTCTAGCACAATGCGACTACTTTGTTTAGTTTTCTCAAGCACCTCCCTTTCAGTTTGGGGAGTACTTATTAGGAAGTACATATGTTTTCCATGGCAAAATATTGATTTAAGTATTGTCATTTTCCATGTGAAATTATGAAGTGTTGAAAAGTTTGCAGCTTACTATCTGAGGAAGGATCTGCTAAGAAATTGGTCTGAGAGTTTTTTCTTTCCAAGAACATGAAACCGGTCTAGGAGTATGAGGAAATAGTTGTGTTGTGACTCAAAGAAAAGAAGCGATTAATAGGGTCAAGGTCATCACTGAATTATGTTTCCATCTTACCTGGTCAAAACTGCACACCTTGGACATGTTTTCTCTCTTCACATGTTGTGCTTGTAGAAATGAGCACTTGAATATGGTCTTGTTGCTTTTTAATAAATTGGACCATGAGATATTTTGTGAAAGGAACTTGCATATTAGTGACAAAAACTTCTATAGGTATTAGATAAAAGGATTATTCATCTATAGGAATTTGTAGTGCTATGCCACACGTGAATTTGATATACCGAAAATGTTTTGCTATATCAAAGCAAGGCTGAAACAATGGCCTAGGAACCACTGGTTACCAGTTAATGCATCGCTGACTGAGAATTGACCAAAAAAAAAACATTGTCATGACAGCGCTAGTGTATTTAATTAACTTTTTAGATAAACTATTAGTTTATATCTTTTGGCCCAATATAATTTTCTGATACAGTTTAATTGAAAATTTTAGGGGATAAGAGATCAAGTCAGGAGCGTCTATATTGAAAGCCGGCGCCAGCCATTGAAAGGCCATTTTTTTTTTTTTTTTGCTTATAGAATTGGAATCACGAATAATTCTCAGCGCCCTGTTCAGAATGTGACAGATGGAAATGGAAGGACAGAAAATATTTGGTTAGTGTTTACTGTAGATGATACTCTAATTTGATTATCATAAAGGATGTGCTAATATGATTCACATCATTGTTGTGTTAGGGGAGTTGGAGATGATACTCTAATTTGATTATCATAAAGGATGTGCTAATATGATCCAACTTGGAGTAGTGGGAGAACGGAGAACAACCTGTCATTTTCCCGAAGACTGGTTTTAAGTACTCTTCTGCGTGCCCATTGAGCACTCCAAATGGGAGATGGTAACTCTACAGAAGTTTCTGCTAAAAAAGTTTCAACAACAGCTTGCTGCATGTTTAGCACTGCCTTTTTCTGTACTTAGAAAAATAGGAGCAAGTAATTTGAACCCAATTTGCATTGTAGGAAGGTGACTTCGAGATGAAGCACATCGACAAAGGCCGGATCATCAAAATTCAATGTTGCAATCGCACCATTCTCTTTGTCAATTCTTGGGGACGACAATGATGTTCTGCTCTAAACCACACTGATAGTTGTATCCATTCTCTAAAAAAAAAAAGTTGAGTCCTCAAAGGAGCAGGCGGAACGAAGGACCCCCGCGTCGCCCTCCTGCACGGGCGGCTCGGGCGGTAGCCAACCCTAGCCGCCGCTAGGCGCCCCCCCACCTTTCTCCCTTCCCCTCGCCGCCGCCGGAGGGCGCCGCCGGGAGGCCCGAGCGGCCCCCCATGAGGGCGACGGCGGGGCTTCTCCCCAGTGCGGAGCCTGTTGTTCCTCGTGCAGGAAGAGCGCAGGGAACTCCGACGGTCGGCGGGTGGTGGCGACGGCGGTTCCTCCTCGTCGCCGACGATCCGGCGAGGCTGGGAGGATCTGGCCGCTCGGGCCCGTTCGCCTTTTTCCCTCTCCCCCTCTCCTACCACCCCGGCGAGACCTTGGTTCCCCTGGCGACCGGTGGCCGGCCAGCGACCGGATCTGGGCCCTTGAGGGCCGGATCCACCGTCTCCCCGCCTGGATCTGGCTTCTCCGTGTGCGGCTCTCCGGTGTGGTGGGCCCCGCGGGGCGGCGGTGCTGCGGACGTCTTCCGTAGATGAAGTTGGGTGAAAACCTTGCCCTAGCTGTTGTACAGCGAGAGGGCTAGCGATGGTGGCGATCACGTCATTACCCTCCGGGGGGCGTCGTTGATGACTTCATCCCTGCCGGAGCCGCGGGGATTCTCCGTCCGAGTTGGGTGGCCTGCTCATGGGACGACTACAGCAGGGTGAAAACCCTACCCGGAATCGGGCCGGCGGCAGTGGCGTGTCTGCGTCATCCTCCTTCTCGAAGGTGCCGCCGAAGCTTCGTCCGTTCAGTAGGCCATGGCCGTGTTCCCTGTCGTCGGTGCAGATCCAGGTGCTCAAGTTAGAGGTGGTGCTCAAAGGCATAACAACTCGGCATTTAGTGCTTGTGCACCAAATGCTTTGTGTTGTTGCCATAGAAGAAACGTCCATCTTCAACGGTACTCGGTGTCCATCGTTTTAATACCTTTTTAGGGCTGACAAGTGTTTTGACGGCTTCATTTTGACGGTGGCGATCTTACTCTAGTCTAGGAGTAGATTCTACGGTGCAAGTGAGAAGTCGAGTAGGACTACATGAGCTCCTTGATGGGGATGTATTTTCTTCTATCTTTTTCTTTCTTTTTATTTTTTGCAGTATTGTAATCTTTTGGCCTGATTCTGCCTACCGGCAGATGAAGCCGGATAATTTCTATCCATTATCTAAAAAAAAAGTTGAGCGTGCAAGGTTCATGTAAAGCCAATAGGGTTGACCGATGGCTTGAGCCAAGTGCCCTGGTGCAAGATTTTCCAAACATGGAACCCTAAGCTCTCTCCCCTCCCCTGAGCGCCCCGGCTCGGGTCACCCCTGCCGCCGGCCTAGCCTCCCCCACACCTGCCCCCACTTCGGCCACCGCCGTCGCCCTCCTGCCCGGCGGCTGCCCCGGAATGGTGGCATTATCCGCTGCCTCCCCCACCTCCCACCTCCCCCTCTAGCTTCCCTCCTCCAACTCCAATCCTAGCGGTGACCGACGGCCGCGAACGATAGTGATTAGGGGCTGGCCCGGGCTCTTATGCGCCGAATCTAGGCCTTTAGGGGTTGGATCTGGGCAAGGTGGTGCCCGGCCCCACTCACTGGCGGTGGCCATCTCCCGGGCGGGAACGACAGCGGCCCGGCCGGTGGCCACGTTTATGGCGGCGTGGGGGCGGTGGCCGTCTCCGGGGCGGGAACGGCGGCGGCCCGGCCGGTGGCCACGTTCATGGCGGTGTGGGGGTGGTGGCCAGCCAGATGTGGCCTTCAAAGAACCAGATCTGAGGCTGGGGTCCCGCCGCCCCCTTCCCCCCTCCCTCTTCCCAGCGGCCAGCCTCGGACGGCGGTCTCGTTCCACCGACGGAGGCCTGGTTGGCGGCGGTGACGGCCATGGCCTGGCCACCTGACCCGTTGTTGCTGGTAGGGGGCCTGCTGGATCGGGCCCCTTGTGGGAGGACCCACTGGGTCGGGGCCGCCGATCAACTGCAAGGCATGGCGGGCCACCCTGCCCTCCATGTTTGTGACGCATCGAGCGATGGCATGGGTTTGGCGATGCTCAACCTTGCTCCTATGGCTTCGGAGGCTCGGTGACTGGTAGTGTGGGGCGAGCGATGGTGTGGGTGGAGTGGACAGATGCGTACGCCGTCTTGCATCGTGGTGGTGTGGGCAGCTGCTCTAGCAGTGCATCATCAATGTCGTGGTGGCATGGATGACGTCGACTCGCCTGTCTCATTGCTTGAGTTGGTGGCATAAAGCTACGGGCGAAAGCTCAGCCCGATAGTGGTTGGGCGGACGACAGTGACGCCTTTTGGCGCCACATCCTGGAGGCGTCATTTTTTAGTCTCATGCCCCCTATCACCGGCGCCGGATCCTGGGTGAGTGCCCCGCCTTAGATCTCTAAGGCCAGCGGCGATGGCATCTCCGGCGTCACCTCCTTCCTAAAGGTGTTGCTGAAGAATCTCTATGGCCCACCGCTCCTCCAGCTTGGTTTCTTTGGTCGTCTTGCTGCACCTAATAGCGCTTCATGTTTCTCCTCACCTGGATATGTTTAGCTGGTGTTTGTTGTAGCTGTAGTCATGGTCGTTGACTTGGACGGATGCTTTGCCGTCGATGTATCTTCAGATAAGTCCTCCTTGCCTGTGGTCCTGAGGACAATGGCTCTTAGTGACTTGGAGGAGCAACTGGAGTACGAGGTCGTGTTTCTGGTGGGTGCTTTGCCACCAAGGTCGTGGCCTATTCCGACGGATGCTTTGCCGTCGAGGTGGTCCAGTAGATGCTTTGCCACTGAGGTCGTCATCTTTTCCGGCAGATGCTTTGCTGCCAGTAGCGGGGCCAGAATTGTTTTTTATAGGAATTTTTATTCCATTACTCAACCATGTCGACTAAATCACCTGACACTAGAACGATGATACAATCAGGCACTCTGGCCATGACTAAAGGTGCCAAAACCTGGCTCTTGCTTCTTATAGATACAAGTTCATGTGCTACTTTATTACGTTCCCGGGGAGCAAATCTAACAATGAAGGACGCAAAACTTTCTACTAGTAAGATCTTGAGTTGATGGACTAAACCACGCGGGGATAATTCGATCACCTCATGGATATGAAAATCTATCTATATGACAAGCGTATACATCAATAGCTTTTCAACGTATATATACAATACGATGACACTTGTGAGTACGATAATAAACGTATATATAGACTGCTTGCTTGCTAAACTTGGCTGAGGATATACATATATACTCATGCTTTTCTTCGGACATATATACATGTGTATATATACACTTGCTTGCTTGCTAAACTTGCTAGCTTCTCGTCGCTACATGTACACATATACTAGCCCGTACACCAGGTATTGGGGGGGGGGGCGGCTGCCGAGATTGACGTGGATGGATGCTTTGTGATCTGGAGTTTTAGCGGATGCATTGCCATTGTTATCATCATTTACGGCTCCTATCGCTACTGGCTACTGGAGTGTTGAGATGTATTTTGTATTATGTGCAGCTGCTGGCTCCTATCACTACTTGCTCCTATCACTATTGGCTACCGGAGGTCCTATCACTATTGGCTACTTATCATATTCTTGCTTTCCGTTTTGTGTTGAGTACTTCGTTGGTAATCCATATATTACATGTGAATCCTTTTGTATCAAAGTCTATTGACCACTCTCTTCTGCTTAATGAAATACAGACATATAGTCTGATCGTAAAAAGTGCCCTGGTGTAATATCAGGCACAATTTGTTGGAATGTTAAATCTAGACCTTTCGAGTGTCAATTATGAGGCACAATAGGACATCCTATTAATTGCACAGCATAGAACTATAGAGATTGCTATCATGTACTTCCTTTATTCTAAATTATAAAGCTCTCTAATTTTTCTAGATATATAACTTTTGCTATGCACTTGGGCATAGTAAAACTAATGTATTTAAAAAATTAAATATCTTGTAATTTGGAATGAAGGGAGAAATTTATTGTACCTTTTCATTTTTCTCATCACCTTAGTGACCATGGCCTTGTACTATATATCAGCTAATATTTGGTGTTGATATGGTCCACTGGACATTGTTTTTTAAGTGGGCATGTCCAACCACTATTACTTTTAGGGTTAAGTCCACTTTAGAACCTCCAACTATCACAAAAGTATGGATTTCAACTTCTAACTTCAAAACCGGATAATATTGGCCCTCCAACTCTCAAAAAGTCCAGTTTTCAACCCTAGCTGGTGTACTCCATTTTATTCAGAGCTCCAAATATAAAAAATAATATATCAATTTTGATCGCCTCGACGAGCTCTTTACAATGGTGTACTCTATTTTGTTGTTTGAGATAGTTTTATTACATAAAAAAATAAATATTTCTACTAAACAAATTATAACAACAACACTCATGGAATTTGTTAGATAAATAATAATTTTGTCACTATGTAATATGGAATGTTGTCTTTTTTAGGTTTATTCGTTGGTCAAATTATATGCATTAAGGCCCACCAACAGCGAGCTACCACGCTTACAGTCTGCTCAAATTATATGTAAGCGTGGTAGCTCGCTGTTGCCAGGCTTTAATGCATTTGACCACCAAATAAATCTAAAATACAATAGTCTATGTTACACAATAACAAAAAGATTATTTATCTCACAAATTCCACTAATTTTGTTATATTCTCACTTGTTTAGTAGAAATATTTGATTTTTCATAAATAAAAATATCTCAAACAACAAAATGGAGTACACGATTGCAAAGAGCTCATCGAGACGATAAAAAATGATATATTATTTGCTATTTTAGAGCTCCGAATAAAAAGATATCAATTTCGCAAATTAAAAAGTAGTGCGGACGTCAGCGTCACAAACAGTGCTATGCACAACCTATTAGAGGCAGCCACATGGCAGAAGTATAGTAAAACCATCTATAAAACCATCTGTAAATCCAGCCAGGATTAAAAACTAGACTTTTTCGAAAGCTAGAGAACCAATGTCATCCGATTTTGATGTTGAAGGCTGAAATTCAGAATTTTATGATAGTTGGAGGTCCTAAAGTGGACTTAACCCTTATTTCTATGGGCCTAATATCGATAGCTGGGCTGGACTTTGGTGTGTGCATCTGGTAATAACCTAAGTCTTTGCTCATAATAATGAGAAAGAACTGTTTAGGCCAACTTATCCTTTCACGCACATAATGCTACTGTTTTTAATTTTCGGAATAATTCAGCAGGCCATTCGATTCGATCAACAGCCATCGGCCATCGCCTAGACCATATAGCACCTTTCTGGCAATTGTTACCTGAAGGATAACGTGAAGACAATTTGCCGACAACTATACGAACCCAAGCAAGATGTGACTTGTGAGGTGCTGATCATTTCCTCGACGGGTGTCATTTTCGCGTCCAAAAGATGTGAAAGCTACTTAGCCAGCAGTAGTGTGTCTAACTTTTCTCAATCTGAATGTGCGTGCTGTTTCAGTATCATCCCGGCCCGTTCCTAACTTCTATATACAGTCAGTAGAAGGGAGATTTGGATAAGAAGAATGGAAGGATCCATACGACAGCGAAAATAAATGGTAATATGTGGCGTGTGTCTGCATCTACAACCACGCATCTACACAAGACTATCCCTCTGCTAACTCGGAAAAAACATGTTAACCAAAGAATATCTCCCTGGTAGAGGAGTACAGTTTTGCTGCATCTATCCCACACGTGCAAAGAGAAATTATAATACGTTCTGCCGAGTGGATGTTAAGATTCCGTGAAATCGCGAACTGATGATTAACTAGTTGGGTTTCTTATGGTGAAACCTTCCGACCAGAGATCAAGTCCTCGACTTGTCACTAGTGCTCGTATTTTTCTGAATTTATTGATTATTTTCTAGCATTATGCTTTAAGTGATAAGCAATGTTCTCGTCAACTATGAGGCACCAACGGTGACTTCGGAATCTACAGATATGTCAACTCAGTTCTTCAGAGGTGATCATAGGGTTAAGATTTACGTATGTGTGTTCGCAGGGGTGAGTGTGCATGCATGTTGGGCTCTGCATTGTACTGTGTAATTTTAAAAAAAGATTCTGTGAAAGTTTCTACTAGATTAGTATGGTACTTTGCTGAATTATAATGTACATATATTTATCGCTGAATTAACCCTTTTATATAAATCAATAAGAGTAGCATAAGAGAAAGAGATGTTATATATACTTTATATACATGACCCATTTCTAGGGTTTGTCCTAGATCGAGTAGCAGACCATGTAATTACTGGACAGTATAATGCTATTTTGTCTCATTTATTAGTAGTTACCAAGCATGCTCCGCATATGACAGGCGTTGACTGTAAGAATATATATTCTGTGGCACCAGCCAAGTTTTTTCATGGCGGTCGACAGAGAAAAGAGAGGAGAGAGAAGTCGGGGAGATGAGTCGATAGGATAAGGTCGCGAAATTTAACCTCAGCATGCCAGTCGCTTTCGGTTTCGTGTTGTAACGAAACAAATGATCTAGGGTATTGAGGCAAATACTAACGGTTGTTGAGCATGATTGGTTTGATGGTCTCTTTATGTTAGAGTTATTAGAGTCGTGTATTCTTTTTTTTTTTTTTTTGGAACTGCTTTATTTGGAATGAAAACTACAAGCCTCTACCTATAAGGGATATGTAGGCACACAACTAAAAAACGAAGTATATTCTAGTGAGTTCAATCCTAAAACTAAACCGCCATTTGTATGCCATTTAAGATCCTTCGCCACTTGCGCTTCAAATATCACATTGTTGGCACAATTGTATTTTGGAACTCCGACCTCGGAAAGGTACCCCACGAAAGGAGCGAGGGAGATTGCATAGAGACGTGTACTTGGTTACTGGAACTAAAAAACTCGACCCACGGGGTAAGACAGCCCTCGAGCATTTGTGCTTAAGGCCTTGTTTAGTTCCCAATTCTGGGAGCCCAAAGTTGAGAGTTTTGACACTGCAGAGCACTGTAGCGCGCTGTAGCAATTTCGTTTGTATTTGTGAAAAATTGTCCAAATTTTGATTAATTGGATTTAAAAGATTCGTCTCACAAAGTACAACAAAACTGTGCAATTAGTTTTTGATTTCATCTACATTTAGTACTCCATGCATGTGCCGATATTTTGATTTGACGGGAATCTTCTTTTTGCATAGTGAAATTTAGGGAAAAATTCTGGAACTAAACAAATCCTAAGAAGAAGACCTTCTCACGCAGGTCGAGAAACATCCCGAGCCCCTGCCCCACCCCGACATAGGGGCACCGTCACCGTTCTGTGAGACTATAGGCCGGGGGCCTGACAACCTGTGCTTTGACCGTGGGATAGACGAGAGGATTTTTTTAACCTACGACAGGCGGGGAACACACCCGCAAGGGCTCAAGAATAAATATATATAAATTCGCCACAGCGCGCGCTCCAGTGGAGGTTAGAACTCACAACCTCACCTAGAGTGCCAACCAAACGCCCGGACCTCTTTTCGTTATGTTCATCAGTTATATATATGCTAGTACTTGCACAAACGCTATTCGGCGCGCGCGCGCCAGGCTTCCTAGCGGCGCACGGTTTCCTTTTACAGTAAAAACGTTTCCTCTCGTCTAGTACCTTTCCATTCCCGTCACAATTTTGTTATCTGGCTTCTATTTGGAAACATTTGCCCCACCTCGACCATTCAAAACAATTCAAAATAGTATTCCCCATTTCTTTTCCCCTTTCTCCCGTTCATTTCATCCCCTTCGAGGTGGAGGTGGAAGCACAGCGACGGCGGCGCGGCCACGATTTCAGGGCGGCACTAGCTGCTCTCCCCGTCGGCGGCGGCGCACCTAGTCTCTCCGCCGTAGAGGTGGAGGGCGGAGCTCTGTCCACGCCGGCGCGGTCTCGATTTTCGGGCGTTTTCCCATCCGCGACCTCGATTTCATGCGGAGGCGGAGGCGGATTCGATCTGGCTAAGGGCTGAGGTGCGAGGGGCCCCGGTGAGTCCACCGCCCGTCGAGATCCGGTGACTGCAGTCAGGATCGGGAGGAAGGGATCCAAACCCTAGGTGACACGACTGTCTGATGTGCCGCTGCAAGGACGTTGACGTCATCACCGGCGACGGCCTGTAATGACTCCAGCTCCTCCAGGTACGCGTTGCGACCTTGATCCGCCTGCCCGTCACGATTTCCGCCCCTCTGCTCCCGTTGGGCATGCATGCGAGTCGTATTTTCATGAATTGGTGGCCGTTTTGGTGCTGCGAGAGGAGGGAGGTGATGGAGGTCACGGGCTTCGGCATTCTGACGTGCCCCAGCGGCGGCCGGGAGGAGCTAGGTGGTTGTGAGATTTGAGGTTGGGGCGTATTGCATTTTTTCGACTTGTCTCCGCTTAGGCTACGAAGTTCAGATTCAGATAGGAAAATATCTGATGATAGTTCCCCATTTCTGCTTAAGAGTTCCCCAATGTATTTAAATATAATTATAAATTTGCTCAAGCATTTGCAGTTTAATAATTTTGGACAGAACTGGAAGTCTGGAAGTGTAGTTTACCCTCTGCTTAGTTATGACTAAATACTAATTGAGGAGATGCAAAATGCTAATTCAATATAGTCAAAAGGAATCTGGAAGTGTAGTTGCAAAATTTAGCACATAACTACAACATTCTTTTTTGTGTCTAATCTATCTATTCTTGGTAGGTCATTAACCTTTTATGGGTCAAGACATATTTCTATGAATATGCTAGCCTTTAACCTTGCAATATGCTTTTAGTTGTTAACTTTTTTATTGTATATCATAATAACTTTTTTCGCATGGCAGATGCGTGCTTAGTGGATGTGTTCTAAAGAAATTATTATTTGTAAGGATCCAAGTACGCTCACCATTTGGAAGAGTCTTGTGGCTTTGGATGGACATTGGAGCACTCATAGCGAATAATAGTATAGAGCTGCAGCGTCAACTTGGCATTTACAGGAATATATTAAACAATGGAAGAGTCAATCTGATCAAAGGTAATAGAATTCTCGCGTTCGTTCTCGTTTTCAAGCAGATCATTCACATAGCAGGGTGCTTCAGTACTATGTTCTTGATCAGACTAGAGTTCAGTATATTTTTGTTCAGATAAATACTAGTGTTCGGTGTAAGTATACTTCAGTTCAGTAACTTCGTTGAACTATAAATCCTACAACTGCAATAAGGTAGTATTGAGTAGCAGAGTGTCGGTGAGGTTTGTTGAATATCACTACAGTATATAAATTTATATACTCTATAGCAGCTACATAGTTGAAGAACAGAGAACTGTATGTTTAGGAACTGTATGTAGTTCAGGAATGAAATCCACCTCTTCTGTGCAGCACAGCAGCTCTAACATGCTCATCGCATCGAAGTTCTTTAGTCCAAGCACACCTACTATTCTACCAAATATATATGTTTTTAGAGTTCAACATATGGCCCCTCCTCCCTCTACTGCTCTCTATAGCCTATTTTTAGTTTTTGTGTGTGTGAAGTTCAGAGTTGGTTTTCTCTTAGAGACATGTGTCGCTTAGCCTGGAAGGTCACAATAGTATATCATTGTGTTTTTTTTTGGTTGGCCTGCCGCTTGGTTTCTTCTTTTGCTAATTAGCATCTCGAGCTTGGAATTTATTGCAGCATCACATCTATTTAGTTCTTTAAGCTTCACATATTGCCACCATATAACCAAATATGTTGAGTTCCAGTTATAATCAGATAAAGTTTGGGGGGGGGGGGGGGTCTTTTGTTTTCGCATGTTTAATGCTCTAACTAAATTTTAGAGCTCCAGAAAATTTAATTAAAATAAACTGTTCAATCCTCAATATCAAATATCTAGAGGCATGTGCCACCATATTCTCTATGATCCTTAATTTTTGCTACAATTCTCTATGATGCATTGCAAGTTCTTGTTCCTATTCTTTGTTCTATTTTTGGACAATATAAATCTGATTTGACCTGCTACAGTTCATCCAGTTAGTTGGGATTTTGTTTGATGTGTCTGGTTGAGTGCTAATCCAATTCATTTGCCCATGCCTTAATTCGGACCCGCACGAGCTCAATCTTAGTGTTTAGGGTGCTTGTTATGCTGAATTACTGATGCTGATTTCAGTTTATTTGGCAAAAATTTGGGGATCAGTTGTACCCTCACGCCCTAGTGAAGTCCGCCTCTGCAAGCAAGGGATGTCAGCGATACTAATTCTTTTGCAACAAAGTATATTTCTGCAATTATTTTATGAGAATTTGCAATTCATACACTGATGAGTCGCTGTGTGAAAAAAATAAGTGGCCTATTCAACTCAATTTTGTTTCTTACATTCTTGATGTGTTATGTTTGTTGGGGGGAAATTCTGGTGTTTATGGGTGTCGAATCTTGTGTCTCTCAGATTACTTTGGTTTTCTTTTTCCTTTTAAAGTATATAATAGTTAGTCTTCTTCCATCTTGAAAAGGTGAAAGTAAATAAGTTCAATGATACTATGTTCACTCGACTATAGAGTTATTTAGGTTCTCACCAAACTGTTGTTCACCAAACTGCCGTTTTATTTTTGCTTTGCTGCCATTGTTAGTTACCACATGATGTGTGCTTATGCTCTTATCCTATTTTTGCATATAAGAAGAAAACTCCAAAATCTGAAGTATCTTCGGACGACCGTCAAGGGGTTCCTCCAGCAGGCTTTTTCAAATCCCTTTGCAAATTTCTCAATGTATGCCCCTCTATGGCCATATAAAGTATGTAGTACATACTGATGTTGCTTTAAAGTTTACCCTTGTTATGTGCATGATCCATCTATTAAGGAGATGGCAGATCAATTTACTAGTCTGTAGCACATACTGATGTTGCTTCATATGTTCTGAATCTTTGGTATAAGTTTCTTAAAAATGGCTTCAGTATATAATCAGTATGATTTTTTTATCAATCTCATTTCAGTATTAGTAAATCATTAGATTGTAGCTTCTTTTTCGGTCTCTATGGTGCAACTTCTAGACTTGTTAGTATGTGTTTATCTAAGTATGTTGATCCCATCTCTATTTTTTCATTTTCAGGACCTTTTGTTGTTAAGATGACTTCACTGTCAGGCACCATTTTCATCGGTCCAAATTTCTAAACTCATTTTTTTGGATTTCTCAAGTGGCCAGCCTTGCATTAGTCTATTGGCTTGTCAGGTTAGTCATTGATGGAAATATGGAATTTTGGTCTATTTCTGGTAGTTTTTAGCATCTGGTTTTTTTTTAATATGCAAAAATGCAATAGTTGTTTGCTAGCACTGTCCCAAGAAAATGATACTACTAGTTGTCGTACATGGGGGAGGAAACGACACTGTTTCTTGGAAGCTAGTATAATCGTTAGGCTTGGCCTAAGTGCCCAGCTCACATGCATGCATAGGTGCATATGCGTTCATGTTATCCGGTCGCCTCATCAAACACACCGCTTTTTAATAAAAATTGCTTTCACCTTTTTTTATATATGTGTATATACCCTAATTTGCTGAGACTTAAATTTGAGAATCTATAAAACAACATGAAAATATTACCACATTAGTAGTAACAGACAGTTGTCTTGTTACATATATAGATCAAAGGCTTTTTGTCTTCGTGGATTGCTATGACATTGGGACCCAACTCTGTTCGACATTGGGACCCAACCCTGTTCGACATTGGGAGGTTTTAGGATATGGGCTTAAGTATTACTAGTAACATATCATCCACTACATATATTCTAGCTTCAGTTTTAGATCAAAGGCTTTAACTGCTACCCATTTTTTAGCATGCCTTTTTTGTCTTCTTAAAATCTGTTGTCCTATGCTGTTCTTTTTCCAAATTGAGTTGTGGCATGCATATTGTAGTTCTAAATCCTTTTTTGAGGGGGTCTCCACACTTTTTTATAGTTCAGTTTGATTAGTCGAACTTTTTCTTGGGGGGGGGGGGGGGTTCTGTACAATGCCTAGTTTTGCTCACTCACTGTTCCACACATGTGGTGGTGCCCCTCAAATCCCATGTTTGTTTGAACCTATCAATACAAAGTTTGTAATATGATAGTTCAAAGTTTATAAAGTCGAGTCTAAAGTTTTGAACATAGCGGTACAAAGTTCTATAATGTGATAGCTCAAATTTTATGAATTCTCGGTATAAAGTATTGAACCCAACAATATAAAGTTTATAATATAATAATTCAAAGTTTTGAACCGAGCTATACAAAGTTTTATAATATCATAGTTGAAAGTTTTTAAACTCTTGAGTGTAAAGTTTTCAACTTAAGAGTACAAAGTTTTTAATGTCGGAGTTGAAAGTTTTTAAATTTTAAGTAAAAAGTTCTGAATAGCACCATAAAATATTATAGTTTAAAATTTTGTGCTTAGAAATATAAAATTTGTAATATCATTGTGAAGTTTATAAATTCTGAGTTTAAAGTTTTTGAATCTAGTAGTGTGAAGTTTTTTAATGTGACAGTTTAAAGATCATAATTTTCTCGAGTGTAAAGTTTTAGAGCTATTGGTACAAAATTTTTAATGTGATAGTTCAAACTTTTAAAAATTCTCGGTATAAAGGTTTGAACCTAGAAATACAAAGTTTATAATGTGATAACTCAAAGTTTTAAACCTAGCATTAAAATTTTGTAATGCCATGATTTAAAGTTTTACAAATTCCGAGTGTAAAGTTTCTATAGTTTAAAATTTATAAATTATGTGATAAATCCAAGTATGGAATCTAGTACAAAGTTTCTACGGTGATAGTTCAAATTTACTGATTCTAAGGGTAAAGTTTTTGAACATGGTAGTATATAGTTTATAGGTGATAGTTCAAAGTTTATGAACCTAGGCATACAAAGTTTATAATGTCATAGTTGAAATTTCATAATTTGTTAGTGTATAGTTTTGTAACTAGCAGTACAAAATATATAGTGTGATAGCTCAAAGTTTTTTAACCTAGGTGTACAAAGTTTATACTTTCATGGTTTAAAGTTTTATAAATCCCGAGTGTAAAGTTTTGAACCTAAACAAGCATCTGTATGCTCCCTGCAAGTAAAACGATCGAAGAGAGACATCGCTTTCCCTCAACTTTTTCAAGACAATGTAACTTTCTATGCCCCATCGACAAGAGATGTTCCCTAGCCTCATCATGCTTTTTAGATTCATTTCTATTGCTTCATCTGTATGTGATGTTAGCAAGGCAGCTAGCATGTTTTCTCTTCTGATATAGCTTTCATGATCAACCTTTACTTTTAGTTTAGTATTCACTTAACTGTAATAAGAGAGAGCTAGAATCATTGCTTACTAATCTGCTCTGCCATTCAGTCCTCATATGCATAAGTATGGTGCTATTTAAAGACCGCATATTCTTTTTTGTATTCCTTCATGCTTTGCAAAATTATTCTTATTGCCATTGATTCTTTTTTATGATATTTTAACATGTCAAATCTATGAATGACTTAGCTCTAACTAACCATTTTCTTTTTTTCTGTTTCCTAGGATAAAATGGTACTTAATTATGTAATAGTGGTACCCCTCAAAAAAGATATACATGCCCTTCTTTAATATGCTCGGTCGCTTCATCCCTCATTTGCACAGGTGTGGTGCCATTTCAATACTACTTATTTTAGTTTATTTTTGCTTTGCAACATTGCTTCTGTTGGCATAGATTCTTTTAGGATATTTATAAGAAGTTCATTCTACTATTGGCTTAGCCCCATCGGAACATTTTTCATTTTATGTTTCCTAGGATTAAATGATACTTAGGTAGTATGGCGTAACTCAAAAAATATATACCATACTAAGTTCGTAGCAATCTCATGCCCTTCTATAATTGACTCTACTGAGCACCATTTAGGGAGTGCCATGGAGATTTTAGTTCTCAACCCATACATGAAGTGTCATCCTTTTTAGAATGCTAACTATTGCTTCCGTGTCTCATCATCTTTTGACTCCTCTCTCTCACTTTTCTTTCAGTATGTGGTCTCCATTTCATCCAATTGCTATTGAATTTATGCATCTTTACATTGATTTTTGTTCTCATGTATGTGATCAAGCGTCTACCTATTAAGTTGCAATATCTCAGGTTGCCAACTCCCATCAATTTTGGTAGAAAAATGCCATCTGAAATTATAAATTCCTTATTTTGAATTCTGCTCTAAAATCTTACTCATATATCTTTGTATTATATCTATTTGATGAATAGTGGTGGCTCCGTATTAAAAATCTTGTATTAGAAGATTTATTGATCAACCCCCTTAGCCACAATGTTTACTTAATTTCTTCTATCAAAATGTTTTCTATTTAGGTGATTGGCAGCAGAGCCCCGTTCAAACTATATGATGAACCTAACAAAAATACCATCTTTTGAAGTTCTTATCAATTTTACTGCCTTACTTCAGCAACCTGTCTACTCTTCTAAAAAAGATGTAAGTTTAAACTTTCCCCTTCTAAGCTTGTTCTGTTCTGTGATGGATCAGCTGTCCAAATTAGTAGCTTACTCGCGTAACGCAAGCAAAATTCAGATGTCCGAAGCATGTGGCCCTTTGGCAAGCTTGGTCTTCTCACTTGAGAGCTCCAGCTTAGGGTTTTCATTCCACAACGAAGGAATGTGTTCTATTGTTCGTTTCAAACTGCAACAGTCAACACAAACTTGCAAGTAAACCAATTGATATTTTCATTAACATAGATTTTTTGCTTTTACTTTTTTGTTTTGATTTTTCAGCAAAGAAGCTACTGGGAGGACCTCCGAAATCATTCTCCACATCGACTTCAATAGGTGGAGCCAGGAGACCGAGATTTCAGTTTTAGCGCTGAGCTTTCAGCGTTGGTAAATTTACACTAAAAGTTCTAAAACGTCCTGAATTTTTGCTCAGAAACTGATTAGTTACAAGGCCACTTGAAAATGGAGTTCTGGTGATCAGCATAGACCAAACAGCGACCAGTGGAGCAATCTGTATATAGCAAAATCTCCGTATTTAAAATTTCACGTATCACTGTGAGCGCCATGGTGTGTGCCTGCAAAGTCTCCGTGTTTTATACTAGCTATTTCCAAAGTTATATATATCTAACTGCACACCTAGAATAATTTTTTTCCCTGATAACCTTACATGTGTTTTTTGTGAACTATTAGTTTTTATTTTTTGCTTTATTGATTGAATTATTAAGTCCCATAATGTATTATATAAAGACAAAAAACTGGATTCCATATAAAGTTTTATGGAACAGAAAGTATTTACTCCTTTTTCTATTTTCCCTAATAATTGTTGTTTTATATTATGAGAATTTTAAAATTATTTACTTTCACATCCATATGGATGTGAAACCATTCCCCCGCCCTTTTCTTCTCCCACAAACCCGCTATCCCGAAAGAGAAAAAGAAAAGCTTGTAGAAATTTAAATTGGCTCATTGAATCTAGACAGGAGAAAGTAGAAAAAAAAGCCTCATAAAAATTAAAAATTTGGCCCATTAACCCAAGACAGACAGCTACATGGGCCTTATATAAGCCGGACAGGAGAAGTGGGAATCGGAGGGAAGTGGGAATCGGGGTTAGGAGTGTCTGTGCCCGTCCGTACAGGCGTGCGCCGCTACTGTTTCCGGCGCGCGTGCGCCGAGCAGTCGCTCCGACTACTCATCAGTAGTCCTCTCCTTTCTTGCTGAGCTCTTAGCCATGAACCCATGACACGAGCAACCCGGTAGCTTAATTTCGCATGCCGTGAATGTACTGCTAGCTACTTTTATTCCCGTACCATCTTCCCGTTCGGTGCACACGACGCGCCGTGGTCATACTCCTTAGCATGGCTGAGCCGAGCAAGCAGGCAGACACAGGAACGAGCCTGATGTCAAGAACCCTGGGGCGGTGCAAGTCTGGGCTGAACCGGATCGGCGTCGGCGCTGGCGCCGCCGGTGCCGGACGAGAGCGGCCGCCGCCGACGCCGGTGGCCGGGTGCTTCCCGGTGTACGTGGGTCCCGAGCGGGTGCGCTTCGTGGTGCGCGCGGAGTACGCCTCCCACCCGCTCTTCCGCCGCCTCCTCAACGACGCCGAGCGCGAGTACGGGCACGCGGCGCGGGGCCCGCTCGCGCTGCCGTGCGACGTCGACGCCTTCGTCGATGTCCTGTGGCGCATGGAGCACCGCAGCTATGGCGACGGTGTAGTCGACGGCGACGGTGAGACCCCCGTGGCCGTGTCGTCGCCGCCGCCGATTTGGGGCTTGCGGGGCGTCAGCAAGAAGGGCCGCGCCGCGGGATACAGGACGACGAACCCGAGGTCTTCTCCGGTGGTGGCTAGGGTCGGTGACCGCAAAGCGACTATGCTCGCGCGAACTCGATCATACACTTAGGTATGTACCGATATACATAGTCTTGTATGAATCATGATCTAGACGACGAGAAAGAGGCAACTGATCATGTTGTATGTACAATGGCGTGGACAGGAACAATTTTCATGTGTGGTGGGTTTGTATAAGGACCAACAAACTGGCTTGTATGGCGTATTGAAGTAAGTTTTCGTGTATATTTACTCATGTACATTTTAGGCATGGCAGCTGCAATGCCTTGCCATACCTCCCTCCGCTCATGTGTTTATATGGATGATGACATCAAATGAGCAAAAAAACAAAAACGAATTGCTACTTTGTCAAATAATTATCAGGAATTAATAAAATGAACTTTTCATAAAACTGATATCTTCTACTTTGGGTAGACAAGAGTACGAGGCACTTGCAACTCTTTGGCTGTGAAATGGGTTCATAGCCCATTCACTATATTGTCACAAAAAAAAAAGGCCATTCACTATATGCTTTGGAATTTCCATGATTTTTATGAAGACAAACGATAGCGATTGGAGAGTGATGGAGGATACAATTGAGAAAAAGTTAATAATAAGTAGCTCGAATATGCGGTGATGGACTCGTGCTGATAAATTTGATCCTATCAAGCTAAGATGGCCTTTCCTGAAAATTGTCCTTTCTTAAATCCCACAAGTTCTGAAAAAACATAGACTATTATAAGGTTTTTACTATTAAAAAGTATTTTCAGCAACACTACTTTCAGCGCCACTACAAAACGTTGGTGAAAGCAAGTTCGTATTACAAGCCGTTGGCAAAAATCAGACTCAGTTTCGCCACCTTATACGAACCAGCAGTAAAAAATCATTTTCACTAACTGTTTGAATTACAAACCAGCAATGAAAATGATTTTGACCAATGGTTCGGCTAGCTAGCGGTGAATTTTTTCATCCATGGTTCATTATACCAAATGTCAGTGCAAATTGCGGACAACGGAGGAGTCTCTCCCACCGCTCCCACTGCATGTTTTCTTTGGGTGGCTGACAGGTGGGACCATGTGTACACATTACTGTTAGTGTCCAGCTGGGCAGCACACGGATCCATCACCACAAGGCCTCCCCTATTCCCCATCCGCTCCCCTACTCTAACCCTCTCTATCCCTCACAGTGACAACAATGGTGGCCCCTAGCAGTGAACTTAGGTGTTTTCACAGACTAAGTTGACTCGCAGTAACAAGCCCATCCAACCAAATGAAAGAGATGATTGATTGTGACAAGTTCATCCAAACAAATAGATGAGATGTCATCATAGACTACGTTGACTGGTAGTGACAAGCTCATGCAAACAAATAAAAGAGATGATTGGTAGTGACAAGTTCATCGAAACAAATATGTGAACGGAGCTCAGTTAATATCATATATTGTAACTAAGTATACATTCAAACTATAGAAAAAAAAAATCTAGGAGGCATCAAAGTATAGGAAAAAAACTAAACAATAATAATAAATGTGTTTGCACAATTTCATGTCATGCACAGAACTATAGTATCATGCACAATAACTGCAATGAAGTATTGCAACATTCCGCCTACTAGATATAGTATCTCCTTATAAAATCATTGATTTTTTCCTTTTCAAGGTAGCATGTAATCTAGAATATGCATGACACGTGCTAGAGTTGAAATTATTTCACATTAAGTTGAGCCAATTGAAGACTTCATTCCACACACAACAGGAATAATGACAGAGTAACAACTGTCCACCGATATGGTATCTTTTATCTTTTATTTGGGAACATTAAACACAACACATGGTACAAGTTCCAAAACTATTTGGCGCCAGCCTTGGCAAGCTCCTCCAGCTTCTTATCAATCTGAGCTTCTGTCAGGCCATCCAAGTTCACGCATCTCTCCACACCCATATCTGACAGTAGAATAAAAGGAAACAATTAGGGCCAAACACTATGTTCCACTTTGGCATAGCAATCCTGTAGAAGTGCACAGAATACAATAAAATATATGCTCTAGTTTTTTATATATAAAAAAACATATTCTTTAGTTGAAGGAAGAATGCAATATTCAATATGGGACATCCATGCATTGTTTGATACCATGTGAAGGTTTATCACTTCATTAATATTATGTTCTGTATTAACAAAAAAATATTATGTTCTGTGTTTCAGTAATACAGGAGAACAGGAAGTTTATGCTCTTGGGTAGAAAAATAAAAACTAGATTCCATGGTAACAGAGACCAAATTTCGCATCTAGGCTGCGTCTATATTAATTCTTTATGCTAACAGGTTTGGTCAATGTGGGCCTTCCCATGAGAATACAAATTCTCATTCCTAGTGCAATATATAAATAATGAATAACAAACATAAAGGTTCCACAAAAGTTGAGCCACTGGAACTATAAGGAAACAAGGTTTCAACTTTTCTGAACCATTGAAAACATAAATCTACATCCTAAAACATAGTCAACCCTAGTAATAAATTGGATTCATGGGATGAAATTATTAGTAATGTTGAAAAGTACAAACTATTTTCTTAACATACATATGGTGCATTGAAACTGCATCGATGTACACATATCTCTGCTTAAAAGGTGACACCTAGCACAACCTATGTGGTTGGCGGAGCTGCACTGCCTCACCAGAGCCTACGGGGTTCACTTAGGCATTTCCCGCTTTGAGTTTGATCTATGTATGAAGTTGGGACAAGAGATGGTGAAAAATAAACTACAATTATATCACTCATGTATGCATGACAAAATCATTCTTTCGTTCTGATATGCCACCCTTTAATTTTCATGGCAGTACTCTAGCCACCCATAGAAAGTACAAATGCCAGGGAATGCCAAAGCACTAGGAAGAGCCCCTTCAGCCACCACTTGCCTAGCGCCCAGTGGTTTTGAAATATTAACACATTGAAATATTGCCTTGTATAATGATGGCTTTCCACATTCATTCAGCTAAGGTAGTTAACACAGAAGGAAAATAGAATCAATAATCTAATACAAGCAAAGACTTTAACGCATATGGATGATCTAGTTTGTAACACCATTGACTAGTGAAGCCTATGAGTTGCTTATCTGCAAATTAAGCTAAAGTTGGTGCCATAAACAGAGGTTTCCAGCTTATCTAGCTGAGAAGCATAAAACCTAGCTCCCTGGACATGCTCAGGGCATGGATCGTCAGAAGACAAAGTGAATTTAGGAGGTGAGATCATGATACTAATCCTACATCTTTTCAAACTGTTCAAGGGAGTGCTTGGCTTAAAGCATATGAAGCCATCCCACCAGGCTGATACCATCTTGCTCGAAGCTCATTACAATTTGGTTACCTTCTAATCGCACATTCTTTGAACATATTTTGGTCCAGATACTGAGCCTGCGCCACCAAGCATATCAGGTACTCCTGTTCCACAATCTAAGGTTGGGTTTTAGGGTATCTTCACCTCTTTGGATTATGAGATTTCATTAATACTGGTGGTTCTCAGTTGTCAGTAGTAAGGAAAGGCCACAAAAACTATGTTAAAAGAACAGCTTACTACACATTTTGAATAAACTGGGTTTGGGGATTATAAGCAACAAATCACAAGTCATTTAATTGCTTAGCACTCCTGACCTAGTTTATTATAGTATGTGCTTATGCTCATAGCATGCTCAAACATTTTAATTTTTAAGAGCAAATTTAATGGTATTTTATTTACTACATGAACTGCAATATGGCCATGAAATTAAATCAGTGCCATTAATATACAAAATCAGCAACTGCAGGTAAGCCAACTGAGAAACCAAAAGACAAACTACTCCCTCCATTCCAAATTATAGATCATTTTAGTTTCGTCCTGTGTCAAACTTATGTAAATTCACCAAACATTTAGGAAACTATATCAACATCTACAGGTTCAATACTAAACCACCAAAACATATTTCATGGAAATTGGCAAATTTAATGAAACTAATCTGGTGTTGTAGATGCTGGTGCATTTTTCCATAAACTCAGTCGAAGATAAAGAAGTTTGGCTTAGGACAAAGCTAATGCAGCATATAATTTGGAACGGAGGGAATACAAGACACTATGTGTGTGTGGAGGAACAGTCTAGCCATGACTGCAAAGTTCAGCATTGTCTACTCTACAATAAATTTGAACAGCACATAAACCACAAGGGGCTCCGCCAGAAACTTAGCAGTTATAAACCGAATAAAATGCTGGTACAGACCATTGTGATCGACCAGGATGCTGATGCAGAGTGCAAATATAAACGTAGGGATTGGCCCCAATAGGTTATCATTGCGCAAGCTCTAGCAGGATTGTACTTGAGTATGACAAACCACCCTGGAGTTTACATTTATACACTTACTTCTTTTTTTTCGAAAGATCATTTATACACTTACTTCTATCAAATCTAATTGCCTAAATTCCTCTTCCCTCAAATGCACGTCATTTCTAAATCAACAAACCTCCGGCAGTGCAGACTGAGCCATTCCACACCACACGGCAGGCAAAGAAACGAAATCCACCCAAGAAACGGCCCCAGACAGTCAAACTCAGATCTCCAGCCACAGCAGGAGAAAGAAAGAAAGAGGAAGAAACGGGTGGACGCGTACCGTAGCGCGCCCAGAGCTGGGGCTGGACGCCGGAGCACTCGCGGACGAGGAACGGGAGCGCGGGGTTGCGGGCCTTGATGTCGCCGTAGTTCTTCTTCACGAACTCCCTGCGGGGAGGACAGATCGCCGGCGCACCGAATCAGAAGCGGCAGGTTTGGAGAGTCGAATCGGAGGGGAAGAGGCGGAGGAGCGAGGTTTGTACCGGGCAGCGGCGCTGGCCGGGGAGGACTGGCAGAAGAGGACGCGGATCTCCTTCACGCTCCGGGACAGGCTCGCCCGCCACGCCATCGCCGCCGCCTGCTCGCGTTCCGGTGGATTGGATTCTCCTCGCCGCCGCCGCCGCCGCCGCCGGCTTCCTCTCGGCTGTGATAGGGGAAGGAAGGAAATGGAGGCCGCGCGGTGGAACGGGCCTGAGCAATCGGGTCTCCTTGTCCTTGGATCCTTGGATCGGCATCGGAACCACGCCACGCCGTCAGATCACCGATCGGTGGTCACCAACAAAAATATGCGAAAAGTTTCAACAAAAATATGGATGATAGATGCTGCAAAAGTTCTATGCTCCTTAAAAAAAAATGGCGGACTGCTCCTGTGTCCTTGGCTGCGAAATCCAAATCCAAATAAACTTATACTCCCTCCGTTTAACTGTAAGTTATTTTAATTTTTTATATACATTTATTTTATGTATGTAGAGATACATAAGATCTAAATGAAAAGTAAAATAAATATAAAAAAATCAAAATGACTTACAATTTGAAACAAGGAAAGTACTACATTAGTTATAAAGATATAAAATTTAAAGGAAAAATATTTATGACATGGTTCACCCTTGGACCTAGCAGATTTCTAGGTCTCCCTCAGCTCGAATCTACACCCTCTGTCCACAAATAACTTATCTTTTTTACTTTGAGATTTCTTGTTTGACTGCTTGTCTTATTTAAAATTTTTGTATATATATCATCCATTTTAATATGACTTATTTTAGCAATAGAGATACTTTAATAATGATTTATTTATTTTATAATTGTATAAAAATTTTGAATAAGGCGAGTGGTTAAACATGATGTCTTAAAGTTAGTGGAGGCAAGCGGTGGAATGGGCCTGTGTAATTGGGCCTCCTTGGGTCATTGGATCGGCATCGGATCCACAAAGCGGTGGAACGCCGCCGTCAGATAACCGGTTGTCATCGTTTCCTCCACTAACTTTTGGAAAAGTCTATTTTTTTCTCTCTAAACCTCAAATCGGGTAAATCACCTCCGTTAACTTTTTAAACCATACATTTTGCCTCTTTGGTTTTGAAGATGATTTTGTATTTTTATTTTTTATTTATTTCGGTTAAATCTTTAAAAATTATAGTAAATAAAAAAATTATAGAATATAAAATCTATTAATTTACTTCAAATGAGTAGAGCTGCACAATGAATATATAATATGGTATTGTTTAGTACAAAGTTTTATAGATTTAGATTTATATTTTTCTATAATTAATTATAATAATTCATAATTGTAATTTTTATAGTCTAACTGTGATGAAATTTTTATGTTGGCCTAATTATTGTATGCCTAAACTATAATAATAAATTACATACTCACTGAATCATGCATAACTTAGTTATAGTTTACTTAGGGTTTATGCTTGTTAAATATAAATAAATTTATAACTAAGATTCTAAGTTTGACTAAATGTATACTAAAATGTATAATATTATGGATCAGAATGCCACCAAAGTGTTTTAAGGTTCTAATTTAAAGGCCGGCACCTTAGTAAGGAGAGAATTTTTCATATTTGATATCCACCCCTTGGGTTCTAGTTTATAATGTATTTCGCATATGTCAAGAGTTAAACTTTATAATCACCGGATACTATTAGATTTGTAATAAAATATGCCGGCCTATATTTTGAAATGGAGTTTTTTTAGACAATGAAATGGAGTATCTAAGAGGTCATGACGTGAAGATCTCTTTGCTCAGTGTCATTTGGTGGCCCAAAGATATGAATTGGCAAACATATATAAGTTTTCGCTTTATAGAAAGTTTAGGCTTTCAAATTTTTCTAATAGATAACATATCTACTAAAGCATATACCTAATTTCCATTTTGTTTTTTAGCTAACATTCCTTAAAAATTTATCTATAAAAAAAGATCCCATGTGGCCATGTTTCAGTTAAAGATACAATATTATGTGGGTTCTACCTGTCATACTCACAGGCATAGAAAATGTTGATATAAGCTACCAGCAAAGGAAATGTTTTTCCAACACTAACCTTGTTTTTTCTCAACTAAGGTTTATTATAAAAAATATATTTCGTCATTAAAATATTGGGCGGATTCCACCTGGGTCCCTAAACTAATAAATCTCACGTTTATAACATCCTAATGTATCTAAGTGATCTCATCTAGGTCCAAAATACACAAGAGGAGGGTTAGAAGCTAACGTGGTCGTCCATGTAGACATGATTTAAGCACAAAACGTACGTCAGCTCAATGATTTAAGCTCAATGTTTTGTGCATAAATCATGTCCACTTGTAGAGGTGGATCTGGAATTAAGATAACTGATGTCATTAGGATGCTTATGATAGACATGGGTCTTATTTTCACTAGTTTGCACAATAATTTTCCATTAAGTTTATGAAAGTTACTGTCGTGACAGCACTGCTAACACTGTGGATCTGCCTCTATCCACTTGGGCGGTCACGCTAGCTTCTAACCCTCCTTGTGTCTATTTTAGACCTAGTAGATTAGATCACTTAGATACATTAAGATATCAAACGTGCGATTTCATAATTTGGAGACCTATATGAAATTTGCTCAATATTTTAAGGATCAGCCGTGCAATTTACTCTAAATGTTAGTATTTTTATAGAATTTTGGTCAAAGTTAAAATCGGTTGACTCCTCACGATGTGAGAGCTGTATTCTTCTCTTGGGATAGATGGAGTATGTGCCTGCATATGCGTGAATGTCTTAGAACAACACTGCGAAGATGTAACTTTCTGTGAACCTTGTGTGATTATATTGTGCCTGTGAAGAAACTTGCAGCGTAGTCCGTAGTGTCTAGCCTAGCGTCTAGACAGGAACTTGGCGTTAGCGGTAATATGCTCTACCCTCACATCGCTAGCCTCCAGTTTCCAGTTCTGGACCCTGAACGGCACGCTCGCACGCGCTCGTGGAGCCATCAGTATTCAGTGAGATGACCGATCGAAGACGACAGCGGATGCATGAGAGAGACAGAGAGTTTGGCGGCTGCTGATGGATGGAACCCTTCGTGGTTTTGGCTACTGCTGCCTACAAGGATTCTGGATTCGGCCAGCCGGCTCGTACTCGCATGCGGTCAAATGTGGTCGCTGATCACTGGATCCTCGCATCAAATGTGCTGTTTATAGAGACTATTGTGCAGGCGCAGCAAGCAGAGGCAATCGGATAAATTCAGGGTGGAGCAGACTTAATATGCATGTGTTTGTTTGTTTGCTGGCCCATTATAGGCCAAGCAGACTGAAAGATCAGGCAAGGATGGAGTTCCCAATTGCTGCCGTCCATGTGACTTAGTTTGAAGCTATCTCCCGTATGGCCATATCTCAATTGCGTAAAAGGTTTGCGCAGCATTATATTGAACAGAATGGAAGTTTGACACAACATGCTTTAGCGGCTTGTAAGGGATAAGGTTTTCATGTCTGCTCAGCTCCTCACTAGTGCTCTGTCCGGTAGTGATGATTACATTGATATTGATTAAATGAAACAGAACACTGAAAGTTTTTCTTCTTCTTTTTACTTTTTTTTTTGAAGGATTTCTTCTTTTTACTTCACCCACTGACACTCTATCTGTATGTGTCAGCAAGAGCGAGCTACCTAGCGTGGCTCAGGGAGTGGAGTGTATCGCATCGCCGCCGTAACTAACCGATTACTGCCAATTTTTTTCCCTCGTCGGTAACGGGGCAATGATTGAAGATTCACGTATCATCACACGTCTCCGTCATCAGACATACTACAGAATATGCAAGCCAACACAACACTGTTCTTTGTTCGTGTACGAAACGTATGCCTACCGGTAGAATAATCAATAAAAGCATGCATGTGCATGATGCCGAGCTGAAGAAAAAGCTGATGTTTGGCTCCACAAAACAACAAAGGCTATTCTCATTGTCATTGCGCTCGCCTCCTACGTCAAATCACACGGACTACGTAGGCCCCTTCTCTCTTTCTCCCTCTCGATATCTACTACTGCATCTCTCTGCCTCTCCCTTGGTCCCCATGCATCATTGGCGAATATTTTTACATATATATTGACATCTCTGTATTCCCATTGGCAAGTGCAAGTCCAACCAGTTCTCTCGCCACCTGCATTGCACACCCTCTCTCTCGGGCCTGCTACTTCCTAGGAGGAGTAGTCAATCTCTAACAGGGTCGTACGGCCATAGAGACTAGACAAGATGAAGTGCTTCAAGATGCTCCTGTTGGTATCCCTCATCCCTCTCGTGCTCAGGGGAGTCTCGCTTCTGGGCAACGTCCTTCCAGCGTCGCCAGAGCAGCCGTCCACCAGCTCCAGCTCCGACAACGGCGCGAGCGTTTCTTCGGTTTCTTCAGCTTCGCTGGTGGGCCGCCGTGGCCACCTCTCCGCCGGCGGCTTCGCCCAGCGGCGGTTCGGGTTCGGCAGCGACTTCAGGGACGACAAGAGGTTCTCCCCGACCGGATCAAACCCGCTACACAATTTGTGATCCACCGCCATTCAGGAATCAGCAGGGAAAATGCAGTTTTGGAAGCCTAGGCCTCCAAGGTAGGGTGATGCTGATGCCCATCCTTCTGCAAATTTACAGAGAAGCCATGTAGTAGCAGTTCTCATATGTCTTTTTCTCCTTGTACATATGTATATGTATGTGCTTATTTAATTTAGCTCTGGTAGTCTGGTTTTTTGTGCATACACATTTTGTATTTGTTTGTTGCTATAGGCTAGATCAACTTTTCAGTTAGGAAAATGCTGAATTTTTCGCTTTGTTCCATTGTCTTTTATTTGTGTGTTAATTAATTTCTTCATTCTCGCAAAAAAAAAAATAATTTCTTCATGACTGGTTGGTAGGTAGGTTAGGTAGTTTCCTTTACTGTGTCTTGCTTCAGTCTGTACCAATATGTGTAACTCATCAATTTCATTTTCCAGTAATGAAAGATGGCTTTTGACTGATGACATGCAAAAGGTCGTTTTATCTATCTATCTAATCACTTACTTCAGGAAGTTGACATTTGTCAAGTTGCATATCTGACGCACAGTTTTTTGGCAATATAGCGGAAAGCTTGGAGACATTGCTGACCGCGAGATGAACGAAGGACAGTATGGATCAATATTGATGTTGATTCCACAAACTGGTACGTTGGCTCCATCAAATTAATTAAGTGCTTGGCCAAGGAGGAAGATGCTTCAATGGATTGGTGATCTTCACATTAGGGAACTTATTATGGAAAGAGAAGAATAGATGAATCTTCAACAATGATTCATGCATTGCAGTGGCTTCAAGGATCAAAGTGGACATAGAGCAAAGGAAAAGGGCTTTCCGAGGGGGGTACATCTGAAATCCCAAGATCCTTTTTTTTCCTTTTCCTCTCTCTGGTTTTTTATTTTTTCCTGAGCCGGGGCGAGCCTCCGTGTTGTGTACATAAACCTCTCTTTTCTCTTTCAAACAAAAGGCAAAGCTCCTTCCATGACATTCAAAAATTAATTGAATAAGTGAAGAGTAAGCTAAAGCACACGCAGGCACATCACAACAATCAACACACATGTTGCTTGCCATGGTTTCGCACCCATGATACATCCACAACACATTATTATGAGCAATGCAAATGTCACTTACACTTAAGCTATAGTGAAAGTTGACAAGTTTCTGAAGTCGAGGAAGGGTTGTGCAACCGCCTTCGGTAGATCATGGAGATGGAATCGTGTGTTTCAACCTTTGTGACTCGGATCTCAAACGTTCGTACCACCGTAACACTCAAACACGTTCGTACCATCGAACTGACGAAATTTCAAGGGACAAAGAAGCTGAAAGCCATAAAGGTGTCAAAGCATTTCTGTTGGGAGACAGAAGAAAAGATGCCAGTCTGAGACTAGTTATTTGTCCACTAATTGATAGAATCTATCGTTTTGTTTTTTTCTAAATATTTGGCTTTTTTTTTCTAAGTATATCCATACGGAAGAGGCGGTGGCAGCGGCCTGGCACGTGGCGCGCATGGAGGCCTGCCCCCTCCCTCCTTGGCATGTGCGGCGCCCTAGCCACGGCTCATGGCGTCATCGTCCTCGTTTTGGGCCCGAGTTGGCCCAATTTCTTGCCGAATAGTTTAGCCTGCGTTGCACTTGTTACAATTAATATTTTCTTGTACATATTTACTTTGATTCCTGGCAGGAGGGTTAGCCTCCCCCGTGAGAAACGAATCTGCTCCCCACCGCGCCGCCTCCAACTTCCGTTCCCCACCTCGCCGCCGCCGGAGGGACTGCTCGGGAAGCTCGCGCAGCCCCCATGACGGCGGCGGCGGGGCTCTCTGCCCAGGTGCGGGCGCGAGCACCCCTTCTCCCACCTCCCTCTCCAACCCCCCTCCACTTCCAACTGTACATCCTCTTCGGCGGCGAACGACGGCAGCAGGGGCTGACTCCGGTCCTCGGTGGCGGGATTGGTCCTCGTGGGGCGGCCTGCTCGATGGTGAAGGCCGATCTGGCTCACGTCTCGGTGGGCTGACGCGGACGGCGGCACCATTCTCCCCACCGTTTGGTGGATGAACGGACTCGGCGGCCGGCATACCCGCACCGGTGAAGGGGTCTGGCGGCGGCGGGACGATCTGGGTATCTCAGGCCTGGATCCGCCGGCTGCTGCCCCGTGCTGCCCCCTTCTCGATGCGGGTGGTGCTCCGGCGATGCAGACTCGGACAGGTGTTGCCTCGGGTCAGGAATATTTCCCCTGGCGGCGGCTTAGGGGTCGATTTGGACTCCTGGGCACCGGATGGGGATGACAGGGTTAGCACCGGCCATCTCCAAGCCGTCCAACCCGCCCTCCCATAGACCACGTCGCTCCCAGGCGGTCCGTAAATCGACGCCGACTTACACATCAAAGGACACCGTCACCCCTGCTTTCTGCTGCCTCGCGGCACCTGGTGAAGACCCTGCCGATCATCTCCGGCATCTGTTGTATGTAGGTTCGGCTTGGTTGTGCTTTTGCAGGACTTTGGATTACGGGTGAAAACCCTGCCTGGCGGTGCTGGGCCGGCAACGATGACGTAATCAACGTCATCTTCCCCTTTGGAGGCGTCGCTGTAATTTCCTCTTCCTTTCGTTGATGACGGCGTCTGCGGATGTCATTTACCTTTTTGAAGGTATCAACACAAGCACACCTACTCCTAGCCATGCCCTGCACTGCGACACTTGGGACTCCACTAGAGCGTCAAGAGCAAGCCAAGGACGCCCTCTCGGATCAAATAGAGGGTCGAAGCATTTATCATTTGCTGTAATGTTCTGGTCAATGTATAAGACTATGGTTTTTCTCTCTTTTGTTTTTCTATCTCTTTTGTAACAATTGGCTGTGTACATCCCCGGATGTAGAGGCTGGATATTGAAAATCCTTTATCAAAAAAAATTACTTTGATTCCTAGCCTAGTGAGTGGTTTTCAGTTCTTTTGTATTTCTAAGTGGCTCAACCATGTAATCTTTTTATTTTATTCCTCTCGTCTAATAAAAATCCGGCAAAAGCTTTTTGCCGCTTTTCAACAAAAATTTCTAGCCTAGTGTTGTTTGGAACTTTGGATACATGGACTAATAATTTGTAGTCCATTTTCATGCACTCTTTGTTAACTGAGTGAGGACACATGGTTTTCACCATAACCATTGTGTGGATCTTTGTGTGATGAGTGATTGTCAACATGCCAACACAAGGCGTGTTTGTGTTCTTACTAACCGATGGCACGCGGATACGTGTCAAACAATGGTGTCTCTTGGCTCGTGTTGTCTGCAGGTGTCGAGCTCAGAGACGGTGGTCGACGGTCGGTGAAGATCAAGTAGGGTGTGCCGTGGCCGACGGACCGGGTGCGGTGAAGGGCGGACGTGAGGCTTGGATCGAGGACTGAGGACCGGGCGGCCAGCCGTGGTGGCGGATTTGGGATATCAACGAGCGCAAGTGTACACGGTGGGGGATGCGTACGGGCTACGCTACTCGAGGAGGGTTTGGTGGTTTTGCCTCAAAACCATCGGCGGCGGGTTTCCCTGGTTTGGGCCTCAAAACCGGGGTGGTCTAGTGCGGACGGACGACACGTGGCGGCATCGGGGAGATTGCTTGGAAGCAAGGCTACCGGTGAGGAGGCGCGGTGGCCGTCGGATCAAGTGAAGCTCGAGTTGGACCCTTATGCCCCGGCTAAGTGGTTTGGCTCTTCATGTACCCAAGGGCAAAGAAGGAATGTAAAATAGACTTGCCCCTATAAATAAAGGATGAGGGTCTCCTTCCCCTCACCTCTCCTACTTTCATTCTCTCCCTCTAGAGTTAGGATTTGCATCTCATGAGAGAGGTCTAGCTACTAAAATTCGTTCTTGTATTTGTGAGATTTTTTGGTTTGGGAATGGAGGCCCGAATCCTCCTCGTGCCCTCCGGGCTTCTTCATATTTCTCTGTGATTTTTCGTTTTGCCGGTGCCATGTTCTTGTCCTCGTTTTTCTTTTTCGCTTGCGCTTTGAATATTCTCGATTGATGAAGCTACGGTTCATTCTCGAGCCGTGATCGCTAGGAGCAGTTCTCGTTACCATCGAGAAGCGTTGTGCGAATTTTGAGATCCTGCGGTTTTGTTTCCTGTGAGTTCATCGAATTTCTGGATCTGGGAGCGCAGTGTTTCCTCTGTTGTTGCGTCCGGCATGTTCGTAGCTTCTCGGTGTTTCTTTCCTAGCACTACCTTGAATCGAGGACGGCTTGGGATCGTGGAGCATCGGGCTTAGAAGCCACCGGATCGACACCGGTCTCCATCAGCGAGCACAGCGCGTACACCAGGCCGACCAAGTTGATTCCTTGCCACCGCCGCTTTTCTTATCTCGTTCTTGAGATTCGGGTTCCGGTTTGGTTTCTCGGCAACCGAGCCAAGCGGCGTTGCCTAGCGATTGAGTGCCCGGCACTAAGCGGTGCTTGCCCATCGCCGGGAAGGCCGGCTGTCCAGCAGAGCGTATCTGTTTTCCGCCGGCAGCAACTCGTCGTTGTTGCAAAAGTTTCAACTTTGGTTTCTACATCGATGTGCAGCTCCTCGATTTACTTCGTTACGTAGTTCAGGTTCGGTTTCTGTCGTACGTGGTGCATCGGGCTAAATCGAAGGCCATCGAGAAAAATCTTTCACCACCAAAGAGCTGAACGTGAACTAGTATTTCTTTTGGAGATGTCATTTTCATCTACAGTGACGTATTTCTTGCTTGATGCTTGCTCACGTGATTGATCCCAAGTAATTTTCATTGGAGTATTTATCTATTTTGTCTCGTGGATAATCACTGCTTGCAAGCTGTTTGCTGTTCGTGAAGGACAAGTTTTTTCCAGGTTCGGTTCCCGAGGCTTCACAAGGTGTTTGGCTTTCACGAGCTGTTATTGTTGGTAGGTCGTGCACCTTCGAGTGTCGATAAAATCCAACAATTTTCTTGGGTGTATTTGTTTTGCGGGGATCCAGTTCTCGGTAAAATAGAGTGCTCCATTTTTAAGCCGTTACTCTGTCCGTTTTTCTTGGTGATTTTCTGTTTTGTGCGCAACTTGGTCGTTTGGACTCCGATTTGCATTCCGTCTGTTGCGTTGGTTTCTTGGTGTCCCGCTGTGTTCCTAGGGAACATCCACCCACTCATTTGGGTCGTGGACACCGCCTTGTTTGAATTGCTTCTTGGGGTTTGAATTTTGGGACAGTGGCCAAATATTTCGAAAGAAATTTGAGGCTCCCATTCACCCCCCTCTGGTCGCCATTTTCGGTCCTTCAATTGGTATCGGAGCCGGTTAAGGATCACTTCACCTTAATCGGTCCGTGATCCCCGAAGGCGACATCATGGAGAACCGTGGGCTTGGAAAGCCACCGCACTTCGATGGCAAGAACTATCCCTATTGGAAGATCCGCATGTCGGCGCATCTCCAAGGGATTGATTCGCGTGTTTGGGAGATCTGTGAGAATGCGGACTATGTGGTACTTGCTGCCCGTGTTGACCAAGCACAGATCGACCAACACAAGGCGAACAACACTGCCAGAACTGTCTTGTTTTCTCGCTCTTTCTATGGAGGAATTTGAGCGTGTTTCGATTGTACCATTGCTCGAGAGATCTTGTCTAGGACTGAGAAATACCATGAGGGTACTTGCCCATGTCAAGACCGGACTCTATGAGACACACAAGAGAGAGTATGAGAACTTTGTTCAAATCGATGGTGAATCTATTGATTCTTTGTTCACTCGCTTTCAAACCATCGTGAACAAGATGAGGGCAAACAACCCTCGAGATGCCCTATGACGATCATCGAGAGCGCTTAAGCTTCTATATGCTCTAGATCGGAGGGTTTGGGAAGTAAAGGTCTCGGCGATCATCGAATCGCCCGGCTATGAGACTCTCTCCGTGTGGATGAGCTGTTCGGTAAGCTCAAGTCCACCGAGATTGACCACCGACGCGGGCGAGGATCGAAATCCGTCGCCCCTACCATGGCTTTGGTCTCGAGTACGGGAGGTTCAAGTTCTTTGACTAACCCTTCACTTTGTCTTTTGCCTTGTCTTCTACGGTCTCGGCTACGAGAGGAGCGAGATGGAGGCTCTTGGGGACGACGAGCTCGCCTTGGTGATTAGCCGGTTCTCACGGTTTCACAACAACCGTTTGAATCGCCGGCGTGGCATCACCAAGCAAGGATGCTTCGGGTGTGGAGATCCCGACCACTACGTCGCCAACTGTCCCAAGGCCGACAAGAACCACTACAACAACAAGACGACTACGGCAAGCGCAAGGACAAGCACGAGTCTTCCACACCCAAGTACAAGTACAAGTACAAGGGAAGATTCGACAAGGAGGCGGTCAAGAAGAAGTTCTGGAGAAGCAAGAGGCGAAGCGGCGAGCCTTCCTCGCATCCCTCGGCGATCTCGACGACGACTCCGACAACGGCTCACCCCCAAGTGATGATGAGGCCGAGCAAAGGTCGAGAACAAGTTCAACGGTTTGTGCTTCTTCGGCGACTCCAAGCTTGGAGGCTCCGCACCATGGCACTCGACGAGTCTACCCCAAGCATTGAGAAGAACGACGACACCGAGCCGAGGTAGAACAAAATCTCGAGTCCCTTTTCTTGAGGTTGATAACTTGACTACCACTTTGCTTAGTCAAGATGCTTTGCTTAAGCGTCTTTCGTCGTGAGAGAAAAGATTTCAAGGCTAAGTGGGAGCTTCTTTGTCAAAGAGCTAGAGTACGTTAGGGAGTCTGTGCACATCTCGATGAGTCCGAGTGTGATGCTTGTGCCATTCATATGGCGAACCTAGCGATGTGCGGTCAAGTATGTGGCTTTGGTAGATGAGCTTGATGAGGTTAAGGCTAGGTCTCGTCTCGTGAGTCCTTGCAAATCTTGTGATGAGTGAAGTCTCGAGCTAGGTGAGAAAATGACTAGGATTGCCATGCTAGAGAAAACTAGTCAAGTTTCTAGATGTGCTTGTTGTGAAGCTTTGGAACTAGAACTAGACTCTTGTAGGCATGACAAGAAAAGGGCCGAAGAAGAAATCACAAATCTTCGGTCCATGCTCGGTTGGTTGTCTTGCGGTGAACCACGGCTTGGCATGATGATGAGTCGGTTCAAGAGGGAAGCGACACAACGGGATTAGGCTTTGCTACGGGTGGGAAGGGTGAAAATGTTTTTGGTAAGGTTGGTGAACACGGTGGTATAAGTGCATCGAGAAATCCACCAAGCCTTCCACTACTCCCAAGTTGATCAAAATCACTCCACCTCGGCCCTAACAAGCCCAATGTGAAAGATGGTGTGTTTGAGGAACCTCCCAAAGCTTCACCTCCAAAGCAAGTGTGGACTCCAAAACCAAACCACCTAAGGAACCCACTTGACACACTTCCCGACATCTCTATTAAACCCTCCAAAGAACAAGCAAACCCAAAGAGTGATCCATACCCATGAGAGAGTGAGTCAACCACCACCCAAGAGAGAGGTGTATCACTGTGATTATTGTCACCATGATGGTCACTTGTTTGAGTTTTGCTTTCGGAGGAAGAGAGATGTGCGGCATGAGTATGAGCTTTTCCATAACTCTACTCATGGTGTGTTTGCTCCACGTTTCCAGAGGCATAGTGCTAGGCCAAGAGGTGCAACACCTCAAGGACCTAGGCCTCAAGGTGTGAGACCACGAGGTGGTCGTGCCCGGCGGGGTTCAGGTTTTTCTTATGACCTTGGATCTCGTGACCGTGGCTTTCGGTCTTACGGGATGAGCGGACCACGTTTTTCTCGTCGTGGTGATCGCTCTACTCAAATGGGACATGGCATGCATGATGCTTTTGTTAACACTTCTCGTGGGCGAATGAGCCAACACCGGTTTTCTCCTCGGTTTACTAACCCCGGTGTTGGATCATTTGCTCATCCCATGTCTCGCTATTGATGCGGGATGAAGGGTTTGGAGAACACGTGGCTAGTTGATTCCGGTTGCTCTCGACACATGACCGGGAACTCAAAATGGTTCTCCGGCCTCACCCAAATGAAGTGTAGTGAATACATTACATTTGGGGATAACAAAGAAGGGTAAAGTGCTTTCGCGTGGGTCCATCCGTCGAATGAGAACTTTGTGCTTAAGGATGTGGCCTTGGTTTCAAATTTGCACTTCAATCGCTTTGTTTCTCGGCTTCTTGATGACGGTTTTGAGGTTCGATTTAAGCCAAGACTTTGTCGTGTTCTTGATGCTCGGGAGAACCTCGTTTGCAAGATTGTGCCTTTTGGGAAAGTGTTTCGTGCTGATTTTTCTCGCTCATTTGGTCTTTTCCATTGTTTGATGGCAAACTCCTCCTCGAGCTCGGAAGTGGCACCGCAGACTTGGTCACTTGAGTTTCGACTTGCTTGCAAGATTGAGCTCACTTGATCTAATTCGGGGTTTGCCCAAGCTCAAGTTTGAGAAGGATCTTGTTTGTCATCCGTGCCGTCACGGGAAGATGATTGCAGCTTCTCATCCTCCCGTGAACCAAGTGATGACCAAGGGGCCCGGCGAGCTTTTACATATGGACACTGTAGGTCCAGCTCGTGTCCGGTCAGATGGTGGAAAGTGGTACGTGTTGGTCGTGGTTGATGACTTTTCTCGCTATTCGTGGGTCTTTTTCATGGAGAGCAAAGATGAGGCTTTTACTCATGTTCATGACCTGATCTTAAGGTTACAAAATGAGTTACCAAAGCATGCCATGCGAGCTATTCGCAGTGACAATGGCACTGAATTCAAGAATACTCATTTTGAGACCTTTTGCTCATCTATAGGTCTTGAACATCGGTTTTCCTCGCCGTATGTCCCACAAAATGGGATTGTTGAACGCAAGAATCGGACCCTTGTTGAGATGGCCGGGACGATGCTTGATGAGCATAGGACTCCTAGGCGCTATTGGGCCGAAGCAATCAACACGGCTTGCTATGTTTCAAATCGCATTTTCCTTCGAGCTTTTACGAAGAAGACCTCTTATGAGTTGCGGTTTTACCATTTGCCAAAAGTGAGCCATTTTCGGGTGTTTGGCCGCAAGTGCTTTATCTTGAAGAAGGGAAACTTAGACAAATTTGAATCGAGATCTTCGACGGGATTTTTCTTGGTTATGCATCTCATTCGCATGCTTATCGAGTACTTAATCTTGAGACTAACCGTGTCATGGAGACTTGTGAAGTCACCTTCGACGAGACCGCACCTTGTTCTTCTTGTCTTTGAGAGTGCGAGGTGATGAGGAGATGAACAAGAGCATTTTTGTGGAGGAGGAGCGGGACGATGCTGATTGGGGTGATCCGAGCCGACTCCACCGGCTGCCCGGTTGACCTGCGACGACTACTTCCGTTGACGGTCCCACTACCACATCTTCTACCACATGGGGACCGTACAACGAGGCTCCTCGGCTTGTTCAGTTTGCACTGAGGGAGCTCCAGCTGCTGTTGATGGGGAGGCGTCTTCATCAAGGGAAGCACCGCGACACATTCAGCATCGCCATCCTCCTTCAACCATGATCGGTAACATAAATGAGCGGGTCACTCGCAGCGGATCTTATGAGATTTCGCACTTTGCACATTACGCCTTTGTTGCAAATTTCGAACCCAAAGAAGTGGTTGAGGCATTAAGCGATCCAGATTGGGTGAATGCCATGCATGAGGAGCTTGAGAACTTTGAGAGAAACCAAGTGTGGGTTTTAGTGCCACCTCCACCTCGGTGTCATCCCATAGGAACCAAGTGGGTGTTCAAGAACAAGCGAGTGAGGATGGGGTTGTGGTGAGAAACAAGGCTAGGTTGGTTGCTCGGGGGGTACTTGTCGGAAAGAGGGGATAGATTATGAGGAAACCTTTGCTTTTGTTGCCCGTTTAGAAGCCATTAGGATCTTCCTAGCCTATGCGGCTTCGAAAGGTTTCAAGCTGTATCAAATGGATGTAAAGAGTGCTTTTCTAAATGGGTACATAGATGAGGAAGTGTATGTGAGGCAACCCCCAGGCTTTGAAAATCCCAAGCATCCCGACCATGTTTTTAAACTCCACAAAGCCCTATATGGTCTCAAACAAGCCCCAAGAGCGTGGTATGAGCGTCGAAGTCCTTTTTCTTTGGGCAAGGGTTTTACCATGGGGTCGGTTGACAAAACCTTGTTTCTCCTCAAGCATGGCAGTGACACTCTATTGGTGCAGATTTATGTCGATGACATCATTTTTGGAGGTTCGTCACATGCTCTTGTTGCAAAGTTTTCAGATATGATGAGCAGGGAGTTCGAGATGAGCATGATGGGTGAGCTGACGTTCTTTCTCGGTTTGCAAATCAAGCAAACTCGAGAAGGGACATTTGTACATCAAGGCAAGTACACGAAGGATCTTCGAAGCGCTTCGACATGGGTGATGCCAAGCCACTTCAAACTCCCATGTCGACCACGACCGCCTTGGATGCCGATCTAGAAGGAGAAGTCGTTGACCGGAAGGAGTACCGCGGCATGATCGGGTCGTTCTTTGTGTGACGACGGCGACACGGCCCGACATCCGGTTCGCCGTACGCGCTTTGCGCACGCTTCCAGTCTTCACGCGCACTTCGCATCGCGGGTTTGTCAAACGCATCTTACGGTACCTTCGCTTCACTCCCGAGCTTGGTCTATGGTACTCGACCTCTTCATCTCTTTCTCTTTCGGGTTATTCGATGCGATTATGCGGGTGATCGAATTAAGAGAAAGTCCACTTCGGAAACTTGTGAGTTTTGGGTTCGTCGTTGATCTCTTGGTCTTCTCGCAAATAGTCTTCTATTTCCCAATCCACTTGTGAGGTGAGTATGTCGGCTGGCCTGCGTGTTGTTCTCGGTTGCTTTGGGTGGTTGCTACCTTGAGAGACTATGGGTTGAACTTTAGGAAAGTGCCTCTTTTCGGTGTGACACTAGTGCCATTAGCGTTGCTAAGAACCCGTACTCCACTCAAAAACCAAGCACATTGAGATCCGATATCACTTCTTGAGAGATCACCAAGAGAAAGGAGACATAGACCTTGACTGTGAGAACCCATGAACAAGCTTCTTGCGATATCTTCACAAAGCCCCTCGATCAAACCCGGTTTGCCCACTTGAGAGCGGAGTTGGGCATTTGCTACCCTTTTTAGAGTAGGGTAGTGTTTGTATCTTGATGTATAGTATGATCTTTGGCTTTCTTCTTTGCTTGTTTCTTTGGTTTTCATGTGTATCGGATTGCATATCATCATGTATCATATTACCTTTGTTGAGCTTCATGACTATAGCAGTTTTTGATTACATTCATGATCTTGCTAGTATGACTTGTATATGTCACTTGGAGCTTGCGGCTTAGGCTTCTTCGATCACTTGTTACATGTTATGAGCTAAGCTGTTTTCTAAATGTGAACTCGCTTAAATCTTGATGCAACTCGAAAATTGTTCACCTTTGAGATGGCAACTAGCATGTGTAGGTTTTGTGAGAACCTCGTTGCTTTCATGTGTATGCTTGAGTTGCTATGTCTCATGTTTCTTGAGTCATTCACTTAGCTCGGATCTCTTGATAATCTTGTGCTAAAACTTGATGTCTAAGCTAAGAAATGATGAAAAGTTTTGAGTTGGATCTTTTACGTCCCACGGCAATGTCACGAGATTGCTTCTCATTCACTCGAGTGAGATGAACTTGGGCATTGTAGTGCTAGTCCACAACCACTCGTGACGAGACAGCTTCCCACTTGCACTAAGGGATGAACTCGGCGTGGTTGAAAAACATGATAAAAACAATCTTTTTGGCGGACGGTTTTGATCCTCTCGTGCACACATGTCTAAATGAAACCTTGTTAACTTTTGTTTTAAATCGATCAATGTTATAGTAACAAGTGTTGTTAAGTGTATCTTTGAGACATGATGTGTGACCGTTATATGGGGTAGTTCACTCTTGTATACATGTGTTAGCACTTGTTTGATCTCCTGCTTATATGTGCTAGGTGCTATTCTTTTTGTGAACACCTTTTATAAAATGCCCAACACACGATCAAAATGCTTATGTTTCATACTCTGTACCACTTGATCAGCTTGAGTATTGGTTTTGTCTTGTGCCTTTTGCTATATACTTGCCATACTTGCTAGATCATCTATGTACTCAAATTGCTATACTTGTGAAGCTCTACCTTTTGCATTTCTTTCATGGCATGATTTGAGGGGAGTTGCGAGTCTCTTTTGTCTCAATCTTGATAAGTGCATGTGCCAACAAGGGGGAGAAACATCCACAAATCCGGAGAGTTCATTGGTGAGGATGCATTTGTCAAGGGGAGTTGCACTCCGAGTTATGAGTTTGAATTTGTTTTTGCTAGATGTGTTGAGCCGTTGCCTCTTCTTGAGGATCTAGCTGTTTTTCAGTTGTTCTATGCTGTGCTAGTGGTGTTGAGCCTTTTCCCTCAGTTGTTCTATGCTGTGCTAGTGGTGTTGAGCCTTTTGCCTCTTCTTGAGGGCTAGCTTTGGTTTTCTTGGTCGCGTCGAGCCGTTGCCCATGTCTTTGGGGACCAAGTTGTGATCTCGCTTTGCTCATTGCAAATGACCGTTTTTCGCTTTTCTTTGGCTCTTGGTCATTTGGATGAGTTGTCTCGGTTTGTGTTGGTGTTGACAATGCACTCATCAAGGGGAGATTGAGGACACATGGTTTTCACCATAACCATTGTGTGGATCTTTGTGTGATGAGTGATTGTCAATATGCCAACACAAGGCGTGTGTGTGTTCTTACTAACCGATGGCACGCGGATACGTGTCAAACAATGGTGTCTCTTGGCTCGTGTTGTGCGGGTGTCGAGCTCGAGACGGTGGTCGACGGTCGGTGAAGATCAAGTAGGGTGTGCCGTGGCGACGGACCGGGTGCGGTGAAGGGCGGACGTGAGGCTTGGATCGAGGGACCTGAGGACCGGGCGGCCAGCCGTGGTGGCTGACAGCTGGGATATCAACGAGCGCAAGTGTACACGGCGGGGGATGCGTACGGGCTACGCTACTCGCGGAGGGTTTGGTGGTTTCGCCTCAAAACCATCGGCGGCGGGTTTCCCTGGTTTGGGCCTCAAAACCGGGGTGGTCCAGTGCGGACGGACGACACGTGGCGGCATCGGGGAGATTGCTTGGAAGCAAGGCTACCGGTGAGGAGGCGCGGTGGCCGTCGGATCAAGTGAAGCCTGAGTTGGACCCTTATGCCCCTGGCTAAGTGGTTTGGCTCTTCATGTACCCAAGGGCAAAGAAGGAATGTAAAATAGACTTGCCCCTACAAATAAAGGATGAGGGTCTCCCTTCCCCTCACCTCTCCTACTTTCATTCTCCCTCTAGAGTTAGGATTTGCATCTCATGAGAGAGGTCTAGCTACTAAAATTCGTTCTTGTATTTGTGAGATTTTTGGTTTGGGAATGGAGGCCCGAATCCTCCTCGTGCCCTCCGGGCTTCTTCATATTTCTCTGTGATTTTTCGTTTTGCCGGTGCCATGTTCTTGTCCTCGTTTTTCTTTTTCGCTTGCGCCTGAATATTCTCGATTGATGAAGCTACAGTTCATTCTGAGCTGTGATCTGCTAGGAGCAGTTCTCTGTTACCATCGAGAAGCGTTGTGCGAATTTTGAGATCCTGCGGTTTTGTTTCCTGTGAGTTCATCGAATTTCTGGATCTGGGAGCGCAGTGTTTCCTCTCTGTTCTTGCGTCCTGGCATGTTCGTAGCTTCTCGGTGTTTCTTTCCTAGCGCTACCTTGAATCGAGGACGGCTTGGGATCGTGGAGCATCGGGCTTAGAAGCCACCGGATCGACACCGGTCTCCATCGGCGGGCACGGCGCGTACACCAGCCGACCAAGTTGATTCCTTGCCACCGCCGCTTTTCTTATCTGTTCTTGAGATTCAGTTCCGGTTTGGTTTCTCGGCAACCGAGCCAAGCGGCGTTGCCTAGCGATTGAGTGCCCAGCACTAGCGGTGCTTGCCCATCGCCGGGAAGGCCGGCTATCCAAAGATTTGTCATGTTTTCCGCCGGCAGCAACTCGTCGTTGTTGCAAAAGTTTCAACTTTGGTTTTTACGCATCGAAGTGCAGCTCCTCGATTTACTTCGTTCGTAGTTCGAGGTTCGGTTTACGTCGACGTGGTGCATCGAGGCTAAATCGAAGGCCATCGAAAAATCTTTCACCACCAAAGAGCTGAACGTGAACTAGTATTTCTTTTGGAGATGTCATTTTCATCTACAAGTGACGTATTTCTTGCTTGATGCTTGCTCACGTGATTGATCCCAAGTAATTTCCATTGGAGTATTTATCTATTTTGTCTCGTGGATAATCACTTTGCTTGCAAGCTCGCTTTGCCTGTTCTTTCGTGTGAAGGACAAGTTTTTTCCAGGTTCAGTTCCCAGGCTTCACAAGGTGTTTGGCTTTCACGAGCTGTTATTGTTGGTAGGTCGTGCACCTTCGAGTGTCGATAAAATCCAACAATTTTCTTGGGTGTATTTGTTTTGCGGGGATCCAGTTCTTTGGTAAAATAGAGTGCTCCATTTTTAAGCCATTACTCGTCCATTTTTCTTGGTGATTTTCTATTTTTCCGGCCCCGATTTCTGTTTTGTGCACAACTTGGTCGTTTGGACTCCGATTTGCATTACGTCTGTTGCGTTGGTTTCGTGGTGTCCCGCTGTGTTCCTAGGGAACATCCACCCACTCATTTGGGTCGTGGACACTGTGGAGGTATAAACTCCATATACCCTCACGGCCTAGTTTGGGCCGACACGCTATCACCAGGCCGGCCCATCAAGCTTCAAGACCGATCGGCTTAGGCTGGTCGGACAGCCTAAAACAGGCAAGATTCCCGAAGACCGACAAGGAAGACAAGACCTAGCTGAGATAGGAAAGTTTAGACTTGTAAAGTATGTAAACTTAGTACCAGATAGGCTAGTTCCGACTTGTAACCTTGCTCCCCGCGATATATAAGGAGAGCAAGGACCCCGTGCGAGAACGAGAATGCGGCATAACACACGAGACTCATACATCCACATCATAATCGAAACAGAGAGCGGGACTAGGGTTTTACGCATCCTTGCGGCCGAACCGGGTAAACCTCGTGTGATTGCTCCCCGTTTACGTCTTGCTCGCAATCTCGTGCGCCTTCCGCCAATCCATTATCGGTCGGGGCATACCCCTGGTCGGACTATCGCCGATATTTCGTCGACGGTGGCGCGCCGGGTAGGGGTGCGCACCGAGATTTCACGTCGATCAAGATGGTTTCCTTCCCGGCTTCCATGATCTTCGAAGCCGGCCTCACCTTCAATTTCGGAACGTTCACCTGGACTTCCAACTCGGAATCGCTACTACAACTCTCACGCCTCCGGCTATCACGCCGACAATGGCACCAACAATGGTGGCTGCGCCAAACCAGATCCAACTCATCCCGGTGACCACCATTGCAGTCCCAACCAATCCACTACTGATAGTGGACGGCACGGCGTCAACACCTCCGACCGGTCCTAACCAAAGGAGGCATGTCAGCAACACGGATCTACTCCGTTTGATCCATCAACAAGACATGAGGTTGGCAGAAACCCATGCCAACTTTGAGTCGCTCCGACGACGCGTCAGTCGCGATCTACAAATCGCCCGACAACAACGAATTCCTAATCCATCGACACGAAGGCAAAACAACCGTCGCAGAGTAACTTTTGGGCGCTCCGAGCGGCCACGTTTGCAGCCGGTGAATCTACAACGACGCGTTCCAACAAATCCTCGTGGCAACCATACACGGCCGGATGGCGGCGAAACTCACGGCGGCTCCGACCACGGCCGATCATCGTACGCGGTGGTCGGAGAGGCCGGCCAAGCAACATACGGCGAGAGAATCCGGCCGATATCCAAGATCTAAGAACGAGGACTTCACAAGCCTCATGGAACAACAGCAGTCCAGTTCAGACGACACAAACTACCCGACACGATGTACCTAGTCGGAGTTACGTGTCAACAATACAGCGCAGAAACGCCCGTCGCAATGAACGACGGCGACGCCAGCGAGAAATCCGACGAACTGGTCGGAACCCGCCAACTGCACCTACTGCGGCAACGCAGCAAGAACGATCCCCACAAAACAACACATCTAACGCCCGGTTGTTCGCAGAACGCACCGAGCTAGCTGCTGCCCTTCGTCGTGATGAACAATGGAGGGAAAGGCGACAGCAAGAGATATTGACTGCCATGACAACATCAGGTGCAACGGAGCAAAGAGCAGAACGGCCACGAGCACGATCAACTCAGTCTCCCTCAATGACAAGTGCGTCAGCACACAGGGCCAGAGCACTTGCTGACCGACACCAAGACGTAGAAAGAAAACGAAGGGAAGAGCGCCAAAAACACATGGCAGCAACCAGAGAAAATCGCCGCAGTTTCGGCATAAGCCCATTAAGGGACGACACAAGGGATTCACCTAACACGGATGAGCCTCGTTGTTGTACCCAACCCATACAGACGACTACTGTATACAAACGTGCTCGGAGCCCTCCTCCTAGACGAATGGTTCCATCTGTTCAAACAAACCGTAATGGTTTCATCACTCCCTTCTTGGACAATTTGCAGACCAGAGAACCAAACTGGAGGCTCCCCAGTCCAACTCCTCCTGAGGACGGGATACCTCCGCACACCGAGCACATATTCCCTAATCCAATAAACCCAGCCAATCTTCGGCGCATCAGAACAGTCCGATCACCAGGGCGCAAAACATCCGAAGGCATGTTCATAAACGGCGAGTGGTATGAAGTAGTACAAAAAGAAAGCCGGTTGAGAAGAACTCAAGCTCCTTAGATTCTTTTACGAGATGTACCTTTTCCAAAAAAGGACAATCTCAATACTACTCGGAACGGGATAAGTATATCCGACCACGCCCAGACGCGAGAGATGATCAAGCCCTAGATAATGACGACCTACCGCTTCTCACATGACCGAAGAAGACCCGGTCATGGTCCACGACTTGGAAGAAGGCGACGAAGCGAGCCGGAAAATTGAAACAACAAGAGATGAATTCTTCTCTCTTATCGGCACAAGTTTTTCTTTTCTAGGCTATTTTCCTTTCAAAGTTAAAATTAGCGTCGGTCGTACACATCATTGTAAGTCATTCTGATGACAAAAAAGCAATCTAATGTGTACTATGTTATAATAAAGAAGTCAAGTTTTATTTGAGCACAGGGATTTTTCTTGCCTATTCAAATAAAAATCATTCCTCAAACTGACGCGTCACGACATCCTCTGACGCAACAAACAGAGGGCTCCAAATCCTGAAACAAAATCCTACGGCATAAACATGACAAAGTCATAAAATAGGATCCAAATAAAGAGATAAATAAAAGGAATCTCGAAGGATTCCGGCACAAGACACATCTCAAAAAGATCCAATTCCTTCATTGAAAATATAAAAATTTTTACAAACGAGGACCGATTGCATCTAAGCAATCTAGTCATCCGAAAAGCTTGCCGACCACCGAGGTCGACGGAGTCGCGGCAACGACGGCCTCCGCTGCCCCGGCGAACTCGACGGCGCCGCCCTCCATGGCGTCATGCGCCGCCACCGACAGCTCCATGCCGCGGACGTCGACACCGGAGATGGCATCGACGGTAGCATAAGCGGCGGAGGCACCATGACGAACGCCATGAACCGCCACCGCGGCCACCTGGCCGGGGATCGCCGCCAGCCGCGCGACCACGTCGCCACCTTGGGCGTTCACCGCGTCCGCCGCGGCATGCGCGGCCTCCTGCAGCTGCTCCAGCTGCTCCGTCAGCTCTGTAAAAACAGAGTAAAAGATTAAAACGCCAAGGCAAGCACAATTCAGAGAATATGAACAATAAAGAACACGATACTTACCGCCGACCTTGATGTCGGCAGCCTCGCGCTGCCGGCAGCGTATCCACTTGGACCTTGCGGGCCGGCCTCTCGTCCGCCGCCTCATTTACGGCGGCGTTGGCTTCGGCGTCGAAGTCGGCGGCCCCGCTTCTCCGCCTCCGGCTCCTCCGGGCGGAGGAGAGCGCTTCAGGAACAGGTCCACGTTCGCCTCCGCCGCCCCAGCCCGCTTGGTGGCGTCGAGTAGAGGTCCACGATGTGCTGCAGCTCCGCCCCTACGCGGTCGAGCGCAGACACGGGGAGTTCGAGACACCGCTCGGCCGAATGCGGGGTGGAGACACCGGTGGCCGCCGCCGCCGCCTCCGCCACGACGGGAGCCACATGCTCCGCCGCGGCAACGCAGCTCCGGCCTCCACGACCGGAGCCACTCGCTCGGGGGCCGCGGCCTCCGGAACATCCGCGGCTCCTCCGCCGCCCTCCTCGCCGCCTCGGCGGCGCCGCAGCGGAGGTGCCGCCGCACCTCCAATGGTCGGGAGGGTGTACCTACATTGTGAACGAAAAATAGCGGTTACACCAAAAGAAGAAAACCCCAAGATTAACCAAGGACAAACTCCAATCCAAGCTCACCTCCTCCGCGGCCTCACCTCCCGAGGGGAGTTCACCGACTCCTCCTCCTCCGCCGGGCGCTTACCGTGACGGCGATCCATCGCAGGTGGTGGCGGCGAGCAAGTGGGGATCTAAAACCCTAGGTTTTGAGAGCAGGAGGAGAAGAGCAGGAATAGAGAATGCGCTGCGTGTACAGTACTCCCAGGGCAGGCTGTAATTTATAGAAGAGCCCGGAGGACTCGAGAAGGCAACCGACGAGATCGTGGGTAATCAAAACCTCGCGGCCCTCTCGTTTCCCAAGAGCACGAAGCGACGAAAACCGCTCCACTCAAGCGACGTGCATTTATACGTTCCCCTCGCATCGGGAACCCCCCGTGCGCTCGCTGACGCACGATGTCAGGGAGGTGGAGCGATTGAGACACCGACACAATGGACCCACCACATCGGCAAGAATTGACTTGACCAAAGACGAAAAACCGTACGCCGGTTGGACGCGACAGTCGGTTGCGATGTACGGTTGCATCGGCAAGCGAATATTTTTTGCTCCACACGCGATCATGACGTGCCACGACGGACAAAAGATAAGTACCCAACATCTCTAACAAATTTTCTATTTTATTCGGTTCACCCATTTCAAAAGACCACACTTTGAAAAAACCGGTTCGCACAAATTTCTTTCCTCAAACACGAAGCCAACCAGGAATGCACCGTCTCGGTCTCACTCGCTACGTGTTCACGGCTCAACGCTATACAACACGAGTGCGCCCGGTCGCTCCAAAAGGAAAAGGGCTCCAAACATTCCGGCAACGCTATTTGTTTGTTTAGGATCATCTAATCCCTAAGGCCTGGTCGGCTCTTGAATGAGAAAGAGACTAGTGTTGCTGGCAACTTTTTCTTCCAAATTTCTATAACAAGCATAACTTAGCCTTCTGCATAATAAGAAAATCTTACACACTACACGACCATTCTTTCAGGAACAAAGGCCTGATCAAAAGTCCACATTGGGAAGACAGTGGCCTACAGCAAAATACAGATAAGTGCTCTATTAACCTAACATACATGCCTTCACCGATCTTTTTTCACAAAAGATTTCTTTACACGAACTACTTCAAAGTACGTTCGAAATACTCTTTACAAAGTTAAAAACACCTTTTTTCTTTGTACCAAATGGCCAAGTACGTCACCCCTCCAACAGAAAACAATCAGCATGCACTCGTCTCTCGATCAATCCCGCTACGTGTTCACGGCTCCAATGCTATACAACACGGGGATGAGCGGTCGCTTCCAACGGAAATAGGGCCCTAAGTGATTCGGCAACGCGCTATTCACTATAGGTCATCTACACACCGAGGACCGATTAACTCTAAGGAGAGGCGATTACCAAGACCATTCTTAAATAATACATCCGATACAACTTCGTGTCATAGATTATATCAAATCAATACGATTCAAGCATACCTCATCAAAACATTCACTCATACCAAATTTTCTCTTTGCGGCAACAACTCGAAGAAATGTTCCAACCCGCCGTAACAAAGTTACGGTATAGCATCAACAATTCAACCCACACAATCCGACAAACCAGCCGGGATTTTTTCACCAATGATACCGGTTATTCCAAAGCACACAAATAGCTAAGCTATTTTCATGGGTTTAGATTCAAAACCATGGTCTCACAGCCACGCTGGGACCGAGTTAAGTAGCAAAGTTTGCCTTAACTTAATCATGACAAAGTCATGGCATGGTTCAAACCGACCGACCTAAATGAAATTTGGCACCTTTCGGTCTCACTCAAAGAGTGGTCGGAAACACATAAAGCACGATATAATGATCGGTTGTCTTCTTTTTTAGACACGACATAACGTGTTCCACCTCATCTTAGGCTCGGGGACTACGTGGGCCCACGTCACCGAGAGGTGACATGGGCTAGATCCTTCTTTTAGAACTTGCTGCAACATATACTATCTTACAGCAACCTCGGGGACTACGTGGGCCCACGTCATTTGCATGACTCGGCCTGATCCTTTCTCTTTACAAAGAGTTTAGTTTCAAAACTAAGCTAAGGCAACGACCAATCACGACAGATACAATGAATTTTGGGACAGTGGCCAAATATTTCGAAAGAAATTTGAGGCTCCCATTCACCCCCTCTGGTCGCCATTTCCGGTCCTTCAATTGGTATCGGAGCCGGTTAAGGATCACTTCACCTTAATCGGTCCGTGATCCCCGAAGGTGACATCATGGAGAACCGTGGGCTTGGAAAGCCACCGCACTTCGATGGCAAGAACTATCCCTATTGGAAGATCCGCATGTCGGCGCATCTCCAAGGGATTGATTCGCGTGTTTGGGAGATCTCGTGAGAATGCGGACTACGTGGTACTTGCTGCCCATGTTGACCAAGCACGGATCGACCAACACAAGGCGAACAACACCGCGGAACTGTCTTGTTTTTCTCGCTCTTTCTATGGAGGAATTTGAGCGTGTTTCGATTGTACCTTTGCTCGAGAGATCTGGTCTAGACCGCAGAAATACCATGAGGGTACTTGCCCATGTCAAGACCGAGACTCTATGAGACACACAAGAGAGAGTATGAGAACTTTGTTCAAATCGATGGTGAATCTATTGATTCTTTGTTCACTCGCTTTCAAACCATCGTGAACAAGATGAGGGCAAACAACCCTCGAGATGCCCTATGACGATCATCGAGAGCGCTTAAGCTTCTATATGCTCTAGATCGGAGGGTTTGGGAAGTAAAGGTCTCGGCGATCATCGAATCGCCCGGCTATGAGACTCTCTTGTGGATGAGCTGTTCGGTAAGCTCAAGTCCACCGAGATTGACCACCGAGACGCGGGCGAGGATCGGAAATCCGTACGCCCCTACCATGGCTTTGGTCTCGGGTACGGGAGGTTCAAGTTCTTTGACTAACCCTTCACGGTTGTCTTTTGCCTTGTCTTCTCGGGTCTCGGCTACGGAGGAGCGAGATGGAGGCTCTTGGGGACGACGAGCTCGCCTTGGTGATTAGCCGGTTCTCACGGTTTCACAACAACCGTTTGAATCGCCGGCGTGGCATCACCAAGCAAGGATGCTTCGGGTGTGGAGATCCCGACCACTACGTCGCCAACTGTCCCAAGGCCGACAAGAACCACTACAACAACAAGAACGACTACGGCAAGCGCAAGGACAAGCACGAGTCTTCCACACCCAAGTACAAGTACAAGTACAAGTGAAGATTCGACAAGGAGGCGGTCAAGAAGAAGTTCCGGAGAAGCAAGAGGCGAAGCAAACGAGCCTTCCTCGCATCCTCGGCGATCTCGACGACGACTCCGACAACGGCTCACCCCCAAGTGATGATGAGGCCGAGCAAAAGGTCGAGAACAAGTTCAACGGGTGCTTCTTCGGCGACTCCAAGCTTGGAGGCTCGCACCATGGCACTCAACGAGTCTACCCCAAGCATTGAGAAGAACGACGACACCGAGCCCGAGGTAGAACAAAATCTCGAGTCCCTTCTTGCTTGAGGTTGATAACTTGACTACCACTTTGCTTAGTCAAGATGCTTTGCTTAAGCGTCTTGCTCGTGAGAGAAAAGATTTCAAGGCTAAGTGGGAGCTTGTTGTCAAAGAGCTAGAGTACGTTAGGGAGTCTCGTGCACATCTCGATGAGTCCGAGTGTGATGCTTGTGCCATTCATATGGCGAACCTAGCGATGTGCGGTCCAAGTATGTGGCTTTGGTAGATGAGCTTGATGAGGTTAAGGCTAGGTACGTCTCGTGAGTCCTTGCAAATCTTGTGATGAGTGAAGTCCGAGCTAGGTGAGAAAATGACTAGGATTGCCATGCTAGAGAAAACTAGTCAAGTTTCTAGATGTGCTTGTTGTGAAGCTTTGGAACTAGAACTAGACTCTTGTAGGCATGACAAGAAAAGGGCCGAAGAAGAAATCACAAATCTTCGGTCCATGCTCGGTTGGTTGTCTTGCGGTGAACCACGGCTTGGCATGATGATGAGTCGGTTCAAGAGGGAACCGACACAACGGGATTAGGCTTTGCTACGGGTGGGAAGGGTGAAAATGTTTTTGGTAAGGTTGGTGAACACGGTGGTATAAGTGCATCGAGAAATCCACCAAGCCTTCCACTACTCCCAAGTTGATCAAAATCACTCCACCTCGGCCTAACAAGCCCAATGTGAAAGATGGTGTGTTTGAGGAACCTCCCAAAGCTTCACCTCCAAAGCAAGTGTGGACTCCAAAACCAAACCACCTAAGGAACCCACTTGACACACTTCCCGACATCTCTATTAAACCCTCCAAAGAACAAGCAAACCCAAAGAGTGATCCATACCCATGAGAGAGTGAGTCAACCACCACCCAAGAGAGAGGTGTATCATCCGTGATTATTGTCACCATGATGGTCACTTGTTTGAGTTTTGCTTTCGGAGGAAGAGAGATGTGCGGCATGAGTATGAGCTTTTCCATAACTCTACTCATGGTGTGTTTGCTCCACGTTTCCAGAGGCATAGTGCTAGGCCAAGAGGTGCAACACCTCAAGGACCTAGGCCTCAAGGTGTGAGACCACGAGGTGGTCGTGCCCGGCGGGGTTCAGGTTTTTCTTATGACCTTGGATCTCGTGACCGTGGCTTTCAGTCTTACAGGATGAGCGGACCACGTTTTTCTCGTCGTGGTGATCGCTCTACTCAAATGGGACATGTCATGTTAACACTTCTCGTGGGCGAATGAGCCAACACTGGTTTTCTCCTCAGTTTACTAACCCCAGTGTTGGATCATTTGCTCATCCCATGTCTCGCTATTGATGCGGGATGAAGGGGAATTTGGAGAACACGTGGCTAGTTGATTCCGGTTGCTCTCGACACATGACCAGGGAACTCAAAATGGTTCTCCGGCCTCACCCAAATGAAGTGTAGTGAATACATTACATTTGGGGATAACAAAGCAAGGGTAAAGTGCTTTCACGTGGGTCCATCCGTCGAATGAGAACTTTGTGCTTAAGGATGTGGCCTTGGTTTCAAATTTGCACTTCAATCGCTTTGTTTCTCGGCTTCTTGATGACGGTTTTGAGGTTCGATTTAAGCCAAGATTTTGTCGTGTTCTTGATGCTCGGGAGAACCTCGTTTGCAAGATTGTGCCTTTTGGGAAAGTGTTTCGTGCTGATTTTTCTCGCTCATTTGGTCTTTCCCGCTGTTTGATGGCAAACTCCTCCTCAGAGCTCTGGAAGTGGCACCGCAGACTTGGTGTGTTTGCTCCACGTTTCCAGAGGCATAGTGCTAGGCCAAGAGGTGCAACACCTCAAGGACCTAGGCCTCAAGGTGTGAGACCACGAGGTGGTCGTGCCGCGGGGTTCGGGTTTTTCTTATGACCTTGGATCTCGTGACCGTGGCTTTCGGTCTTACGGGATGAGCGGACCACGTTTTTCTCGTCGTGGTGATCGCTCTACTCAAATGGGACATGGCATGCATGATGCTTTTGTTAACACTTCTCGTGGGCGAATGAGCCAACACCGGTTTTCTCCTCGGTTTACTAACCCCGGTGTTGGATCATTTGCTCATCCCATGTCTCGCTATTGATGCGGGATGAAGGGCTGGAGAACACGTGGCTAGTTGATTCCGGTTGCTCTCGACACATGACCGGGAACTCAAAATGGTTCTCCGGCCTCACCCAAATGAAGTGTAGTGAATACATTACATTTGGGGATAACGGAAGGGTAAAGTGCTTTCACGTGGGTCCATCCGTCGAATGAGAACTTTGTGCTTAAGGATGTGGCCTTGGTTTCAAATTTGCACTTCAATCGCTTTGTTTCTCGGCTTCTTGATGACGGTTTTGAGGTTCGATTTAAGCCAAGACTTTGTCGTGTTCTTGATGCTCGGGAGAACCTCGTTTGCAAGATTGTGCCTTTTGGGAAAGTGTTTCGTGCTGATTTTTCTCGCTCATTTGGTCTTTCCCTGTTGTTTGATGGCAAACTCCTCCTCGAGCTCGGAAGTGGCACCGCAGACTTGGTCACTTGAGTTTCGACTTGCTTGCAAGATTGAGCTCACTTGATCTAATTCGGGGTTTGCCCAAGCTCAAGTTTGAGAAGGATCTTGTTTGTCATCCGTGCCGTCACGGGAAGATGATTGCAGCTTCTCATCCTCCCGTGAACCAAGTGATGACCAAGGGGCCCGGCGAGCTTTTACATATGGACACCGTAGGTCCGGCTCGGGTCCGGTCGATGGTGGAAAGTGGTACGTGTTGGTCGTGGTTGATGACTTTTCTCGCTATTCGTGGGTCTTTTTCATGGAGAGCAAAGATGAGGCTTTTACTCATGTTCATGACTTGATCTTAAGGTTACAAAATGAGTTACCAAAGCATGCCATGCGAGCTATTCACGAGTGACAATGGCGAATTCAAGAATACTCATTTTGAGACCTTTTGCTCATCTATAGGTCTTGAACATCGGTTTTCCTCGCCGTATGTCCCACACAAAATGGGATTGTTGAACGCAAGAATCGGACCCTTGTTGAGATGGCCGGGACGATGCTTGATGAGCATAGGACTCCTAGGCGCTATTGGGCCGAAGCAATCAACACGGCTTGCTATGTTTCAAATCGCATTTTCCTTCGAGCTTTTACAAAGAAGACCTCTTATGAGTTGCGGTTTGACCATTTGCCAAAAGTGAGCCATTTTCGGGTGTTTGGTCGCAAGTGCTTTATCTTGAAGAAGGGAAACTTAGACAAATTTGAATCGAGATCTTCGACGGGATTTTTCTTGGTTATGCATCTCATTCGCATGCTTATCGAGTACTTAATCTTGAGACTAACCGTGTCATGGAGACTTGTGAAGTCACCTTCGACGAGACCGCACCTTGTTCTTCTTCTGTCTTTGAGAGTGCAGGTGATGAGGAGATGAACAAGTGCATTTTTGTTGAGGAGGAGCAGGACGATGCTGATTGGGGTGATCCCGAGCCGACTCCACCGGCTGCCCCAGTTGACCCTGCGACGACTACTTCCGTTGACGGTCCCACTACCACATCTTCTACCACATGGGGACCGTACGACGAGGCTCCTCGGCTTGTTCCAGTGCATCGAGGAGCTCACCGCTTGTTGAGGGGAGGCGTCTTCATCAAGGGAAGCACCGCGACACATTCAGCATCGCCATCCTCCTTCAACCATGATCGGTAACATAAATGAGCGGGTCACTCGCAACGGATCTTATGAGATTTCGCACTTTGCACATTCCGCCTTTGTTGCAAATTTCGAACCCAAAGAAGTGGTTGAGGCATTAAGCCGATCCAGTTGGGTGAATGCCATGCATGAGGAGCTTGAGAACTTTGAGAGAAACCAAGTGTGGGTTTTAGTGCCACCTCCACCTCGGTGTCATCCCATTGGAACCAAGTGGGTGTTCAAGAACAAGCGAGTGAGGATGGGGTTGTGGTGAGAAACAAGGCTAGGTTGGTTGCTCGGGGTGCTTGTCGAAAGAGGGGATAGATTATGAGGAAACCTTTGCACCCGTTGCCCGTTTAGAAGCCATTAGGATCTTCCTAGCCTATGCGGCTTCGAAAGGTTTCAAGCTGTATCAAATGGATGTAAAGAGTGCTTTTCTAAATGGGTACATAGATGAGGAAGTGTATGTGAGGCAACCCCCAGGCTTTGAAAATCCCAAGCATCCCGACCATGTTTTTAAACTCCACAAAGCCCTATATGGTCTCAAACAAGCCCCAAGAGCGTGGTATGAGCGTCGAAGTCTTTTTGCTGGGCAAGGGTTTTACCATGGGGTCGGTTGACAAAACCTTGTTTCTCCTCAAGCATGGCAGTGACACTCTATTGGTGCAGATTTATGTCGATGACATCATTTTTGGAGGTTCGTCACATGCTCTTGTTGCAAAGTTTTCAGATATGATGAGCGGGGAGTTCGAGATGAGCATGATGGGTGAGCCGCGTTCTTTCTCGGTTTGCAAATCAAGCAAACTCGAGAAGGGACATTTGTACATCAAGGCAAGTACACGAAGGATCTTCGAAGCGCTTAGACATGGGTGATGCCAAGCCACTTCAAACTCCCATGTCGACCACGACCGCCTTGGATGCCGATCTAGAAGGAGAAGTCGTTGACCGAAGGAGTACCGCGGCATGATCGGGCCGTTCTTTGTACTCGACGGCGACACGGCCCGACATCCAGTTCGCCGTCTCGCCTTTGCGCACGCTTCCGGTCTTCACCGCGCACTTCGCATCGGCAGTCCAAACGCATCTTACGGTACCTTCGCTTCACTCCCGAGCTTGGTCTATGGTACTCGACCTCTTCATCTCTTTCTCTTTCGGGTTATTCGATGCGATTATGCGGGTGATCGAATTAAGAGAAAGTCCACTTCGGGAACTTGTGAGTTTTGGGTTCGTCGTTGATCTCTTGGTCTTCTCGCAAATAGTCTTCTATTTCCCAATCCACTTGTGAGGTGAGTATGTCGCCGGCTGCGTGTTGTTCTCGAGTTGCTTTGGGTGGTTGCTACCTTGAGAGACTATGGGTTGAACTTTAGGAAAGTGCCTCTTTTCGGTGACAAAGCACTAGTGCCATTAGCGTTGCTAAGAACCCAAGTACTCCACTCAAAAACCAAGCACATTGAGATCCGATATCACTTCTTGAGAGATCACCAAGAGAAAGGAGACATAGACCTTGACTGTGAGAACCCATGAACGGCTTTGCGATATCTTCACAAAGCCCCTCGATCAAACCCAGTTTGCCCACTTGAGAGCGGAGTTGGGCATTTGCTACCCTTTTTAGAGTAGGGTAGTTTGTATCTTGATGTATAGTATGATCTTTGGCTTTCTTCTTTGCTTGTTTCTTTGGTTTTCATGTGTATCGATTGCATATCATCATGTATCATATTACCTTTGTTGAGCTTCATGACTATAGCGGTTTTTGATTACATTCATGATCTTGCTAGTATGACTTGTATATGTCACTTGGAGCTTGCGGCTTAGGCTTCTTCGATCACTTGTTACATGTTATGAGCTAAGCCTGTTTTCTAAATGTGAACCGCTTAAATCTTGATGCAACTCGAAAATTGTTCACCTTTGAGATGGCAACTAGCATGTGTAGGTTTTGTGAGAACCTCGTTGCTTTCATGTGTATGCTTGAGTTGCTATGTCTCATGTTTCTTGAGTCATTCACTTAGCTCGGATCTCTTGATAATCTTGTGCTAAAACTTGATGTCTAAGCTAAGAAATGATGAAAAGTTTTGAGTTGGATCTTTTCTGTCCCACGGCAATGTCACGAGATTGCTTCTCATTCACTCGAGTGAGATGAACTTGGGCATTGTAGTGCTAGTCCACAACCACTCGTGACGAGACAGCTTCCCACTTGCACTAAGGGATGAACTCGGCGTGGTTGAAAAACATGATAAAAACAATCTTTTTGGCGGACAGTTTTGATCCTCTCGTGCACACATGTCTAAATGAAACCTTGTTAACTCTTTGTTTTAAATCGATCAATGTTATAGTAACAAGTGTTGTTAAGTGTATCTTTGAGACATGATGTGTGACCGTTATATGGGGTAGTTCACTCTTGTATACATGTGTTAGCACTTGTTTGATCTCCCGCTTATATGTGCTAGGTGCTATTCTTTTTGGTGAACACCTTTTATAAAATGCCCAACACCGATCAAAATGCTTATGTTTCATACTCGTACCACTTGATCGGCTTGAGTATTGGTTTTGTCTTGTGCCTTTTGCTATATACTTGCCATACTTGCTAGATCATCTATGTACTCAAATTGCTATACTTGTGAAGCTCTACCTTTTGCATTTCTTTCATGGCATGATTTGAGGGGGAGTTGCAGTCTCTTTTGTCTCAATCTTGATAAGTGCATGTGCCAACAAGGGGGAGAAACATCCACAAATCCAGAGAGTTCATTGGTGAGGATGCATTTGTCAAGGGGGAGTTGCACTCCGAGTTATGAGTTTGAGCTGTTTTTGCTAGATGTGTTGAGCCGTTGCCTCTTCTTGAGGATCTAGCTGTTTTTCAGTTGTTCTATGCTGTGCTAGTGGTGTTGAGCCTTTTCCCTCAGTTGTTCTATGCTGTGCTAGTGGTGTTGAGCCTTTTGCCTCTTCTTGAGGGCTAGCTTTGGTTTTCTTGGTCGCGTCGAGCCGTTGCCCATGTCTTTGGGGACCAAGTTGTGATCTCGCTTTGCTCATTGCAAATGACACGTTTTTCGCTTTTCTTTGGCTCTTGGTCATTTGGATGAGTTGTCTCGGTTTGTGTTGGTGTTGACAATGCACTCATCAAGGGGGAGATTGAGGACACATGGTTTTCACCATAACCATTGTGTGGATCTTTGTGTGATGAGTGATTGTCAACATGCCAACACAAGGCGTGTGTGTTCTTACTAACCGATGGCACGCGGATACGTGTCAAACAATGGTGTCTCTTGGCTCGTGTTGTCTGCAGGTGTCGAGCTCAGAGACGGTGGTCGACGGTCGGTGAAGATCAAGTAGGGTGTGCCATGCTGACGGACCGGGTGCGGTGAAGGGCGGACGTGAGGCTTGGATCGAGGACCGAGGACCGGGCGGCCGGCCGTGGTGGCCGTGCACCTGGGATATCAACGAGCGCAAGTGTACACGGCGGGGATGCGTACGGGCTACGCTACTCGCGGAGGGTTTGGTGGTTTCGCCTCAAAACCATCGGCGGCGGGTTTCCCGGTTTGGGCCTCAAAACCGGGGTGGTCCAGTGCGGACGGACGACACGTGGCGGCATCGGGGAGATTGCTTGGAAGCAAGGCTACCGGTGAGGAGGCGCGGTGGCCGTCGGATCAAGTGAAGCCTGAGTTGGACCCTTATGCCCCTGGCTAAGTGGTTTGGCTCTTCATGTACCCAAGGGCAAAGAAGGAATGTAAAATAGACTTGCCCCTATAAATAAAGGATGAGGGTCTCCCTTCCCCCTCACCTCTCCTACTTTCATTCTCTCCCTCTAGAGTTAGGATTTGCATCTCATGAGAGAGGTCTAGCTACTAAAATTCGTTCTTGTATTTGTGAGATTTTTTAGTTTGGGAATGGAGGCCCGAATCCTCCCCGTGCCCTCCGGGCTTCTTCATATTTCTTGTGATTTTTCGTTTTGCCGGTGCCATGTTCTTGTCCTCGTTTTTCTTTCACTTGCGCCTGAATATTCTCGATTGATGAAGCTACGGTTCATTCGATTTGTGATCTCGCTAGGAGCAGTTCTCTGATACCATCGAGAAGCGTTGTGCGAATTTTGAGATCCTGCGGTTTTGTTTCCTGTGCGTTCATCGAATTTCTGGATCTGGGAGCGCAGTGTTTCCTCTCTGTTCTTGCGTCCTGGCATGTTCGTAGCTTCTCGGTGTTTCTTTCCTAGCGCTACCTTGAATCGAGGACGGCTTGGGATCGTGGAGCATCAGGCTTAGAAGCCACCGGATCTGACACCGGTCTCCATCAGCGGGCACAGCGCGTACACCAGGCCGACCAAGTTGATTCCTTGCCACCGCCGCTTTTCTTATCTGTTCTTGAGATTCAGGTTCCAGTTTGGTTTCTCGGCAACCGAGCCAAGCAGGCGTTGCCTAGCGATTGAGTGCCCAGCACTAAGCAGTGCTTGCCCATCGCCAGGAAGGCCGGCTGTCCAGCAGAGCTGTCTGTTTTCCGCCGGCAGCAACTCGTCGTTGTTGCAAAAGTTTCAACTTTGGTTTCTGCATCGAAGTGCAGCTCCTCGATTTACTTCGTTCTGTAGTTCAGGTTCAGTTTCTGTCAGTACGTGGTGCATCAGGCTAAATCGAAGGCCATCAGAAAAATCTTTCACCACCAAAGAGCTGAACGTGAACTAGTATTTCTTTTGGAGATGTCATTTTCATCTACAGTGACGTATTTACTGCTTGATGCTTGCTCACGTGATTGATCCCAAGTAATTTCCATTGGAGTATTTATCTATTTTGTCTCGTGGATAATCACTGCTTGCAAGCTCGCTGCTTGCTGTTCTTTCTGTGAAGGACAAGTTTTTTCCAGGTTCAGTTCCCAGGCTTCACAAGGTGTTTGGCTTTCACGAGCTGTTATTGTTGGTAGGTCGTGCACCTTCGAGTGTCGATAAAATCCAACAATTTTCTTGGGTGTATTTGTTTTGCAGGGATCCAGTTCTCGCTGGTAAAATAGAGTGCTCCATTTTTAAGCCGTTACTCTGTCCGTTTTTCTTGGTGATTTTCTATTTTCTCTGGCCCTGATTTCCTGTTTTGTGCGCAACTTGGTCGTTTGGACTCCGATTTGCATTACGTCTGTTGCGTTGGTTTCGTGGTGTCCCGCTGTGTTCCTAGGGAACATCCACCCACTCATTTGGGTCGTGGACACCGCCTTGTTTGAATTGCTTCTTGGGGTTTGAATTTTGGGACAGTGGCCAAATATTTCGAAAGAAATTTGAGGCTCCCATTCACCCCCCCTCTGGTCGCCATTTCCGGTCCTTCACTGAGGTATAGAGTTTAGTCTGCCTATTAGTCCACATATTCATATATATGCTCAAGGAGACTAGTACTAAACATAAAAATGACTAAAGTTTAGCCATAATATCAAACTGTATATGTGGGAAAATCAAATTGGTGATTTGGGGAACGAGATGTGACCATGAACCAAAAGGCACGAAATGCACCAAAAAAGCAGCCATGGACTGCCTGAATACATGATGGACAAAAGCAAATGAACTCTTGTGCCCAGGTGCCAGTAGCAGCTACTGTGTGTGGACATGCAGATGGCAGACCACACCAGGTTGCACTGTAGGATCTTTCGCTTTGTTTTCTTGTTGTCTTGCAATAATGTGTGTAGTATAAATTAGTGCAGAGGCCTCAGGACTTGTCGTCACGGGGTTCTGATGAAACCCCATTTCTTCAGCCAATGATTTTGTCGTCCAATCATGCGGTCAAAGTTGTGTGCTACACCTCCGTCCAAACAAGAATGTAAGTTTCGGAGCATTTACCAGTGATGAGCAATTTAGATTCTTCGTAAAATCACTAGAATCGTTGTCAAACGCCTATAACGAGATAAACGCTTCAGAAAATGTCACTTGGAATCAATTCTAGTTTTTTACTAGTCCAGACAACCCAAAAGTTGGTTCCTGCTTCGTATCTCTAGTTTTTAGAATCAAACAAGCTAGTGAAACTGTTCTACGCAATAATTCTATTGATTAGAAAATGAAGAAAATATAATTGAAGGGCTCATGGTCTAGGAGCTCAATAATTCTACTGATTAGAGAAAAAAGAAAATCTAAATAAAGGGCTCGTAGCCAGCAAAGCTCAATTAAATGAAGGGCACACTGTCATTTTCCTAAAAGCACTAGTTGGTGCGGCCACACTGATGCGAGATCAGAGATTGAACCCCGCCGGCAAGCTCCTCCAGCTTGGAGCCTTCCCCGCTGGGCCACATATCACAGTTATTTGGAAGCATCACAACAAAGTGTGTCTATAAAATATTTATATGAGAATCTATAACACCGCTAAACACACCTGTCAAATTTACCAAAATTTATCTGCAAATTTGATTGAATTCACTGAGCTGAGCTCGATCATGGCCAAGGCCTGGAATCCAGGGAGAAAGCAGAAGAAACAGCTGCTAGCTTCTCATGCTCGTACGTTGGCTCGTTGCTCGATCGTCAGATCTCACGTACAGTACATGTCCAGCTGCAGACTGAAAAAAACTGTAGCTTAGCTCCGGCCCTGACGAGAGGAATTGATGGCGATGAAAAAAGCGAGTCGGCGGGAGTGAATGCACTTGCATTGCATTGCATCTGGCGCCGTTGTACTCCGTACATCGCTGTGTTTGTGTGCTGCTCCTCCTTCATATCGCCACAGCAGACTGGGCAGACACCAAGATATGAATGCTCCGTGCGATCGAGTACATCCACTAGCTAGCTTGTCCGTTCTGGGTTCCGGCTAAATGCATTCAATGGTACGGTTTCGGCTAAGTGCACAGCAACAAACTTGATTAATTTAGCTTAGGCAGCTATATATAGCACCGTTGGTGTGAGGTGTAGTGTCCTGGCTGCGTCAATCTATATACATCACCAGGTTCGCAAGTTGGGCTTACCTGTTATGTGGTGGATCGAGCCAATAGTTATCGATCGTAGGTATACCTCACTGACTACAGGTGCAGCGTGCAGTGGAATTGGCTACACCTACCGGCTGGTCTTGCAACAGCTTTATGCCAAATCGCAAGAACGGATGGCTGTATTGCAGTGCAATGGACCAATGGTGCTGTACGTGGACTGTGGTGGTGTTAATAGGAGACACGAACGAGAGTGAATGAATGATGATGGCAAGGTGCCCCTTTTTGTCGGAAGCACGAGTGCGTGCACATGATAACCTGACCCGGTAGCATGCAGCAGCAGCACCTGGCCAGTGATCACTGCTCAGGGACGGTGGACGGCCACGGGTCAGGTGGGTGAGGTGTACTACCATGCATCCCCATAAAGAATGACCCTAAGTTTGATCTCATCGAGCTTTCAACAAAGATAAAAGAGTAATTCGACATACGTGAAGGAACAACTTGATACCCTGCTGATTGTTGCATGTTCATCTGCATGCTGCACTGCACTGTAATGTAATCCTATTCTGCCGAAGTGAACACGAGCATGGCATGGCATGGCAGCATGTTCGGCAGCGCAGCGCGGCGCGGCCTGAGCCTGAGTGCGGCGCGAAAGCGTTGCAAAAGACGCTCCTGGCTCCTCCTGCTCACATGCCGACATCGTGGGGGCGAAGTACATGTGGCCAGCACTCCTTTTCCGGACCAGAGCAATTCAAGGGCGTCTGACTATTGCAAAAGTCGTCTGGCTAAACTAAAACTCACGTACACCAGTGGGGGAGCATTGACCATTACAAATATGGAATCCCATCATGAAAACCCTTGGCATCGATCTAGTATTGATTAGGGAATGAAGGTTAGCAATAATAGCACAAATGGAGGAAAACAGCACTGATTCGTCTACCCAACATGTGATTTGGAATTGAGGAAACCAGCGCTGGCGATAGAAGATACTACTAGATTTTTGAGCTTATAGCTTATTTGACCCTCGAAAAAAGTTATCTAGCTAAATTTTTTGAAGTTGTTTATTTGGCCTCAAAGTAAATTTTATTTACTTTTGCGGCCTTCCGTCAGCTCTGTTAGCTACTTCCGTTAGAACTCCCACTCCAGGATATGCGAAAAGTCCAAAATAGCCCTCACCCATCAACTCCCCAGACCTCTGAGTTCTAACGGATGCGCCTCCGCATGGTATAGCGGCGGCGGCGGCGCATGGCGGCGCCTCCGCATGGTGGATGCCTGATCCGCCGCCGGCGGCACGCCGGAGCCGGTGCCGGCCCTCCCGGCTGTAGATCCGCCGGCGCCACCCCTTTCTGGTGGCCGGGGCCGACCAGGCGGCGCGGCTGCTGCCCTGGTGCAGGGGCTCCGGTCTCTGGACGGGCGGATCGCCCCGGACTTTGGTGTGACTCTCCTCGCCGAATCGGAGCGGCTAGGCGCCAGTTTGGTCCGAGATCGGGAGGGGAAGCAGCCGCGGAAGGCCCCGGCTAGCTCTACAGCTCTTCTCCTTACTTTCTGGAAGCCTCTGCCGACTGCGGTGTACGGCCGCTAGCATCTTGGTCTGGGTCTGTGCACCAGGCTCCGCGTGGATGCGCTGCGTCCCCGGATCCGGAGCTGGAGCATACGACGAGGCTGCTGCTTCCGGTCGGGGAACGGGGTCCAGGCCGTCGTTCTTGTTCCACCTGCTGTGGCTCTGGGTGGGGATCGGCGGTGGGAAGTGAGCGGATGGAAGAGGACTGCACTTACTGTTACTGCTCCTGAGTACTACCTGGATTCCGGACTAGCAAGAGAGTGGGAGCCGATTAACTGGGTGCTTCTTAATATATATGTTGGTTATATGAATATTTGTGAATATATATATGTTGGTTATGTGAGAATTCCCATATAATTGTGTGCTTCTTAATATATATGTTGGTTATATGAATATTTGTGAATATATATGTTGGTTATGTGAATATTTGGGAATATATACGTTGCTGATGTGAATATTTGAGAATATATACACACACTCAATATATACATAAAACAAGCAAAACTCTGTTTTTTTATTTTTTTGACCCCAAGGGTAAAATGGTCATCTTACATGCCACTTAACACCGTTACCTTCTCAAAATCGACGGAAGGCCATAAAAGTAAATAAAATTTACTTTGAGGCCGAATAAGCAACTTCGAAAAAATTTAGGCCAGGAAGAAGAACTTTTTTCGAGGGCCAAATAAGCAATAAGCTCTAGATTTTTTTGAGAAAATAGTTTTTGAGTTCTGTCGTTGCTTGTTATATTTTTCTAATCTGTACTTAACCCAGTGCTTCTTTGGGCTTAGAGACGCATGCATTCCAGAATAGACACACTGTGGGCCAAAAACTCTAGTGTTCTTGGACCGATCGAGCTCTCTTGCCCCTCCTGGGCCTTGGTTCGTCGGTAGGCACTCTTGGATTCAAAGTAATTAAACAAAACCCCACACGGAACCAAGAGGAGATGGAGAACGATCATCGATACACATACATTTTGAATTTTGAGCACGCAAGGCAACAAAAGCGACGTTCGCTGCTGTTGATCAAAAAATCCATTGTGATCTTATTTTTTTTAGATAAGGGATAGTTTATTTCTATCAAAAGATAGAATCAGACAATTATTACAAAGTTTGCCTAAAAGGCAGAAGCACGGCTGTAAATAAAAATTCTGCAGCCTGACAAACTAAAAACCAATATAAAATAAAGTTTAAGCTAAACATAACCAATTGTTCTTGAAGATAACCACTAAAGAATTATAGCGCCGATGTCTCTAGGAACTGTCTAACTTGGACCCGGTGATCCTTCGATCATCATGCCGTTGTAGGCTTGCCCATTGTCGAAGCCGACGTTCCCCGAAGAGTACCCGCAAGAAAGTTTTTGTCTACATTTATCAAAAACCACTTCATTTCTGGTTAACCAAATTGCCCAACAAAGTACGGCAGCTGCTGTTAATAACAACGAGTTATACTTTTTGTTTGCAATTTTTGACCAGATTAAAAAGAGATTACTCATATCCGTTGAGGGTGTTAAGCAAAAAGTAACATGTACCGCGCGTCATAAGAATTTAGCATAAACACAATTAAAAAAAAGATGGTTGATTGTTTCTGGAAAATGACAAAAGTAACAATGTTTGTCACCAGTCCAGTTCTGGTAATTATCTTTAGTTAAAATCACTCCTTTTTTCAAATATCATAGAAAGATTTTAATTTTCATTGGTATTTTGATTTGCCAAATATATTGTAACATTCTGACCCCGTTGTTAATCAACGCAGCATACATGGACTTGACTATGAAGGTTCTGGATACATTTAAGGCCCAAACGAAGACATCTCTTTCATCCGATAAGTTAATATCCCGTACAGATGCAACAATTCTATGCCAAGTCATCAAGTTCGCACCCACTAAATTCCTTCAGAAGGAAATATTAAATAGAACAGACCTAAGCACTTGTGCTACAGAATCTTGTTTACTTCTGACCATATTAAACAATAAAGAAATTTGTCTTTAAGCGGCTTATCTTCCAACCAGGTATCGAACCTGAACCTGGTTTGAGACCCATTCTTTATCTTGAAGGAGCCAAAATTCATAAAGGAATCTTTAACGTTCATTAGACTCTTTCAAAAATAAGAGTCCATTGGTTTTTCAACGTAACTCCCTAAAGTCTTATCTTCGATATATTTATTTCTTAGAAGCTCTTGCCACATGTCATCTTCATTCAAAAGTTTGAAAAGCCATTTGCTTAGTAAACATTTATTTGGATGTCTAAATTTTGTATTCCCAACCCTGAATGGTCCTTGGGTTGACACATAACTTCCTATTTGGCAAGTCTGTACTTTCGTTTGTGTTGGTCATTTTGCCAATAAAAGCGTGATCTGAAACAATCTATTTTTTCTAAAATCCCTCGGGTAATTCAAGAGAAGACATCATAAACATCGGTAAACTAGAAAGCACCGAGTTTATTAAGACCAGACGCGCCCAATTGAAAGCATCTTTGCTTTCCATCCACTCAGTCTTTTTTCAATTTGATCCTCGATTGTCTTCCAATCCTTATTGTTTAACTTCCTAGTGTTCATAGGTAGGCCTAGGTAACGAAAGGGAAACTTGCCAACAACGCATCCAAATAGCTGAGAATAAAATTCTTCATGGTCTTTTGCCTTTCCGACCCAAAATATTTCACTTTTGTGAAAATTTATCTTCAAGCCCGACAATTGCTCAAAAGTGCTTAATAAAAATTTCATGTTTATCATGACTCATGAAGATTACAGTGTCATCCGCATATTGCAAGATAGACAACCCATCCTCAATTAAATTTGGAATTACCCTCTCAACCTGCCCCTTTGCTTTTGCTTTGGCAATAAGGATGGCCAACATGTCGACCACTATATTAAATAGTATGGGCGACATTGGGTCACCTTGCCTTATTTCTTTTTTAGTTTGGAAGTAAGAGCCTAGTTGATCATTCACTTTGATGTTGACATTACCCCCTTCTGTAAAGCTTTGTACCCATTGACACCACTTCTCTGACAACCCTTTCATTCTCAGAGTTTGTTGCAAAAAAACTCCATTTGACCTTATTATAAGCCTTTTTGAAATCAATTTTAAAAATGACTCCATCTTTATTTTTATTGTGGAGTTCATGTAGTGTCTCATGGAGTATTACCGCGCCCTCCATAATGTTTCTCCCTGGCAAAAAAAGTCGTCTTGGTTGGTCTAATTAATTTCGTGCTATGGTAGATAGCCTGTTGGTTGCGACTTATGTAAAGATTTTGAAAGACACATTTAGCAAATAGATCGGTCTGTATTGCTGAATGACTTTCGCATCTTTCTTTTTGGAAAAAAGAACTATAGTCCCAAAATTAAGGCGATTCAACGGTAAGTTTCCCGATGAAAATCTATGAAAGAGCCATCAGATCTTCTTTAATCACATTCCAGAAAATTTGATAAAACTCTGGAGGGTAACTATCCGGCCCTGGTGCCTTGTTATGCTCCATTTGAAAAATCACAGCCCTCACCTCCTCTTGTGAAAAGGAGTCAACCAAAAACTCATTTTCCCGCTGAGAGACCTGCGTAATATCCTCAGTTTGTGTCTCATCCAACATAAGGTGAGAAGTATCGAGGGTGCAAATGGTTTTCATAATAGCTAGTGATATGCTCTTTAAGTTGAGCATCACCAGTTATTATATTACTACCATCCTCCAGCTGAAAAATATGAGTTTTACGATGTTTACCATTGGCTAGTAAGTGATAATATTTTGTGTTTGCATCTCCCTCTAGAAGGTGTTTAACTTTGGCCCTTTGGTACCATTTTATTTCCTCTTCCCTTAACAACTCCGCCAGTCTCTCGTTTAGCACATGTTTGAGATCTAATTCATTCTGAGTAAGTAAGGTGGTTTCAGCTTTTTTATCTAACTAGGTAAATGCCCGTGCGTTGCAACGGGAAAACAAGATACCACGATAGCATATATTATACTGTTACTCAAAATAGATAATGTAATAATGATGTTTGGAACAACAATGTTACATTGGTCGATGGGAAATCGAAACAATCAAGTTAATAGCGTAATAACCGACTATGTCACAACTACATATTCTACCACTTCTTACTTACTTTGTTACAACTATCTATTGTACGACTTCTTGTAATTTTTTGCTTTTTTTAGTTTTAAAAATCATTACCGATGAGGATTCTTGTCTAGGCAATTTGAAGTAGGTACAACGTACGACTGCAGGGCTGTTTACCTCATTTGTTCAGAGTATAAGCAGTAGTCTGAACATTGGAGGGCTGTTTACCTCTTTTGTTCAGAGTATAAGCAGTAGCCTGAACAAATCCTGGCAATTGGTTAGTGGGAGGATAAGACGTTAAGGACCCAAACAAAATGTCATTTTTTTTTCTAATTTGCATTATTAGTCTAATTTCCTAGACATCCGAAGAACAACTACTTCATTGATTAGGAAAGTTTCATGAGAAAAACAGTCAATAAGATAATTAGAAAAAAATATTCGTTAGAACATGGTAATAATGGCAACTCTAGCATAGAGAGTTGACTTTGGGAAAATAGGCTATTGCAAAAATAACAAAAATACCATGAATTACCTATTTACAAAATAGGCTATTGCAGCTTATGTAACCAATCAAAATTTATTCACAAATGCTGATTTTGGGAGCAGCTGCACAATCAGGAAAAAGATTACTGCTTATAAACCAAAGTAGATCCACGAGAGAGAGGCACAAGCACACAAACCATGCATCATCGTCGTAGAGGGCATGTAAATGGTCAGTACGTCCATCATCGGCGAGCATTTCCGTGAGCAGACTCCCTGTATAGGCTCGACAGTGGAGCACAAAACAGATCCATGAGCTGCCCGGTTGCTACCCATCTGGAATCCCTGCGCCTCCATTCACCATTTCCATCAGGCTCGCTAGGGAACACCGGCCAGCGGCCACTGCATTGGCATCCCCGCACGCCTCAATCAGCATCCTCACACAGCATCGCCAATTCTATTTCATCAGTATTCAATAAAGGAAGGCCCATTCAGCCGTTCATTTTCAGAGATTTTAATTGACCAATCAATCAATCTAGAAACCAACCAACCAAATCACCAATCAAAGCAATACATTCCAAAGCTCATAATTCATTCATCAGTTACAAACTGAGCACATTGTTTCAAGTTACGAGCACATCATTCATCATAAAAATAGGCTACTGAGTGCTACTACAAGCCTCATACTCAAAAAAAAAAAAAAAAACATTCTTCTTCCAAAATAAAAGACAGTTTTTCCCCAACATCAACAGGCTAGTGCAATCAGGGATCGACTCACTGGGAATTTTCTGCCATCTCTCCCAACTAAACTGGAGGGAGACCTTTTGAAAAAAAATTAGCTGGCTAGTGCTATAGAACAATGTTGCAATGGCTTAATTAAGAGACATTTCATCGCCGAATGTTTGTGTGCCTCGTGGCACCGTTGCATTTCATCAAACACTATGAAAGTGTTCCCCGATCAGTGCGACCGGCAGGAAACTGAAGCATGTAGGAGTCCGGAAGAGGAGGAAGATACTCGTCGAGATGGTTCAAACCTTGATGCCACTGCCCTGGCTGGACGCCGGACGGACTGCCCGCTGGCCTGGCTGGGTGACCTGCGTGATGGATGCACATCAACATGCATCACTATTTTCTTCAAATCTGAGGAGGTTACCTTCGTGCTGGTCTGCTGGTGAACTGCGCCGCTGGACTGGCTGACAGTGCAGGCAACGAAGACGTTGAACTCGCGGGTAGCCCAGCGCTGGAAGTAGCTGAAGTGGCCGACGTTCGTCGCGTTCGCGAGCACCAACGCCTCTGGGCCCTGCCGGACGAGGATGTCCCACCTCCGGAGGTTGAAGGCGCGTCGCCAAGCAGCGGCTTTGCCTTGACCGCTGTAGAGGCAGCGAGGATGAGCTGGAGGTGCGGCAAGGCGACGGTCTTGGCGTGGGCAAGGCGAGCGCTCCGCGGGTCGGCGCAGGACGGCGATGAAATTTTGCGTTTCCGTGGCGAAAGCGAGGAGCAGTGGCGCCGCGGCGGCAGAGCGGTTGAGATCGAGAGGTCGCTGAGAAGCTTGCCCATCTCGCTGGTTTTCCGGATTGAAGTTAGGGAGGTGGAACATGCGTATGCGAGCGGTTGAGATTTTCTGGTTTTTATTACGGAGGGCCCGGGCGTCGGAGCAGTGGTTGTGGGGGACGGTTAGAGCCGGGCAGTCATGATTAGCGCGGTGTTTACCGCGGGAGGGGGAGATTAGCGAGGGGATTACGATACAATTTGGGTTCTTTTAGTAGTAAGATTTGTCCATTGTGATCTCATGGTTTCTCTTCCTATTGCAAATTAAATATCGAGACAAAGCGTGTGGCCAACAGAGAGAAGTAGCAGCCAGCGCAAAGTAGGATTCTTGTTCACGTGAGGTTTAGGAGTGCTTTAATACCTTTTTTGTCATTTAGTTTCCATAATCCTATATATGTTTAAAATTCCTGTGTTCCAAACAGCTCGCTAAGTTGCTTTTCTATATTTTTAGTTTTTTACATTCCTGTATTTTTCCATAACCTACATTCCTTTCCTGTTTTTTTTTTTCTTTCTTCTATTTTGTGTTCCCTTGTTCCAAACAAACCCTAAGGCACTAACTACTATCTCTTGGCCACTTACATTCAGATATGAATGTATGCATTGGCTTGTTCAGACTAGTTGTTAGTATTTTGTTACTGAAAAAAACAAGCAGTTATAGGTAAGCATAAACTTCCCATCACATGTATCAATACTATTTCTATATCGAGGAAAATGATAATTGTATAATATTTATTGGAAGTCCAGAGCACGCCTAGACACATAAAAAATACAAACTGCCCGAATTCAGAACTATAAAATCTAAATTAGGGTTGCAATGCCTACCTACCACCAACATTTCCCATTGTCATTCAGATATATGCATGAAGACTGTTCCTTAGACGGATTGTTGCTTACACGTACTAGTTAGCTAGGTTGTGCCGGGTTTGAGAAATTTGACACTTCTCTATATGAGTGATTGGTAGGGTACCTTAATTAGGGGCTGGTCGGCTGGACATGTTTTTATAGTCAGGCATGCTGTGTGTTTGGTCTCCTGCCAAAGGCCTAAAAAGCCAGGCTACCTAAGTGCAAAAGAGGCCAAGCCAGGCTTGATGGAAACACTCAGGGTGGAAGTTTCCTACGATGCATCGGAAGCCATACTTGTGTAGGGCCCACCATCGGTCATTTCCCATCACCTTACCCTTTCCCATTCGCAAGGCACCTCATGCTGCCGCTTTGCCCACCACGAATCTCTCTCTCTCTTTGTTGCGTGACATAGTTACTGACATAAACACTCAAGAGACACGAGCACACACTCACCCACGAGCACATACTCACCTATATGAATGTTCACCATAAATCTCATCAATGACTGCTCCTCATGTCTACTGCTCACTGGCTTGTGGGGCAAGAAGGCAGGTGATGAATCCCATGGCAAAGGCTTGCGATGGGCGCGATAGGACAGGAAGCGACGATGACATTGTGTTTGCGAGATAAGGTCGTGTGACATCATTATCGACGGCCATGGTGGCACTGCCTTGGGTGCACATGATATTGGGCCGGCCAAGGGTGTTGGAAGGAATGAGGAAGCTGGGGAAGGGGTATTGGAGGTCGAGGAGGCTTGTGGGAGGGTCAATTTGGTCAGAGGATGTGCTTAGGGGTAGGCAACGGAAGGGGGCGGCGACGCATGGCATCGTGTCGGGTGAGGGCATAGGAGGGGAGAAGGAAACCTGGGGATGGGTTATTAGAGGCTCAGAGGCTGGTGACACGGTCAATTTGGTCGGAGGATGAGCCATGAGGGCATGCATACGACAGAAGGGCTCGGTGTTGGCCATGGTGGTCTATGACCTTTGTGAAGAGAGCGCAATGAACTGCAATTGGAACAGTTCACAGCAAACGATGCCCTCAGGGAAGACAATGACATCACCCTCCTTGAGCAGCATTGGGCATCGCTAGCATCCACCTCGTACGCTTGTCTAAACAACATGACGTTCTTGATTGGCAAGAACACCATTGACTAAGCTGGCAGAAAAAGAGAAAGGGGGAAAATGATGGGTGGTATGGTAACTTCAGCTCCAACAAATACAAATGTCGTTAAATCATGTTACGCGGCCAACCAAACATCAACTTAGGTTATTATATAGGCTAGCTCAAGCCAACAAATCAAACAAGGATGAAATGCATTGTCGTTGGCCATAAGTTTAGCTCATCTTGGGTTAGATCCTAGCTAGGCTTAGGCACACCTACGTTGTTTGTCTCAGGCATGCAAAAGAATTTCTCACAAGCTCTGGCCAAGAGGGGGGATGGCAAGGAGCGCATTGCACAAGCAATCCATCCAAAGATAAAAGCTTTACTTGGCACTCATGAGCAAATGCTCCAAGACGTGTCCCAATCATCTACAACACTACTTCTCCTACATCGACTACTTCGCCCACTTCAACTACATCTATGTCTTCGGCGAAGGTTCAATTATGAATAGAAGGTACTGAGGGCTCAAGACCATACAAAGGAGCAAGCTTCCATGGACAAGGTCACAGATACTCGAGCAAAGGTTGAAACTAGCTAAAGAATGGATGAAGATCTAGCTAAAGATAAAATTGTCCATAAAGAGTATATGTATAGGCGTGAGCTACATGTCGAAATTGAGTTGTAATTGGGTCGCATTTAGAGCATCTCCAAGCGTTATGCAATTGGACTTGGCATTTACGAATTTGCATAAAACTCCTAAAAAACCCTCTCTAATGGTTATGCATTTAGCTTTTGCATTTTACATAACTTGGCATTTGGAGGGGGGACTTGGCATATATGTCAAGCCACTCCGGTTATGCAAATAGCGCTCGCGCGTTTCTCTCCCCTCCCTCGCGCGACTTTCTCTTCGTCTCCCTCCACCTCGTGCCGCCAGAAATAGAAAAAATCCCGGGAAAAAAAGGAGTGGGACTTGACAAAATGCATAACGGTTGGAAATCACACCTTTTTAGCCTTGCCATTTTTCATTTGGGGGTTTGCAAATTACCTCAAATGCAAAACTCCAATTGCATAACCCTTGGAGATGCTCTTAGGTGTATTCAGCTATTTCTGATCCAAATTGAATAATTGAGGGGATACTATGGGGATACTATTATATGTTAGGGACCCCACTAGTGTTTTTAGGGACCGATTGTGTGGCTTGAAAGCTTGCAAAATAATATTTGGAGCCCATTTGTAGCTCCACTAGGGTAATAATAATGAAAACCACTCCTCCCACCTTCTTTATAAAAAAGGAGAGGGGAGGTGGAGAGGGACACGAGGGGTTGACCCTTAGGCCATTCACTCTCTGGCTCTCACCCTTCTTCTCTCCTTTGCACTCTCATTTTTGTTGGATAAGCTAATATTTGAAAAAATGTCTAAAAATGAATTGATCAAATCACTAAACCATATGGATGATTAGTTTGAGTGTCTCTATACCTATTAGGCTATGGAGGAAATGGACTAATTAGTAAAGTACAACCACTTGTGTTGATCAAAATTTTAGAGTGGCTAGAGCGCCTGTATAATCAACAAGCAAAATTATTCAGCGGATCTATCATCTAAAATGACCTTATTTTTATTCTAAGTCTTCGAACCGTGATAACTAATGCAACCTGTTCCATTGATCGGGAATCCATACAACCAAGATATAGAAAGAATTGTTTGGTAATTATGAAATTTAATGAGAAATACTTGGAATAGGAAGATAGAGATTCTATTAGGACAAACCTTTTATGAACGTCGAGTATTTTAATATGGCAAATAAGAAATTAAAAGATGAAGATTCAGATTAAATGTTAGAAAAAACAAAGGTCACTCATATTCAATCCTCCTGCTACAATGTCAATTCCTCAGTAGATAGAGATTTTTTTATAAATTTAATGATAAATTATGATTATGATACGGGTTTCTATTTAGATGGAAAGAGAAAGTTTAAGAAGTTACTCTTATCTAACTCAATTCCAAATATGATGGGTGGTGATTCTATTTCTAATTCAAATCTTGATCTATGTTTCAAATGCTCCCAATGAAATAGAAAGAGTATTTAGAGCTGGGATGCAAGAGAAAGCAAATTGAAAACATTTCGAAGATGGATTGTTGGGCAGATTGGATTTTTCTAGATGTTTACTTACTCATGGTAAAGGGATAACAATTTTGACAAACAAAGCAACATATAGACACACACATAACACATATACATTGTCTATTAACTTTGTTAAGTTGTACTTTGGATACAAGAATAAAAAGCAAATTGAAAATATTTCGAAGATGGATTGTTGGGCAGATTGGACTTTTCTAGATGTTTACTTACTCATGGTAATGGGATAACAATTTTGACAAACAAGCAACACATAGACACACATAACACATATACATTGTCTCTTAACCATGTTAAGTTGTAGTTTAGATACAATAATAAGAATGTATCTTTTTAGACTTGGTATATGAATCCTAAATATCAATAGGTGTTCAAATTGGTTATTTTGAAAAGATGATTTCTAAAATATTTCAAGTCATGAGTTGATGAGGACATGTCATTTATAGTTCACTAGTCATTTTGCACTATAACAAAACTGTCAAAGGTCATCTCAGAAAACTCAATGCAAGAAATTGTATCTTCATGGACCGCATCTTGTGTACCTGAGCGGAGGTCGTACTAGAGGACATTGCTCATAGCATAAGTGCAGAGGTACAAGCTTTCAAGAAAAAAAAGTGTAGAGGTGCAAAGTTCCAGATTAAACTAGCAAACATACATAATTCCACTTACTTGTTACTTGATGTGTAAATCAGCATTGGAAACGACCATCAATCTTAGACAACATGATACTCCCTCTGTACAGAGATGATAAACGTATTAGACTAGGGAAAAGTCAAATTTTATAGAGTTTGACAAACAAATAGTCAAATTATATGCAAGTTTAGAGCATAATTTTTTTTTTCTCGATCACCTAAAAGGTTTACGCATCTTTATATCAAGACAGAGAAACTATTTTCCTTGCAATGTATCTTTATAACGAAGCACAAAAATGTCAATGACCTTCTGCTAAAAGAAATCTGTTGACCTCATATAACTACTGCTGCTCACCACCCGACAACGACAAACTAGGCATGGCTGCCCTGTGATTGATCCCATATAACTATTAAGTCGTGTTATTCAAAAGGCGGGCATGCTTGGTTTTCAACTTTTCATCCAAAAATGTATTAATCAAGTCGAGATTTGGCACTAGTCCAACTTTGGTCACGTACTCACGTGAACATGAATTTGATCAACTTTGGCCATTAAAATGAACTAGCATGGCTAAATGAGAAGGCTGCCAAGCCAAATTTTGGCATCTAATTTGGTAATCAACCTGGTCCTCGAATCCTTTGGGCCTACAAGAAGGCCATAACTCCGAAACGGAATGTAGCAGCCCACGGTGCCACGGGAAAAGCAATCGTGTTTGTGTATGCGTACCGGTGCCACTCTTCCCGGTTATGCTTTGCTCCAGCTTCCAGCTCCTCATCAACAACACACGAACAATTTGGACATGGGGAACCAGTAAGAAATCAAACAAAAACCCACACGGAACCAAGAGGAGATCGAGAATCGAGATACGATCATTGATACACATACATTTTGACTTTTGAGCACGCAATGCAGCAAGTGACGTTCACTGCTGCCACTGGCGAGCTGCCACAGCTAGCTAGCTCTTCCCGGGGTCGGCGGCAGCCTCAGTGGACTTGCCACGGAGCACGCTGGCGGACTCCGATCCAGAGCTGTGCTTCTGCTCCGCAGACCAAGACACCGGCGACCCGACCTTCCAGTACTTGCCGTCGCCCCACTTCCCACCACCGCCACCGCGGCCACCGCCGTGCGCCGACTCCTCGCCGTCGGAGTTGGACACCGACACGGCGCGCCAGTTGCTCCACACCCTCAGCATGGTGTACAGCAGCGCCACGCACACCACGGCCGAGACCAGCGCGATGCCCGCGACGATCACGACCACCTGCGTGCCCGACAGCCGCCTAGCAGGCGACCGTGGCCCACAGGCCGGCAGCGGCGTGCCGCAGAGCTCGTTGCCGGCGAACGAGGCCGCCGGGAAGCTTGACAGCCCGACGGGCACCGCGCCGGAGAGGAGGTTGTCGGAGAGGTTCAGGCGGTGCAGGCTCGTCAGCTGCAGGAGGGAGGACGGTATCTGGCCTTCCAGCCGGTTGGACGACAGGTTCAGCCGCTCCAGCTTCACTAGGCTGCCGAGGGACGCTGGGATCTCGCCGGAGAGCCTGTTCCGGCTCAGGTCCAGTATCACCTGTAGCTCCGAGAGGTGCCCGAGCTCCGGCGGGATCGGGCCCTCCAGCGAGTTCTCCGACAGCCTCAGCTCGTACAGCTTGTCGCATTGCTGCAGCGACGGCGGTATGGCGCCGGTGAGGCTGTTCTTGTTCAGGTTCAGGACGTTCAGAGACGTCAGCCTGCCGATCTCAGGCGGGATGCTTCCGGTGAGGTGGTTGTCGCTGAGGGACAGCTTCAGCAGGCTCGAGCAGTTGCCCAGCTCTGGCGGGATGCCGCCAGTCAACCCGTTCAACGACAGGTCGAGCTCGCCGAGTGACCCGAGGCTGCCGAGCCATGCAGGGACGGTGCCTGTCAGGCTGTTGCCGTCGAGCTTCAGATGGGTGAGCTCAACGCAGCTGGAGAGCTCCGGCGGGATGTCGCCGGAGAGGTTGTTGAGCGAAAGGTCAAGCATGCTGAGCTTTGTCAGATTGCCTAGTTCGGCCGGTATCGCACCGGTGAGCCGGTTGCCGCCAAACTGGAGCCGGACCATGTTCCTTGAGCGGGCGACCGCTGCTGGAATGACTCCGGAGAAGCTGTTGTTGGTGAGCGCCAGAACGGAGAGGGAGCTCGAGCCCAGGAGAGGGACGACGCTGCCGGTGAACCGGTTGTGGGAGAAGTTGATCACGGTCAGGTTCTTGAGCTGGAACAGCGACTCCGGCAGGGGGCCCTCGAGGGAGTTGTTGTACAGAGTTACCACGCTGAGCTCGGCGAGCTGCCCGAACGTCTCGGGCAACGCGCCGGTGAGCTGGTTGTCTGCCAATGCCAGCGCCTGAAGGCTCCTGCATTCACCAAGGCTCGCCGGAATGGGGCCCGACAGGTCGTTCTGCCGGAGCTGGAGCACGGCCAGGTTCTTGAGGTTCCCGATCCTCTCGGGAATAGGGCCACCGAAGTGGTTGCCGAAGAAGTCCACCTCTTCCAAGCTCGTGCAGTTGGTGAGCTCGTTAGGGATGGTTCCGGACATCTGGTTCTCGTAGAAGAACAAGAGCTTTAGCTTCTGAAGCCTGCCGATCTCCGGCGGTATTACACCGGTGAGGCCATTGTGGAACAGGGACAGGATCTCCAGGTTGCTCAGGTTCCCTATCTGCGGCGGCAGGGCGCCGGTGAAGCTGTTGTTGTGCAGAGCGAGGTTGACGAGGCCAGGCAGCCGGTCAATGCCCGGCGGTATCACTCCGGTGAAGCTGTTGTTTGACACGTCGATGGACTGGAAAGCACCGCAATTGAGCAGTGCCTCGATGCCGCCTTCAAGATTGTTGCCAGAGAGGAATAGATTCTCCAGCAAGCTTGATGAGTCGCCGGCACAGAGGTCTTCAGGGATTTCGCCATCAAGGCGATTGCCGGACAGCACAAGGTACTTGAGGTTCTTCAGTTGTGCAGCAGAGATGCTGACCTTTCCAGAAATGTTGTTCATGGATAAGTCCAGAACCTGCAGCTGGCCCAGCCGGTTCAGTTCTGCCGGAATGGCGCCGGTCAGGCTGTTGCCGAGCAGGTTGAGGTATGTCAAGCTGGAAAGGCTGCCGATCTCCGCCGGAATCTCACCGGAGAACTGATTGTTTGCTAAATTAAGAGACTGGAGATCATTGAAGCTCCCAACAAATGAAGGAATGCTGCCTTGCAGCATGTTGTCAGCCACTGACAGAAAGCGCAAGCTTACACAGCCAGCAAGCTGTTCCGGGATGCCGCCGGTGAGGGTGTTGTTCTCCAGTGTCAGCATCTGCAACTGCTTCAGGTTGCCGAGCTCTGCAGGAATGGTGCCATTCAGCTGGCAGTAGGCCAGGCCGAGCGTCTCCAGCTCCGAGCAGTCGCCCAGTTGCGGCGGGATCTCGCCGTGCAGCCTGTTGTCGCCGATCCTGAGCACCTTGAGGTTCTTGAGAAGACCAAGCTCTGGCGGGATGGTGCCGGTGAGGGAGTTGGAGAAGAGGAGCAGCGTCCTCAGGTTCTCCAGCACGCCAAGCTCCGACGGGATCGGCCCGGTGAGGGAATTAGAGGACAAGTCGATGGACTCGATGGAGATGAGGCCGCTGATCGCCGGCGGTATCACACCTGACAGGCCGTACCCGGACAGGTTGAGGCCTGTCACAATGCCCGCCTCCCCGGGCAGGCATGTAATGCCATGCCATGAGCACACGTCGGCCTCCAGTGACCAGCCGGAGAGGACACCTTCAGGGTCAGTGAAGCCGGACTTCACTTGCAGGAGAGCAGCAGGAGCTGTGGCTGGTGTGGCTGAACATACAGGTGCAAGCAAGATGCAGAAGAGCAGGGATAGATCAGCAAGAACACGCAGAGTGAAGCTGCTGCTCTGATTGATAGCCATTGCTACTCGGCTAAGATGGTAGCATGTAGTTCTGTGGAACTAGAAGGAAGTGAGCTTCAGGGATGCTGCTATGATGATGAGGGGATGGATGTCTATATGCTCCACTGCACAGAGTAGTTGCCCGAGCTGCAACTGCAAAAGAGCAAAAAGGAGTTGTCAAACAATACCTGCTCTATGTATCAGAGTCAGAGAATGTGTTGGATTCGTATACTGAAAATGCAATACAAGCCAAACGAGAAGGTGAAAGCAGTTCAGAAAATTAAAATTCAGATACTGTATCAGAATAATGACCGGCATAGGCATAGGTTTCGATAATGCAGGCCTAAGCAACAGGTAGTTTAAAGGCTAATCTTGTTGTTTTGACTAGTTACTCCACCCTCTTCTGCTTGATTTGTTCTGACGAGAGCCAAAAAGGCGCTCAAAATTAGTTAATTATGCGCTTTACAGCGCATACGTGCTCGAACAGTTCAACAGCCCCCTCGATTTGGTGGCAACAGGACAAATAGATGATGCTTCCATGCTCTATTTTATAGTCTTTTTGCTCAGTTTTAGTGACAAAAGAAATACAAGTATAGAATACTTTGGTCATCATCCCAAACCCAAAGTCAAGCTTCTGACTATACAAACAGGTACATGGATGACATAAAAATTTCTCCTTGGCAGCTAACTGAAGAAAAAAAACACATAGCAGTATAGCTATGTGAATCAAGGGTAACGTGCTAAAAAATACATAGCAGTATAGCTATGTGAATCAAGGGGAACGTGCTACAGGTGCTACAGATAACTGAAGGTAAATAGTAAATACATACATATAGTTGTACAACCTCTGTCCAGAAAAAGATTCAATTCTAGATCTAACTTAGTTGAACTAGCTTAACCAAATTTATAGATAAAAATATCAATACTTATGGTATCGAATAGTACCATATGAAAATATATTTCATGATGAATTCAATAACACTTTTGATATTCACAAATATTGATTTTTTTATCAGTTTGATCAAACTTAGACTAGTTTGACTTGGTATTATACCAGAGATATTTACAGGGACATAGAGTATTTGATAAGGAAAGAAATAACCATCACCATATAGGATCTATCTATCTGGATAAATTCATGGAGAAGGCCAATCATCAAGCAAGCAAGACCCACAAAGGGGCTTTTGAATTATCATCAGGTTGAGGCAAAGGCAGTTACTTTTGCAGGGGATCGACAGTGACAATCGAATCGACAGGGGGCACAGGAAACAAAGGTCACTCTTGGTTAAAAAAAAAAAAAAAAAAAAAGAGGGAGACAAAGGTGACTGGAGAAAAACAAAACGATCCACAGTAACCACTGGGCAGAAGCATGCACGGGGCTCACCAGCACGCACTTGCCTTTGCTTCCTGCAGTTCAAATGCAGCAACACCCAAGTGATTCCATATATCAGACGAGTCCATTCAGATAGGGACAGACTGCTATCTGGTCATCTACTAGTGGCCTTCTCAGCTCTCATCATGCACAACGACGCCCTCCTTTCTGGTTCAGCTTTCAGAGTTAAGACCACATAGTGGAGTGCCAGCTTTGTGCAGCCATTTTTCAGTCAGTTGCTCAATCACTGATTAGGCTAACCCACAATGCTAAGGATTAACTACTTCCACCAGAGTTATGGCTGAAATAAAGGTTGGGGTCTCTACATTGTTACCTTTGTCTCTTTACTCGAATGATTAATTGGAAAGGTGCAAGTAACAAAGAAATAGGTTGTGGAGAATCAAATATAGAGGTAAAAGTAAAAATGAGAATATGAATCGGTGGTAACAACCGAACTAATTGCAAAGAATTGATAGGGCTATATGATATTGATTGACTACAAAACACAACCTACCCGGCCGTTTGGCGACATGAGGACAATGGCTTGCGTCTGGTGCAACGGTTGCATCATTGGTCCACGATTGACTTTCTTTGACATCCGAACAATTTAGTACTGATTCCTGAAGCCTGATTGATCTGGGTTTGACTTGTGCCTCCTTAACATTGTGGTTCTTCCTTGTACGTTTCTCGCCTGCTCACCCACATGATTCAGAGTAGGATAGGACAGGAGTGAAAGGACAAGTGTGGGTGTGTAATGCGTGTCATCTGCTCTAAGCTTATCTCCAAACATAATACTTAATTCAGTGCTAGGAGCAATGTATTTTAGTAAGAGATATCGAAAGACGAGATAATCTAAACTAAAATCGCGGCGCAAACATTCTTGGACAAATGAATAGTCCATTTAGCATCTATTAAAAGAATGATGTGGGACTGATATTCCATCTCATAGCTATAAAGACAAGAATGCTACCTTCATAGCCTCAACAAAGAAACATTTACATGAAATAGTTAAAAAATATCTGAATCATAAAAATGGCTCGTGTTGTTGCAATTAAATCAATCCTTCACCTTAGGCTGGCTGCTCTCAAGAGAAAATCTGAGAATGTGCTTGATAAGATATTTTCTTTATCATAGAAAAATCTGTTCGGTATCATAGGAGAGCTACAGGAACAAAATAAAGAATTTAAGATAATGCACAAAAAGCTAATGTAGTTAACATCATAGCATGCTAGACAGTAATCCAAGTTATAGCTAAGGCCTAAGAGGTGCAAAAGGTGCGCTGCTATGTTTGTACAGCCAATTAAGTAGCTTGTTGTTTAGTAGTACTTCAGTTGTTACTTGTGACCATGATTCAAATCTCTTCAGAATTGCTCTAAGCACCAAGCCCAACCTCTATCCCTCCTTTAATTGAATGGCATATCTTTTTTTGTTCATGGACTCAATGAAATGCATTTTTTTTTTTGCATATTTCATTAAGACCAAGGACTCAAATAAATGCAAACAAAAGCCATACAAATAATGATCAGTATATTTCGTTGCAAATCGAAGTCTCAGCATGCATGAGCCAAACCTTTTCCCATGCAGTAGCACACAGACCCACACACAAGCCTCTGCAATCAGATGACGAGACAAACTTTCCAGTTGGGAGATGTAAGATGTTGGAAAAGCCGATCTCCTTTCAGAGCAATGAACTGAACCTGCTGGTGAAACGTTCCGGTCATTGACCCAAGCTGCAGTAGCTGCATACTAGGTAGTACTAGTAGAGTAGTAGGCTAGCAGATTACTAGCTACTATAGCATCTTGCATGATGACGAATTGACAGTACTTGTGCGGGAGGGAAAAGAGAAGGAGATCCACCAACCTGTGGCCGTGGCAGTCTGTGCAGAGGACGGCGGGCAGGCGTACGTCGCGTGCGAGTGTCAACGAGGCAATGATTCGAGTTGGGCAGAGATGCCGACGATCGTGACGTCCCGGCATGGCATCTTGTGTTGGAACAGGAGCCGTGGTCGTCAGCTGGGTCGGCGAGTCCAAGGTGCACGTTGCATGTCGTCGCTCGCATCTGCTGCTATGACTCTTGCCGAGTCAGTGCACGCGTCGCGGGAGATCCGAAGCCGATGTCAGCTTGCGCGTAGGCGAACGTCAACGGGGGTTGGCAGGCGGCACTGCACAGTTGTGCATGCAACCGTGGACTTCTGCTCCCTGCTTGTTCGTTTCCATGCCAAGGCGGGGTTGAAGCCTTGAAGGGGCCGCCGCCTTTGTGTGCGCAGCGAGCGCTCGCAGTCGCAGGGCGGCGCTCTGTGGCTGCTGGCAGCTGGCGCTCGATGGCCCCCGGATGGTTGGCTCGCTCCCGCTGCAGCGCCATAACGTAGAGCACCTCGCGTGTGGCAGGTGACCGAGACGGCCGGCGTCCAAGAAACCACGAGCGCGGTGTACTGCAGGATCGCTAGCTCTTCTTGGAGATCACCCGTCACCGGCGAGCGGAGAATGGGAAGGGGAGAAACCCGCTGTGCCGCTGCGCAGCGCGGCCGATCCACCATCCATGGCTGCGTGCGGCGGCCGTTCAGGCGGTACCGCGGCAGGCAACCGCCATGGCCATGGTCGGCGCCGCGTGGAGGTTGGCCCATGGCCCCGCGCCGTGTTCTTCCGTTCTATGCTTGCTAGGCCCTTTTGGCCCGTCTATAAACCACACTCGGGCCTCCTGATGCATTTCCGGCCCGGTTCCTTCTTGCTGGCCTGGCCGCTGTTGTGTTAAGGGCGTAGGGCACCATCTCCAACACACTTCCTTAAATCCACTCTTTTACTCATTAATTAATGCTCTTTCTCAAAAAAAAAAAAAAAACTCATTCATGCTCTTAACAACTTCTCTACATCTTGTCCTGCCCTCTAAGGGTATGTTTGCTTCGTTTCCTAGATCAGGCTGGGTAGCAAAACTAAGGCTGGCCAGACTTAGCCTGCTCCAAACAAACCAACCTCTAGTTGTTTGGTTGTCTGCACTAGGTTAACCTGGCTGGCTCGCTCCAGTACCTATTTGGTTGCCTGACTTATTTTGATACAATCACCTCTTCTCTCATTTGGTAAGTTTACCTCTCTGAGGAATTTCGTCAAACACCTCATGGGCACCCAACGACCTCCTCCGCCCCTTGCCATGGCCGCACAGCACGTTAGTCTTTGTCATGCCTCTCTCCACCTTCATGCTTCTCCTATCTCCTCAAGAAAGCAGACCCGAGCAAAGTTAAGCATGCACGAATCGAAGGAGACCAAGGATTGGCCCAATTGCAACAAGGACTACGGCCATGTCCATAGCATCCTCCGAGGCCGCAGCCACGTCCAGGAGCACCGCCGCCAGATTGACGCGATGCTCGGCATCACATCGGGCCCAGGCCGCCGCGGCCGTCTCCCTGGTTGCGCCGCACGGGGATCCACGGCCAGTGCCCGTCCTCTGCCCCTTCGCGCGTCCCGGCAAGCACCTCTTGGAGAGCTAGCGCGAGTCCGGCGGAGCAGTGCCTGTGGCCGGCCTCTACTCTAGCGAGTCTGGTTATGACGATTCAGCCCGGCGGGGGAGCAGAGCCCACGGCCGACCCCTGCAACCGCGGCCGGCCCTCGCGAACGCGGCGGAGCAGCGCTCGCGGCCGGTACACGCGCCGGAGGTCCCACGGAGGATGTAGAGCGCCGCGGCCTCGCAGAGGACGGACGCCGCGCCTGCGGCGAACGGCGAACGCGACGGAAGGAGCCACGACGGGGTGGAGGAGCACCGGTGACACTGACGCACGCTCGGGTGGTGACGAGAAACAGAGAAGTGAGCACATGTGGCTGGCGCAAGGCTGCATAGGGGGGAACGGCCGATTCGGCCGTTCTACCCTGTGCTGCATAAGGCAGTACGGTTGCATACACTTATGCAGGCTAAAGACCCTGTGCAGGCAACAAAACAAGCGATTTTGAGCCCCCGAGAGCCTGGTTGGAGTTATACAGCCAACCAAACACACCCTAAAAAGCGTGCTCTCTGGCTCCTGTAGAGAGTGAGAGACCAAAATAGAGGATGACATATTTAGAGATTAGGTAATGATTTTGTGAAACAGGAGGGGCATGTGCCCCTTCTAAAATTTATTAAAACACTAGTGGAGTGTGCGAAATTATTTCCTAACTCTTTTTACTATATGTGTTCATGTGCTTTTAAAACAATAAAGTAGTCTCGGAGGCAAAATCAAGAACCGAAAGAAAAAGTATACAACAAAATATGCTTGCTCTCCTTCCTGTGTGCGAAGAGCATAATTGTAAATTTACAATACTTATGTCCTTTTGTTTAATTTGCTGAAGCAATCTGGTACCAATTTCAAGCATTGAGATTTCCATCTTTAAAAAAAGAGGCATGTTTACTTCATATAAGCAATAATGGGATGACAAAATATTTTCAAGGTTTCCATGTATGTTACATCACTCCTTGTAATGGCAGTCAGAATTGGCCAAGCTGAGTTATAAGAATGCTACTAGGCTGTTTTCTTATCTTGACTCCAAAGTTGAAGCTGAAGCCATCTAAATGGGATTCAACACTACCTTACTCACTGGTCAGCAAATCTGAAACTTGTTCTTTTTGTTTTGACTCCTGTTTTTCTTCCCTTTTGGGTGCTCTTTTTGTACCAGATTGTAGGGACTTCCAGAAACAATGCTTGAAAACTGAGATGGTTGCACATCATTATTAATAATGGTGTAATGGTTGCACATCATTATTAATAATGGTGTAATAGTCGGTAGGAGCATTTCTGTCATAATAAAGCTTTGTGTTCGCTGGTTAGGTGTTGGTTCTGTAATGGGCTTTGCAAAGTTCAAACGTTTTGGGGATTTTTTTAATAACATAGACCTTTTGGGGAATTTCAGTGAATTGTTGTCACTCCTTTGGTATACGGCTGTGTTTTTTTTACCGACCGGGACGAAAAAACCGGCCGCCTCCGGACGCGGTATACCGGCCGGTAAGGGCGGTAACCGGCCGGATACCGCTCGAATTCAAATTTGAATTCAAATTTGAGTACCTATAACCTTGGTTTTTTTACCGCCCGCTAAGTCCGGTTTACCGCCCGGTTTGAGCGGTTTTTTTAAAATTCAAAATTATTTTTTTAAAAAAATGCTAAAAAAATTCCTAAAAATACTTCATGACCGGTTTACCGCCCGGTAAGTCCGGTTTACCGCCCGGTTAGTCCGGTTCGCTCGGTTTGAGCGGTTTTTTTAAAATTTGAATTTTTTCAGTATTTTTTTTCAAAATTGAAATTTGAATTTGGGACTTACCGGGCCGGTCCGAACCGAAACCGGACCGGCCCGGTAAGTCCGGTAACCGCGGTTTACCGCGGTAAACCGGGCGGTAAAAAAAACCCAGGTATACGGTCTGCTGTGGGTGCCTTACGAGTGCACAGCATTGTTAGTTCAGTGGATTTTCTGAATTGCTTTTTTTGGTGATGGCGTGTGCAGGAAAGAAAAGGACGTCCTCGACAGGAAGGAGCGAGTGACACCATGGAAAAAGCTATGGCCCTTCTACAACGACAACGTGCTCCTCAAGGCTCCTCAAGGTGGAGAAGATATGCTTTCCAAAACCTGAAGTTAGTTGCTAGCTTGCATTACAGCTATTCCAACTTACGTAGTGATTAACAATTCTTTTAGTCTAAATATTTACTGCATCTTTGTCCAACCTTAGGCGTTTTCCTTCCGTGTGTTGATTGGTACTTGTTAGCTATGTAAAAGTTAAACTATGCAGAAAAAGTTAGTTGTTTTTATGTGCACCCCAAGATAAAACCGTTACATTAGCACGGACATTATAGAGTGAGAGACCAAAATAGAGGATGACATATTTATAGATTAGGCAATGATTTTTTGAAACAGGAGGGCATGTGCCCCTTCTAAAATTTATTAAAACACTAGTGGAGTGTCCGACGTTACTGTGGGTATACAAAAGATCTCATAACATATGGCTTGGATGCTTAGTCCGCGGACAGGGATGGGCGATGGACGACGGGATCATGCCCGCTTCTAGTTATCAGGTTGGAGGCCATGCATGAACCGCCTGTGCTGCTAGGATGGCACGCACGGACGGCTGCGCTGCATGGATGCCGGGCACCGAACGCCTGTGCCTCCTGGAAGGTGTCCTTCCGGGGCCTGCACCGCTTGCATGTCACAATGCCTCCTCCTCCTTCGTATGGCGGCACCACTGTCGTGCCCTCGGCGCTGCTTTCGCAAGGAGCAAAGTAATCGGATCAGGCGAAGCAGCTGTGGTTGTGTGGACGGGAGAAAGGAGCCGCGGGGGACGAGCTGGGCGTCATGCGTGGGGGTGGCGGTTCCACGGATGCGAGCACTGGGGCAGGTGAAAGCTCCGGTTTAGTTTTGGTAATTAATGACACTCAATGTTGCTAATGCTCTGCTCTAAGTATGGTTAGACACATAGCAACGTGACGGTGGATGATGGAGCATGGTGATCACGGTGATGAACATGGTAGACATGTGAAGTGATCAAGCTCCGGTGATGGATGAAAACGCCCGTGGAGATCAAGGCGAAGGTATACTTGATAGGGCTTTCCGGTTTAGTGATCAAGACACTATAGAGAGTGTGATCACATTTAGAATCGATAACCGACTATCAAGAGGGGTTTCCTCGGTTCATTCGTGGTCCTAAGTGCCTCTAGTTGTGACTTTGCATGATGCATGAGAGACTAACTAGAGTGCTAACACTTGTCGACGTGATCATGAGTTGGTACGCTAACTCCGGTGCTTGAGTTGTGATCTACTCTGTGGAGTTGGCACCTAAGACAAGTGGTTTAGACATTGGATCGACGACGGCGCGACATCGAAGATCAAACAACAATTGGAGGTGTTCTCTGGGCGTCGGACGCAGGCGCCGGACGCCAGGCCAGGCGTGCCGGACGCGTCCGGCGCGTTGTGAGCTCACTCGGTAGGCTGGGCGAGCGCGGCTGAGCGCCGGACGCCGAGGAAGCGCGTCCGGCGGGCGCCGGACTCGGATCAGAAACTTCCAGAGTTGAGCTCATACCTGCGGACACGGGCGACGGACGCGGCGCTGAGAGCGCCGGACGCTTGGCGGACGCGGTGACATGGCGGCTTTCGAACGGCAACGGTCGACTGGCGGCGCGCGGCTGAAGAGCGCCGGACGCGTCCGGCGGGCAGCGGCGGATGCGTCCGGCGCATGTTGCGGCTTTAGCCCGAGGGGGCAATGGCTCTATTTCGAGTGGGCTCTATAAATAGACCATTGGCCGGCCTTGGGGAGCTCTCTTCGCCATTTCTTCATACTTGAGCATACTTTGAGCAAGAGAGCTCCTCCCCCACTCATCTCTTTGATTCCTTTGCTAATCTTGAGAGAGATTTGAGTGAGAGCAAGTGATCTGCATTGAGAGTTGCATCTAGAGGCACTTGTTCTTCGAGTGGGCTGTGGATTCTTGTTACTCTTCGGTGATTCCCGTCACCGTAGACGGTTTGGAGCAACGGGTGGTAGTTGAGCTCGACTTGGTGATTGTTCAAGGCCACACTGGGTTCTTGTGAGGGGTTCTTGATCCTTCCCCGCGGGAGTTCGCGAAAGGATACTCTAGTGGATTGCTCGTGGCTTGTGGATCCTTGTCTTGTGTGGAGAGTGCAGCTCCCCATTGGGGTCTTTGGCACCGAGCCAATTGAGCGGGCAACTCACCAAGCAAGTGCATCGCCACAATGAGGACTAGCTTGCCGGGAAGCAAGTGAACCTCGGTAAAAAATCATTGTGTCGATTTGTGATTGCCGAGGCTTCGACCTCCTTGTGCTTGTGCTTGAGCTCTCTAGGTGATTGGCTACTACACCGGTGATTGGCCATCTTCTACTCTTCGCGGCGGTATAAACTTCCTTCATCTCTTTACTTCTCGCAAAGTAGAATTGCTTGTTGTGGTCGGTCGGGAACCACTCTTTGAGTAGTTTAAATCCCGTGGGTAGAATTTTTTGTTATGGTCGGTCGGGAACCACTCTTTGTGTAGCTTAAATCCCGTGGGTAGAATTGCTTGTTCGGTTTCGGTGAACCAACTTTGTGTAGCTTGATCACCGCCATTGATTGTGCAATTGGATTGAGTAGCCTTGCTTGTTTAGGACGGCTTGCATAGAGTAGTCGAAGCTTTAGCTTTGCACATTTGCCGCCTTGCTAGCTAACTTGTCATCTAGTGTTCTTGCTAGAAATTTTATTAGGCTATTCACCCCCCTCTAGCCATTGTGACCTTTCACGTGGTATCGGAGCCGGGCACCGTTTGTTTGAGTTGGATTAACATCCTACGGTGAAGCAATGGCATTGGTTTTGCATATTGTTGACACTAGATACGCACACGAAAGAATCAAAGAGAAATAATCCGCAAGCGCACGGATATCGGTGAGCACTTCACCCGGGAGATAAGTCCTGAGTATCGTATTTGTTTTTATCCGCTAAGAGAAAACGTGCAATAGACTAACCCGATCTTTACTACTACCCCGGGCTGCTAGTCAAGTGAGAATTAAGCGATATAGAGAGAACTCCTTCGTCGGTCTTCTTCTAACCTATGGCAAGCTTTGAGACTACTGTTCTAAGGGGTACACGAGGAAAAGACACCACGAGAGGATGCTAAACCGGGCACAAAGGACCTACCTTACCTATCAACGGGAAGTGGATTACAAAGGTAATAAAGAGATTGTCACTTCCCTCACTACTACCACAGTTCCGGCCGAATAGGGAGCATCTACAAGTGAACCTAGCCTAAGCACCACGCTTATGCTAAAGAACGATTACTCTATTCCCAACGCGAAGCGAATAAAGTAAACTTGTAAACCAAAGAACAATAATAACAACGAACTTACTAGTATTAGAAGTTGAATTGCCGAATGATCCTGAAACCAAGCCTCGGGTTAGGAGACTTGATCCCGCAGGTACACTGGAGAGGAGACACCGATAGGCCGGGCTTCCTCCAAATCTGCCTCCACTCTATACTCTCTCAATCTCTCTTGATTCTAATACCCTATAGAGATAGATCCATTCGAGGGACCCTTCTCTATCTAATTCTCTCTCTCTCTGGAATGAAGTCTTGAATAAATTGGAGAATGAATTAGGGTTTCACCCAGGGGCCAGGGGCTCTGCTTATATAGCCCCCTAGGATTAACCACAGCCTTCGGATCAAACCGACCTAAATGGACGATAATTATTCATCTTCAAAGTCGGTGGAGGCAGGATCCGCGAGCCTCCACCTGATTGGTCCAGGTGGAGGGGCGGCCGACCATGGGCTAGGGGCGGCCGCCTCTGGCCAATGCCAGGTGGGCCCTAGGCTTCAGGTGTCACCTTCTGGAGTCTTCTAGATTATACTTTTTCACCCGTTCGGTCTTTCTCTCTATGTAAACCCGACATGTGGACCATCTTGGGTAGTTTTCAGCTGTCACCCTGCAGAAATAGATATTCACCAAAACTCGTGGAATTCTGTCAGTGGTAACCCTATATCTATCAAGTATTTATGAATAGGTCCATTTGCATGCTAAGTTGACGGTTAATTTTATGAGTTAACGACCATCAACAAACTCCCCCACACTTGTCTTTTACTCGTCCTCGAGGAAAAGGATGGATTACTTTAAGCATAGCCTCAAACCAAGACATCAACATTAGATGATCCCTGATCGTACCTATACTGCGGGATTCAAAGTGTCTACCATTGAACTTTGGGGAGTTGAAAGATGGAACAGCGCGAAGTAGAGATCCTTCTTCTGTCAATCCTGTCACTTGGAGTTTTTATAATATTTTTGCAAAGAAAACTTAGCTTACCCTTCTCCATCATGTAGCACACTCGAATCACTCATTATATGTGGTATTTGTAGAACTTACCATTAAGCATAGAGCACTTAAATCACTCAATGTATGTAGTATTTATGGAACTCACTTGAGGCATGTGAAGGGTATGCCTCCTATTCTATAAAGGCTTATATGGAGTTTAAGGTATGTCAAGGAGTAGCATTTTTACCTGTGTATATTGATTAGTCAAAAACGGGAACCAAGGAGAGGGGGACCTTACTCTAGATCAAGTGTGTGCAAGTGTGTGGAATATTTGGTGGCTAAATTGATGATAATGATGCTCCTTCCCTCTCTTGCACACTCTTCTCTTGAACATTGCTTTAATGATCTTCTCTTGAATGATGAATTGATCTTCTTCTGATTAACTATTTGAGCTTCTTTGATCTTCCTTCTCTCTTGGGATCAAAATACTTTGGAGCTCATGGGCTATTTCTTTCTTTCTTTTCTCTCTTCTCTTTTTTTTAACAACAGCCCATGTCTCAATCTTGGACACAATAACTTTCTTGAACATGATGATAACGATGATAATCTTCTTGCAACATACTTAGATGATGATAACAATCCTTGGAGCATGTAGAAATCCTAGAAAGTGTATGTATCCTCTCCCAGTGTATGAGATGGAAGTGTATGAGATGGATAAATGGCGGAAAGCATGTTTTTGCGTACTCCCAGTGTAGGAGCAGCAGATATATATGTGGGTGTAAGTGCACTTCATCATATGAGTAAGAGACCCTTCTCTTGGCTCTAACACCGCCAAGACTATTCTCAACACAAATAAAAAGCTTATGTGCTGGTCTTTCAGAATTTTGCCGACGAGGCTCTATAGGCATTTATTACCACAGAGGAGAAGTATAGCTAAAATTTTGAGATTTTTGAAAAGAAATTCTCCAAGCAACTAGACATCAAGAAATCAGGTTCTCATGGTTCATGCTATCTCACTGTCCTCAACAACTTAAGTAAAATGGGGTCCCTATAAAATAACATTTCCAACAGCAACAGGGATTCCCAGGAATTACCATGGTGTGAGTCTATCTTGGGGTCATGATTAAAATAATCTACCTTCTCAATATATGTAGCAGGTGATTTGATTCAAAGTGTTCCCCAAATGAATCAGAAAAACATGATCGGTATAAAATTTGGAACGTAGGGAAGCAAACCTGACCGTGGACGAAAGCTGGAGCCAAGTGGGCCCACCCCAGGGGCGGCCGACTCTAGATATGGGGCGGCCGACTCGCGGTGGCCCTCGGGGTCCGCTTCGCCGAGCGTGATCTTTATGTCGTATCTTTCCAAATATTTTTGCTGTTTATTTGATATACGTTAGTTTCATCGTCGGTTGCCTCCCCCACACTAGATTCTGTTATCTTCATTCACAACAAGGTGGAGACAAAAGAGGCAACACATTTGCAATAATAAATATAACTGAAAAACTTTATTTCATCTTCATTAAGGCCTGGATTACAAGTATTGAAAGGAACTAAGATCGAACTAAACTTTAACTAAGCACACTTGTGAACTAAAACTTTAAACTGAGCAATCTAAATCACACTAGGCCTTTCTGATGCTAAGATAAATGTTGTCTAATCAACTCGCTTCTCAGTTATCTAACTTTTCTCTAACTTATCCGTTCTCTTCTCTAGCGCACGAAGTCTATCTATGAGAGTAACAATGCTACTGCTCTGGACACGCTGGCAGTTTTGCAGAGATGCAATAATTTCGCGCTGAGTTTCTAACTCTTTCTCTACGTCTGCAACAGTCTTGCGACGCTTCTTTGGAGCTTCTGCAGCGGCGAGAGCTGCTCTTGGGGCTTCCTTCGGAGGGACGAACTTAACCTTGCTCGGGTGAGCACGGACTCCCTCAAAATAAGAGCGCTCTCCGGTGCTATACCTAGCACAGACGATCTCCCCTTGCTTGTTGGTCTTCACTCCCATAAGCATCTCATTGTGCTTAGGAGGGAGGATCTTGGTGCCTTCTAGGAGCTTCACAATAGGACCCTTTGGTGGAGGTCCATCTAGGAGCAACGGCTTGGGTGCAGCGATGACTGGTTGGGCGAAGTAGCAATGGTTGTAAGCTTGGGGTGTTGGAGGGATAGAGGCTAGAGGTTTTGGCTCAGCAAGAACGATGGCCTTGGACTTAGGTTCCTCCTTTGGGATGGTGTTGAGATCAATCCCGAAGCGGATCAATCTCCTATCTAAATTTTCTGGCTCTGGCTTCACCATTGCTGCGTAGCAAGCTTGATGCTATGAGAAGGAGGCTTTAGACGGAATGAGGTTGGCCTAAGGCTGGGCTTGTTTATATAGGGGGGCTGAGAGAGCATCTAAAAGAAATCTCCGAAGGAATAATGCGTCAACGCGATCTCAAAAACCCTAATCGGCAAAAATTCCCGAAGGAAGAGTATGGAAGGATCACGAATGCAAAAGCTGGCGGCGAATGGTGGAGTCCATGGGGTGGCCGACTCCTGGCCAGAGGCGGCCGCCTCTGGCAGGTAGGCTCCCGGCTCAGGGTTTTTCGTAACCTATTTAGCGTATTTTTGTCATTCGGAAAAAATACCCTAGACCCCGAAAAACGAAAAGTAAAAAGGTCGGGCCCAACTACCTAATTGAGAAAGAAATTTAATTCATCTATTTCACCTATTTCTTCGGTGGGCTCTAAAAATATTTTAAGATGTTGACCATTTACCTTGAATATCGTACCTTCGTTGTTGCGAAGCGTAACGGCTCCATGTGATGATGAGCTTACTACTTGAACGGTCCTTCCCATTTGCTTTGAAGCTTTCCTTGCCCGAAGAGTTTGACCCTAGAATTAAAAAGTAATACCTTGTCTCCGGGTGTGAACTCCTTGATCTTGATTCTCTTGTCATGCCATCTCTTCACTCTCTCTTTGTATATCTTGGCATTGTGATAGGCTTTTTCTCTCCATTCTTCTAATTCAGAGATTTGCATCCTCCTCTTCTCTCCTGCTGCTTCTAAATCCATATTCCACTTTTTGATGGCCCAGTGAGCTTTGAATTCTAGCTCTCTTGGTAAGTGGCAGTCTTTCCATAGACCGGTTGATATGGTGACATCCCAATGGGTGTCTTGTATCTTTGTTCGATATGCCCATACTTGCATCGGGAAGCTTGTCCTTCCATGCAGTTCCCATTTCATTCTTGTCTTCGAAGAATATTCTTGATTTGCTTATTTGATGTCTCTGCTTGGCCACTTTGTCTGAGGGTGATACGGAGTAGCGACGTTATGGCGTACCCCATGCTTCAATAAGTATTGCTCGAAACGTTTGTCGATGAAATGTGATCCTCCGTCACTTATGACTATCCTCGGGACACCGAATCTTGGGAATATTATTTCTTCGAACATCTTCTTGGAGCTAAAACTATCTGCCTTTTTGCACGGTAGAGCTTCGACCCATTTGTATACGTAGTCCACTGCTACAAGGATGTATTCACATTTCTTCGACGGTGGAAATGGTCCCATAAAGTCAACTCCCCAGACATCAAAGAGCTCGATCTGAAGATTGTTGATAAGTGGCATGGCATCTCTTGAATTAATGTTGCCATGTCTTTGACAAGGACTGCATCTCCGAATGAAATCTTTTGTGTCTTCATACATTGTTGGCTAGAAGAATCCACATTGCCAAATCTTTGCATGTGTACGGAACACCCCATAATGACCTCCATATGGTGATGAGTGGCATCTTTCATTGATTTTGATTCCTTCTTCAGTGGGCACACATCTTCTGAGTAAGCCATCAGAACACACTTGGAAGAGGTAGGGTTCATCCCATATGTGAGTACGACTCTCCTGGATAAGTTTTCTCTTGTTGCCTCCTGGTGGTACGTAACCTGTAACCATAAAATTAACAGTATCTACATACCAGGGGTCGGATCTGTTGATTCCGTAGAGCATGTCGTCCCGGAGTGAGTCGTCGATGGGTAGTTCCTGTGGTTTCTCAAACTGCATTCTAGACAAGTGATCGGCAACAGAGTTTTCTACTCCCTTTTTATCTTTTATTTCTATGTCAAATTCTTGGAGTAACAAAATCCATCTTATCAAACGAGGTTTAGCATCTTTGTTAGTGAGCAAATATTTTAAAGCAGCATGATCAGTGTAAACAATCACTTTGGCACCCACTAAGTAGGATCTAAACTTATCAATAGCAAAGACAACAGCTAAAAGCTCTTTTTCAGTAGTAGCGTAATTAAGCTGAGGTCCTGTCAAAGTTTTGCTAGCGTAAGCTATTGCATGATGCTTCTTATCCTTAGTTTGTCCTAACACTGCCCCTACAGCGTAGTCACTTGCATCACACATAATTTCAAAAGGTAAAGTCCAATCAGGGGGTTGAATGATTGGAGCAGAGATAAGTGCTTTCTTAAGGATCTCAAATGATTGTAAGCAGGCATCATCAAAATCAAAAGGAACATCCTTAGCCAATAAGCGGGTAAGAGGTCTAGCGATATAGGAAAAATCTTTTATGAATCTACGATAAAAACCAGCATGGCCAAGGAAACTTCTAATTCCTTTCACATTGATAGGAGGAGGCAGTTGTTGACACTAGATACGCACACGAAAGAATCAAAGAGAAATAATCCGCAAGCGCACGGATATCGGTGAGCACTTCACCCGGGAGATAAGTCCTGAGTATCGTATTTGTTTTTATCCGCTAAGAGAAAACGTGCAATAGACTAACCCGATCTTTACTTCTACCCCTGGGCTGCTAGTCAAGCGAGAATTAAGCGATATAGAGAGAACTCCTTCGTCAGTCTTCTTCTAACCTATGGCAAGCTTTGAGACTATTGTTTCAAGGGGGTACCTGAGGAAAAGACACCGCAAAGTATGCTAAACCGGGCACAAAGGACCTACCTTACCTACCAACGGGAAGTGGATTACAAAGGTAATAAAGGGATTGTCACTTCCATCACTACTACCACGGTTCCGGCCGAATAGGGAGCATCTACAAGTGAACCTAGCCTAAGCACCACGCTTATGCTAAAGAATGATTACTCTATTCCCAACGTGAAGCGAATAAAGTAAACTTGTAAACCAAAGAACAATAACAACGAACTTACTAGTATTAGAAGTTGAATTACCGAATGATCCTGAAACCAAGCCTCGGGTTAGGAGACTTGATCCCGCAGGTACACTGGAGAGGAGACACCGACAGGCCGGGCTTCCTCCAAATCTACCTCCACTCTATACTCTCTCAATCTCTCTTGATACTAATACCCTATAGAGATAGATCCATTCGAGGGACCCTTCTCTATCTAACTCTCTCTCTCTCTGGATTGAAGTCTTGAATGAATTGGAGAATGAATTAGGGTTTTACCCAGGGGCCAGGGGCTCTGCTTATATAGCCCCCTAGGATTAACCACAGCCCTCGGATCAAACCGACCTAAATGGACGATAATTATTCATCTTCAAAGTCGGTGGAGGCAGGATCCACGAGCCTCAACCTGATTGGTCGAGGTGACGGGGCGGCCGACCATGGGCTAGGGGTGGCCGCCCCTGGTCTATGCCAGGTGGGCCCTAGGCTTCAGGTGTCACCTTCTGGAGTCTTCTAGATTATACTTTTTCACCCGTTCGGTCTTTCTCTCTATGTAAACCCGACGTGTGGACCATCTTGGGTAGTTTTCAGCTGTCACCCTGCAGAAATAGATATTCACCAAAACTCATGGAATTCTGTCAGTGGTAACCCTATATCTATCAAGTATTTACGAATAGGTCTAATTGCATGTTAAGTTGACGGTTAATTTTATGAGTTAACGACCGTCAACAAACTCCCCCACACTTGTCTTTTACTCGTCCTCGAGGAAAAGGATGGATTACTTTAAGCATAGCCTCAAACCAAGACATCAACATTAGATTATCCCTGATCATACCTGTACTGCGGGATTCAAAAGTGTCTACCATTAAACTTTGGGGAGTTGAAAGATGGAACAACGCGAAGTAGAGATCCTTCGTCTATCAATCCTGTCACTCGGAGTTTTTATAATATTTTTGCAAGGAAAACTTAGCTTACCCTTCTCCATCATGTAGCACACTCGAATCACTCATTATATGTGGTATTTGTAGAACTCACCATTATGTATAAAGCACTCAAATCTCTCAATGTATGTGGTATTTATGGAACTCACTTGAGGCATGTGAAGGATATGCCTCCTATTCTATAAGGCTTATAAATGGAGTTTTAAGGTATTTCAAGGAATAGCATTTTTACCTGTGTATACTGATTAGTCAAAAACGGGAACCAAGGAGAGGGGGACCTTACTCTAGATCAAGTGTGTGCAAGTGTGTGGAATATTTGGTGGCTAAATTGATGATAATGATGCTCCTTCCCTCTCTTGCACACTCTTCTCTTGAACATTGCTTTTGCTGATCTTCTCTTGAATGACGAATTGATCTTCTTCTGAATAACTTTTTGAGCTTCTTTGAACTTCCTTCCCTAGGGATCAAAATACTTTGGAGCTCATGGGCTACCTCTTTCTTTCTTTTCTTTCTCTTCTCTTTTTTTTTAACAACAGCCCATGTCTCAATCTTGGACACAATAACTTTCTTGAACATGATGATGACGATAATAATCTTCTTGCAACATACTTAGATGATGATAACAATCCTTGGAGCATATAGAAATCCTAGAAAGTGTATGTATCCTCTCCCAGTGTAGCAGATGGATGAATGGCGGAAAGCATGTTTTTGCGTACTCCCAGTGTAGGAGCAGCAGATATATATGTGGGTGTAAGTGCACTTGATCATATGAGTAAGAGACCCTTCTCTTGGCTCTAACACCGCCAAGACTATTCTCAACACAAGTAAAAAGCTTATGTGCTGGTCTTTAGAATTTTGTCGACGAGGCTCTATAGGTATTTATTACCACAGAGGAGAAGTATAGCTAAAATTTTAAAGATTTTCGAAAAGAAATTCTCCAAGCAACTAGATATCAAGAAATCAGGTTCTCATGGTTCATGCTATCTCACTGTCCTCAACAACTTAAGTAAAATGGGGTCCCTATAAAATAACGTTCCCAACAGCAACAGGGATTCCCAGGAATTACCATGGTGTGAGTCTATCTTGGGGTCATGATTAAAATAATCTACCTCTTCAATGTATATAGCAAGTGATTTAATTCAAAGTGTTCCCCAAACGAATCGGAAAAATGTGATCGGTATAAAATTTGGAATGTAGGGAAGCAAACCTGACCGTGGACGAGAGCTGGAGCCAAGTGGGCCCACCTCAGGGGCGGCCGACTCTAGATATGGGGCGGCCGACTCTGGTAGGTGGCCCCTCGGGGTCCGCTTCGCCAAGCGTGATCCTTGTGTCATATCTTTTCAAATATTTTTGCTGGTTCGCTGATATCGATTAGTTTCGTCGTCGGTTGCCTCCCTCACACTAGATTCCTGTTATCTTCATTCACAACAAGGTGGAGACAATAGAGGCAACACATATACAATAATAAATATAACTAAAAACTTTATTTCATCTTCATTAAGGCCTGGATTACAAGTATTGAAAGGAACTAAGATCGAGCTAAACTTAAGCACACTGCAAACTAAAACTTTAATCTAAGCAATCTAAATCACACTAGGCCTTTCCGATGCTAAGATAAATCTCATCTAATCAACTCGCTTCTCTAGAGCGTCTAACTTCTTCTCTAACTTATCCGTCCTCTTCTCTAGCGCACGAAGTCTATCTATGAGAGTGACAATACTACTGCTCTGGACACGTTGGGAGTTTTGCAGAGAGGCAATAATTTCGCGCTGAGTTTCTAACTCCGTCTCTAAGTCTGCAACGGTCTTGCGATGCTTCCTTGGAGCTTCTGAGGCGGCGAGAGCTGCTTTCGGGGCTTCCTTCGGAGGGACGAACTTCACCTTGCTCGGGTGAGCACGGACTCCCTCAAAATACGAGCGCTCTCCAGTGCTATACTTAGCACAGACGATCTCTCCTTGCTTGTTGGTCTTCACTCCCATAAGCATCTCATTGTGCTTAGGAGGGAGGATCCTGGTGTCTTCTGGGAGCTTCACGATAGGACCCTTTGGTGGAGGTCCATCTAGGAGCAAAGGCTTGGGTGCAGCGACGACTGGTTGGGCGAAGTAGCAATGGCTGTAAGCTTGGGGTTTTGGAGGGATAGAGGCTAGAGGTTTGGGCTCAGCAAGAACGATGGCCTTGCTCTCAGGCTCCTCTCTTGGGATGGTGTTGAGATCAATCCCGAAGCGGATCAATCTCCTATCTAAGTTTGGCTCAGGCTTCACCATTGCTGCGTAGCAAGCTTGATGCTAGGAGGAGGAGGCTGTAGATGGAATGAGGTTGGCCTAAGGCTGGGTTTCTTTATATAGGGGGCTGGGAAAGCATCTAAAAGGAATCTCCGAAGGAATAACGCGTCAACGCGATCTCAAAAACCCTAATCGGCAAAAATTCCCGAAGGAGGAGTATGGAAGGATCACGAATGCAAAAGACGGCGGCGAATGGTGGAGTCCATGGGGCGGCCGACTCCATATCAGGGGCGGCCGCCCCTGATAGGTGGGCTCCCAGTTCAGGGTTTTTCGCAACCTATTCTACGTATTTTTGTCATTCGGAAAAATTCCCTGGACCCCGAAAAACGAAAAGTAAAAAGGTCGGGCCCAACTACCTAATTGAGAAAGAAATTTAATTCATCTATTTCATCTATTTCTTCAATGGGCTCTAAAAATATTTTAAGACGTTGACCATTTACCTTGAATATCGTACCTTCGTTGTTGCGAAGCGTAACGGCTCCATGCGATGATGAGCTTACAACTTCGAATGGTCCTTCCCATTTACTTCGAAGCTTTCCTAGTCCGAAGAGTTTGACCCTGGAATTAAAAAGTAATACCTTGTCTCCCGGTGTGAACTCCTTGATCTTGATTCTCTTGTCATGCCATCTCTTCACTCTCTCTTTGTATATTTTGGCATTGTGATAGGCTTTTTCTCTCCATTCTTCTAATTCAGAGATTTGCATCCTCCTCTTCTCTCCCCGCTTCTAGATCCATGTTCCACTTCTTGATGGCCCAGTGAGCTTTGAATTCTAGCTCTACTGGTAAGTGGCAGGTATTTCCATAGACTAGTTGATATGGTGACATCCCAATGGGTGTTTTGTATGCTGTTCGATATGCCCATAGTGCATCGGGAAGCTTGTCCTTCCAGGCTATTCCCATTTCATTCACTGTCTTCTGAAGAATGTTTTTGATTTGCTTATTTGATGTCTCTGCTTGGCCACTTGTCTGAGGGTGATACGGAGTAGCAACGTTATGACGTACTCCATGCTTCAGTAAGTATTGCTCGAAACGCTTGTCGATGAAATGTGATCCTCGATCACTTATGACTATCCTCGGGACACCGAATCTTGGGAATATTATTTCTTCGAACATCTTCTTGGAGCTTGAACTATCTGCCTTTTTGCATGGTAGAGCTTCGACCCATTTGGACACATAGTCAACTGCTACGAGGATGTATTCACACTTCTTCGACGGTGGAAATGGTCCCATGAAGTCAACTCCCCAGACATCAAAGAGCTCGATCTGAAGATTGTTGATAAGTGGCATGGCATCTCTTGAATTAATGTTGCCATGTCTTTGACAAGGACTGCATCTCCGAATAAAATCTTTTGTGTCTTTATACATTGTTGGCCAGAAGAATCCACACTGCCAAATCTTTGCATGTGTACGGAACACCCCATAATGACCTCCATATGGTGATGAGTGGCATCTTTCAATAATTTTGATTCCTTCTTTAGTGGGCACACATCTTCTGAGCAGGCCATCAGAACACACTCGGAAGAGATAGGGTTCATCCCATATGTGAGTACGACTTTCCTGGATAAGTTTCCTTTTGTTGCCTCCTGGTGGTACGTAACTTTGTAACCATAAAATTAACAATATCGCATACCGGGGTCGATCGTTGATTTCGTAGAGCATGTCGTCCGGAGTGAGTCGTCGATGGGTAGTTCTGTGGTTTCTCAAACCGCATTCTAGACAAGTGATCGGCAATAGAATTTTCTACTCCCTTTTTATCTTTTATTTCTAAGTCAAATTCTTGGAGTAATAAAATCCATCTTATCAAATGAGGTTTAGCATCTTTCTTAGTGAGCAAATATTTCAAAGCAGCATGATCAGTGTAAACAATCACTTTGGCACCCACTAAGTAAGATCTAAACTTATCAATAGCAAAGACAACGGCTAGAAGCTCTTTTCGTAGTAGCATAATTAAGCCGAGGTCTGTCAAAGTTTTGCTAGCGTAAGCTATTGCATGATGCTTCTTATCCTTAGTCGTCCTAATTGCTCCTACGGCGTAGTCACTTGCATCACACATAATTTCAAAAGGTAAAGTCCAATCGGGGGTTGAATGATTGGAGCAGAGATAAGTGCTTTCTTAAGGATCTCAAATGATTGCAAGCAGGCATCATCAAAATCAAAAGGAACATCCTTAGCCAATAAGCGGGTAAGAGGTCTAGCGATGTAAGAAAAATCTTTTATGAATCTACGATAAAAACCAGCATGGCCAAGGAAAGGTAGTTGCTCAATTACTTCTATTTTAGCTCTATCTACCTCGATGCCTCTTTCAGACACTAAGTGTCCTAGCACTATTCCTTCTCTAACCATGAAATGACACTTTTCCCAATTAAGGACTAAATGTTTCTCCTCACATCTTTGCAAAACTCGATCTATGTTTTCAAGGCACTCATCAAAAGTTTTTCCATAAACAGAAAAATCATCCATGAAAACTTCCATTATCGTTTCAATCATATCAGAAAATATAGACATCATACATCTTTGAAAAGAAGCTGATGCATTACATAACCCAAAAGACATCCTACGGTAAGCGAAGGTTCCATAAGGGCATGTAAAGGTTGTTTTGTTTTGATCATTAGGATGGATAGGGATTTGATGATATCCAGAATATCCATCAAGGAAGCAGAAGTAAGAATGGTTGGCTAATCGCTCTAGCATCTCATCAATGAAAGGCAAAGGAAAGTGATCCTTTCTTGTTGCCTTATTCAGCTTTCTATAATCTATGCACATTCGCCATCCTGTGACGGTTCTTTGAGGGATTAACTCATTCTTCTCATTTTGGACAACAGTCATGCCTCCCTTTTTAGGCACAACTTGGACAGGGCTGACCCACTCACTGTGTGGCACAGGGTAAATAATCCCGACGTGCAACAATTTTAAAACCTCTTTCTTAACGACTTCCCTCATCGCATTATTGAGTCTACGTTGGGGTTCTCTAGATGGTGGAACATCGGGATCTGTGGGAATGCGATGGGTACAAAGGGCAGGACTAATTCCTTTGAGGTCCTGGAGTGAGTAGCCAAAAGCTTTTTGATGTTTTCCTAAGACAGCCATCAAGCGAAAAGTTTGCTCCTGAGTGAGTATCACTTATAATGACAGGAGAATCTGGATCATTTCCTAGAAAGGCATATCTAAGACCGGCTGGTAAGGGTTTGAACTCAATAGGAGGCCTAGGTGGTAGAGTAAACTCATCTAATGGTTCATTCTCGAAGGGTCAGCTTCTTCTTCTATGAAGAATCTAGCTTCATCTTCTAATTCGGTTTAACTAGGAATTCTAGAGAAGCCGCTCGAATTCCTCCAAAGGATCATAATGCGGATAGGGCTCGGTCCTAGTATTTAAAGAGTGTGAAATGGACATTGGAAACTGGAGTTTCTTGCCTAAACAAATGTTAAGTTTCCCAGTTTGTCCTTCATAAAGAAGTCTTCTAAATGGTTGTCCTATCAACAGGTGGAAATCCCCTATGTCAAAGACATAAAAGCTTAAGTGAACAGGGGTTCCTTCTACCCGGAGTGGTAGGACATGTAGGATTCCTAAACAGGGAAGAATTTGTCTTGAAAGATTTCTCATGAACTTTACTATTGGGGTTAATGTCATGTTTCTTTGCAAATATTTTGCTAGTGTGGTAGACATGATATTTATACCCACAACTGGATTGTAGAGAGCATCTATGCGATCATTGTTAATTATGCAATGGATGGGAAAAGAAGATGAATTCAAACGAATTATTTCAGAGGAAATCTCTGACTCTTCTAACCATTCATTGCTCATAACAGACACTAGCTCTCCTGAGGTCTTTCCTGTTGGAATATCCTCATCAATATTGCATGGCTTGATTGGGTGATATTTGCCTTGTGGCTTCTTCACTTTGTGATAGTTGAAGATGTTTTCAAAATCGGAAAACAGATCAGGTTCAATATCTAGCATAAAATCAGGAAGTGGAATGTCTTCCTTGTCTTGCTCAAGACATGGGTTGGCTGAAGTTGTTGGTGTATCTGGCAAAGGTTTGGCTTCAGCTACTTGAGGTTCTACTTCTAGGAGGTAGTCTAATTCACTGGATAGGATTTGGTCTAGGATTGATCTTGCTTTCTCAGCAGAGATATGCAAGAATGATCCTCCCGAAGTTGTGTCAAGCAATTTTCTACTGTCTCTACTCAGACCTTTATAAAAATGTTGTAAAAGAATGGGATCTGGTAGACTAAGGTCCGGGCCTGATGCTAAAAGTGTACTAAAATGATTCCAGGATGAGGCCAAAGATTCTTCAGGTTCTTGCTTAATAGTCAGAACCTTGACTCTAAGGTCGACGATTTGGGAGATGGGATAGAAATCTAGACAAAAGTTGGAGCGTAAGGATCCCCAATCCCCTTGTTGCTTACCTACAGCTTTATCATACCATTGTCTAGCTTTTCCCTTTAATGAGAAAGGAAATAGCTTCCAACGGAGGGTTTTGTCGGACATGCCCTCTATGCGAAGACAGTCACATGTTTGCTCAAAGTCTCTAATGTGAAGGTAAGGGTTTTCGTCTCCTTCTCCTGAAAAGGATAGGCTTTGGACCAATGCAATCAACCGCGGACTCAGCCTATAGCTAGGTGTTTGGATAGGTTGTGATGACTCATGTGGCACTAGGCTGGTCTCCGTGGGTGCAGAAAATTGAAAGATAGGAATGGAATTTGAGTTATCCATAAGGATAGAAAAAGATAAATGTACGAAAAAGTAAAGTGAAAGATAAAGATAAAAGTATAGGTACAAGGTAGAGCAAGATTTAGGTTATCTAAGCAGACCATCTTTCTCCCCGGCAACGGTGCTAGAAATGCTTGTTGACACTAGATACGCACACGAAAGAATCAAAGAGAAATAATCCGCAAGCGCACGGATATCGGTGAGCACTTCACCCGGGAGATAAGTCCTGAGTATCGTATTTGTTTTTATCCGCTAAGAGGAAACGTGCAATAGACTAACCCAATCTTTACTACTACCCCTGGGCTGCTAGTCAAGTGAGAATTAAGCGATATAGAGAGAACTCCTTCGTCAGTCTTCTTCTAACCTATGGCAAGCTTTGAGACTATTGTTCTAAGGGGGTACCGAGGAAAAGACACCACGAGAGGATGCTAAACCGGGCACAAAGGACCTACCTTACCTATCAACGGGAAGTGGATTACAAAGATGTAATAAAGGGATTGTCACTTTCCTCACTACTACCACGGTTCGCCGAATAGGGAGCATCTACAAGTGAACCTAGCCTAAGCACCACGCTTATGCTAAAGAACGATTACTCTATTCCCAACGCGAAGCGAAATAAAGTAAACTTGTAAACCAAAGAACAATAATAACAACGAACTTACTAGTATTAGAAGTTGAATTGCCGAATGATCCTAAAACCAAGCCTCGGGTTAGGAGACTTGATCCCGCAGTACACCGGAGAGGAGACACCGATAGGCGGGCTTCCTCCAAATCTACCTCCACTCTATACTCTCTCAATCTCTCTTGATTCTAATACCCTATAGAGATATATCCATTCGAGGGACCCTTCTCTATCTAATTCTCTGTCTATGGAATGAAGTCTTGAATGAATTGGAGAATGAATTAGGGTTTCACCCAGGGGCCAGGGGCTCTGCTTATATAGCCCCCTAGGATTAACCACAGCCCTCGGATCAAACCGACCTAAATGGACGATAATTATTCATCTTCAAAGTCGGTGGAGGCAGGATCCGCGAGCCTCCACCTGATTGGTCCAGGTGGAGGGGCGGCCGACCATGGGCTAGGGGCGGCCGCCTCTGGCCAATGCCAGGTGGGCCCCAGGCTTCAGGTGTCGCCTTCTGGAGTCTTCTAGATTATACTTTTTCACCCGTTCGGTCTTTCTCTCTATGTAAACCCGACATGTGGACCATCTTGGGTAGTTTTTTTGTCACCCCGCGAAATAGATATTCACCAAAACTCGTGGAATTCGTCGGTGGTAACCCTATATCTATCAAGTATTTATGAATAGGTCCATTTGCATGCTAAGTTGACGGTTAATTTTATGAGTTAACGACCGTCAACACATATCAACAACACGAAGAAGGCACCATCGTTTCGCGGCGATGACTATGCCAAGTGGAAGGTTAAGATGAAGAGTCATCTCAAGTCAATCAATCTTGAGGTGTGGAAAGTGGTGGAAACCAAGTTTGAGCTTGTTGAGGGTGCGGTGCCAACACCGGCCAAAGAGAAGAAGCAACAAGCCAATGATGTTGTCGTGAGTGCTTTCCATGAGGCACTTGATGATAAAGCTTTTGAGCTTATCAAGAACCTTGAGGTGGCTCATGACATTTGAAAGAAGCTAGAAGAAGCTTATAAGGGCACCGAAAGTGTCAAGACCGCAAGAGCCTACATGTTGCAAGAGAAGTTTGCAAGCTTCTCAATGAAGGAGGATGAGAGTGTGCCGGAGATGTTCCATAGGCTTCAAGTCATTGTCAATGAGCTTAAGGGACTTGGAGAAGAGATCAAAGATACACAATTCTCTACCAAGTTCATGAGGTGTCTTCCCAAGAGGTTTGACATGTTGAAGACCATCATGGTGAAGACAACCATGCGGGAGAAGCCAACTCCCAACCAAGTCCTTCAAGAGATCATGGCCGATGATGAGTTTAGAGAAGATCATGAGAAGGAAGAGTTGGTGAAGAAGAAGAAGAAGGAGAATGAGAAGAAGGATGATGATAAGAAGAGTGTGGCATTCAAAGCCACATCATCCAAGAGCAAGGGCAAGAAGAAGAAGGAAGAGTCCTCAAGTGAAGATGAGCCATGCTCTAGCTCAAGTGAACAAGAAGAAGAAATGAATGAGCAAATGGCACTTCTTGTGAAGAAGATGGGGAAGCTCATGAAGAAGGGGTACCGGTCCAAGGGCAAGAGAAGCTCATCCAAGTCTAGTGACCGTCCCATGAAGTGCTTCCGATGCAATGGCAAGGATCATCTCATTGCCAAGTGTCCCTATGCAAGTGATGATGAAGATGTCATGAGAAAGGAGAGGAGGAAGCAAGAGAAGAAGAAGGAGGAGAAAGACTCCTCCCATCACAAGAAGAAGGGTGAATCTCATGTGGCAACTTGGGAGAGTGATTCATCTTCCTCAAGTGATGATGATGATGATTCCAAGAAGAAGAAGAAGAAGGGGCTTGTTGATACTAGATACGCACACGAAAGAATCAAAGAGAAATAATCCGCAAGCGCACGGATATCGGTGAGCACTTCACCCGGGAGATATTCCAGAGTATCGTTATTTATTTATCCGCTAGGAGAAAACGTGCATCTGACTAACCCAAATCTATACTTAACCCCTGAGCTACAGACAAGGTAATGAGCGATATAGAGAGGATTACTACCACAGTCTCCTTCCAACCTATGGCAAGCTTTGCAACTACTACTCTATGGGAGCACCTAAGAAAAGACACCACGAGAGGATGCTTAACCTAGCACTTTTGGACCTACCTTACCTACGACGGGAAGTGGATTACAAAGGTAACAAAGGGATTGTCACTTCCCTCGATACTACCACGGTTCCGGCCGGATAGGGAGCATCTACGAGTGAACCTAGCCCAAGCACCACGCTTACGCTATGAACGATTACTCTATTCCCAACCGGAAGCGAATAAAGTAAACTCGTAAACCAAAGAGCAATAATAACAAGAACTTACTAGTATCGAAGTTGAATTGCGAGAATGATCCTAGAACCAAGCCTCGGGTTAGGAGACTTGATCCCGCAGGTACAACCGGAGAGGAGACACCGACATGCCGGGCTTCCTCCAACTCTACCTCCACCCTATACTCTCTCTATCTATCTTGAATGCTAGGCTCTAGGAAGGAGATCCATTCAAGGGACCCCCTCACCCGATCCTCTCGGAAATAATGAATTAGGGTTTCAAGGGATGCCTCCTCCAGGGGCCAGGGCCCGCTTATATAGCCCCCTAGGATGCACCACAGCCCTCGGATCAAACCGACCTAAACGGACGATTATTATTCATCCTCAAAGGCGGTGGAACGGGGATCCGCGAGGCCGACGCCGATTGGCCTGAAGTGGGCGGTCGGCCGCCCAAGGTGGGGAGTCGGCCGACTCTCCACCGAGCCCGTTCGGGCTCCCGTTTGGTCCGAGCCTTCTCGAACCTTCCAGTTACAAAATTTTCACCGGTTCCCGATTATCTTTATGTAAACCCGACATGTGGGCCTTCCTTGGGTATTTTCGGCGACACCTGCGAAAATGACATTCACCAAAACTCGTGGAATTCCATTAGTGTAAGCCCTATATCTAGATGGTAATTATATTTAGGTCCTTTTTCATGTCTAGTTGACGGTTAAAAATAGGAGTTATCTACCGTCAACAACTCCCCCAAGCTTACCCTTTGCTCGTCCCGAGCAAAGATAAACTCAGATGATGGATCGGGAGTTGCTACAATGCTTTCATGCCTCAAAAGCACACATGCGTTCAAACAAGAACTCTCCTCGAATTAGAGTGAACTATTCGACTCAAAACTTACTCATATTACCTTTCACCATGGGGCTTGTAACCGTCACTTGGGTCTTGAGCGGTTGAAAGACGAACGGTCAAGTCAAGCGCTATGTTTCTCGCTCTTTGATCAACTATTATTCCGGAGTTTTTGCAAGATTTTCAAATAAAACTCGAGTTTCCTTGTATGACCCTTTCGGGTCTCTCATTTGTGGTATTTTTGGATCCTCTCCAAGGCATGAGTAGTGTATGCCTTCTCTCTTCTCTCGAGAATATGTGGTATTTGTGGAACTAAGGCATAGTGAAAAGAGCCTTCTCTCTCTCACCCTACTTTCTAATAGGCTTATGTGGAGCTCATAGGTGGGGAGACACTCAAACTCACTTGCATATATTGCACAGTTAAACCATGGATCCAACGGGAACTAAAATAATAATAAAGTCATATGTGCATGTGAAGGAGGAAATGGGATGAATGATAAGATGATGATGATAAGGAAATGATTATGAGGGGTGATCACTTGGCGAACATCTACTTCTACACTTGCTCCTTTAGGGATAACATGACTCCCTTTATTCGGAAACCTTGAAACTTCTTGAAAGGAAGGACTTGGCTACTCTTTCTTTCTTTCTTTCTTTCTCTTTTTTTTTTCCTTTTTTCTTTTTCTTCTTTTTTTTTCTTTTTCTTTTTTTTTCTCTCTCTTTTTTTTTAGAGCAACCAATCCTCTGAAAACGAAACTTTAGCAACGGGGAGTGTATAACTTGAAATGATAATGACTGGAGCTTTTATGTAGGCAAATGGAACGGCGATGATTATTTCTAGATGTTCACTCCCAGGATAGGAGTAGAACCTTTTCTGGATGAAGTGAAATGAGTGGCGTATGTATTTTGTGGATGGATGCATGCGTACTCCCAGGGTAGGAGCAGCGTAAGCGCGTATCTCCAGGGTAGAGACAGCACAATTTGTAGTGGATATGGATCTATATGTGGGTGGTACTTCTAGAGACAGAAGTAGCACAGAATGAATGTACTATTTATAAAATGGGTGCATGCTTCTGAGGACAGAAGTAGCATAGATCAATGGATGGAGAGCACATAGTATTGACTTTAACTGCATGACTGGTTCCTTATGGGTCCACAGCATAACCACACTCAATGCCTATAAAGAATACACTCAAGCCTACAATATGATCTATATAAATAGATGGGTTTTCCTAATCTAGCAAGCATGAATGTATGGTTTGTGGTAGGAATTTTTAACTCTCGTCATACAGGAACTCATCATGCAGAAATTTTAAGATTTTAAAAGATAAACTCTCCGAACTCTAGCATCTCTAGGAACAAGATGGACAGCAGCTCAAAACTTTCCCATATCATATCCGTCAATTACGTAGACTTAGATCAAGCATTCGCTACCCACAAGTTTCAGGTTCAGAGTAAATCTCAAATCTAAACAGTTGTGTCCAAAACTCGGGAGAGTGCAAGGTTGAAAACTAGGTACTTGAAAGGAATTACGGCAGAGCAACTATTCATCATTTCCATATAAGAGCTTATTCTGTAGGGTTCATTTTAGCAGGCAGACTTTTCACATACTCTCCTCTATTTTATTTTGCAAATTAACAAATAGATAGATAGATAGATAGATAGATAGATAGATAGATAGATAGATAGATAGATAGATAGATAAGCTAGTGATACTTAGCTGGATACAAGGGGGTGCTCTCCCCCAAGCTGGATGTTGACGTAGTCTGTTGGTGTTGCTGACTGGCAGTGAAGGCGTACTGCCCCTCCTGGAGTGTCAGGGATAATGGCTGTAGAGACAGCACTGTGACTGTTGAAGACAGCACTCCGACAAGGGGCAGGACGTCCTTCTGCCTGTTAGCTCTTCTTGATCCTTTAAGTTCTGTCAGGCTCAAATAGACAACAAAGCTTGTGGAACTGATTTAAATGTTAGTGGTAAACCTCTAAGCCTTGGATGTCTAGAACTTCCTTAACTCATAAATCTTTTTAGCAGGATCTCAATATTTTTGCAATTTTTTTATATTTTATGATATGCGAGGCGAGAAAAATGCAACTAAGATGAAAACTTATTTTTATGCCACCACGGGGATATCTTTGTGGGTGTCGCACCACAAAATTATTCACATGGGGCTTAGCATTTTCTAGATGGAATACAAGATAAAACTATTTTCTTTTCTAATGCGAGATATAGCAAAGCAAAAATGCAACAAGAATTGATTATGCAAAAAGTAAATATGCTAAAGGAAAAACTTATGCAATGGGAAATATGGATAACTACCAAGTTACCTCCTTGGCGAGGGTTCGGTGTTTTAAGTCCTCTGAACAGGACTTCTTGTCATGTTCAATCCTTCGGTGCTTCATTTGATCTCAAAGGTAGAGACCTTGAGAACTGCACCTCTTGAGTTGGTAATTCTTGAGGAAAGTGTCACCATGTTCTTTCCTTGTCCAGTGGTCTGAAGCGAACCTTTAATTGTGATGTTGGCAGCATCTTGTTTAGTGTGCATGTTGCAGGTTCGAACTATCACTTTGGAGCACCCGGGATGAAGAGTAGATGCTTCTAGTGGGCCTCTCCTCGACCTAGTGTTCCATTTATTGTTTCTTCTGTAGAGGATTAGTGGACAAAACATACCCGAAGGAATATAATAACAAGGGTAGATTTGTCATAGAGCTAAGATCATATTCTATGCTACAAAAAAGTTGGGTTGAAAATTTTAATTAGCATAGAACATTTGCTCAACACTACTTCTTCTCTTAAGGATTGATTTTAGTTTATCTTAAGTTTGATGTGTATGACATATATAGAAAACAATCAAACTTATAAAGGAGAAGTAATTGTGAGTGGAGGGATTGCAAACCAGCGTGCCAGAGCGACGAGGACTTGAGAAGATGAAGAGCATTGTTGGATCATCATTAGAGGAGTCAGCGGCCTTCCTCCCCCAAGCTTGTTGTTGCTCGTCATTGGAAGTCAAGTGTGTGTGTTGAATCATGCTTCGAAGTGTGTTGTAACTCTATGTTCTTTAGACACTGTCCATCCTCTGTTCTGAAGTCTGTCGGAGAGGGATCTCGATTCTAGAGCAAAGATCTCTCCTTTACATTCTTCTTTTCTTTGGACTATCCAATCTAGGACGGACAGTTGCATGATCTTCTTTTGTCAACCATTCTTGATTTTTGCTGAGCCTTGGTCGACTAATTGATGTTCATTGGAGATGTAGACTCGAGTTCTTCCTTGATGGTCTTTGTCTTCTAGCAGCATGGCGAAGAGTTGTGGTTAATGATATGCCATCTCGCCTTGATGATCAAGGAAGGGACTTCATTAATATTTGTGTGCAGGCTTCATCTCCAAATGACCTAGGGACATCATCTTGCAAATGTAGTTGTTCATGGTCTTCTTGGGCTTGGTCGGTAGTCAACCCTTGATGGTGATTGGTTGACACAAGGATGCATGTTTATCATGCCATGCTTGTCCTTGCTGCCGATGTGCAAGATGGTGTCTTCAAGAATGACGAGAGCAGGTCTTTGATTGGCCAAAATGAGGTGAGTTCTGCCCAGCTTCTCATTGGTATCCTAGCTCGACTTTTGTGCTCAATGCTATTATGTCTTCAAGGTTGCTCATAGCTTGTCGCCTTGTTCAACCACTTGCTTTGGGTGAGTGCTACTGATGTTGATGCTTCTTGTGGCACTCATGTCTCCTTCTTTGTTCCATCACTGAAGTGGTGATTTGGTAGGTTCACCATGAATAGGCAGGCCATAAATTCTTTCAACTCTTTCTTGGACGATGAATGAGCTATGTCTTCTATGCGAAGTTGTTGGAGTTCATCATATGCCTTGCTTCATCTTTGATGTGAGTTCATCTCGAGGACTCTCCCAATTTAGATTTGGAACTTTTTTTCTCAGGGGTTAGTCCAACGAGAATATACCAATGTCTACTACGCAGTTTTTAGTTCAATAACCAAACTAGACTCCATGTCTAATCAAATTAAGGAAGGCTATTTAACCTAAGCACCACGCTTAATTTAAAAGCCAATAGAAGCATGTGCAAGTACTTCTAAACCAACACTTACTATGGTAGACAAAGGTAACATGAAAGCACTACGAGAGATTTACTCTAACGGTGATGGCGAGCATGATTGATGTTTAGCAAATTGAGCATGCCAAAAGTAGGGACAACCAAGATAATGTAGCAACATGGCAAAAGTTGTATCTATGGAAGTATATTCCCCAAGCTTGACATTGCGTAAATCAAGATTGGATGAATGTAATTCAATGTTGCATAATGATTGGTTGGACATACCTTGTATTTGTTATTCCTTCGATCTTTTTGCTTCGGACCTAGAAAGGTTAGTGATGAATACCCGAAGGAACATTTTCATAATTATAACTCTATGCTCATTTAACAAGGACAGTGCAGCGAAAAGGTGAACAATCATGTCATGGTCTAAACAGTGCTTGTTTTAGGACACTAAGCTTGTCCTTGGGAAACCTTCAAGATGTGAATTGGTGAAGTGGTTCCCCCTCCGACACCAATCTACGTGCACTAATCTCAAGATTTAACACAACGAGATCTGCAACATTTATGATAAACATATGTGTCTACAACCACCCTTTCAATATCTGTAGGAATAAGGAGTATGAGGGGGTTGAAAATCTCGTGTGGGGTAATGTTGGGGAGACTAAGTGAATCAGGAGATTTTTCATATGAGCAAGGTCTTGATGGGGTGTTTAAGAAGTAACTACTTTGCTCATTGAAGCCTCCGTCATCTTCCACTTCCAAGGGTGACTCGACATAAATGTCCAAAATTCCCCTTGGATCATCTATCGAAATGATCTCATCTAAGGCCTTGTCCATCCATTCAATGGCAATAGCACATAGGTTTTTATTGTTCTCTAGCCATGGATGTTGCTCTTCGCGATCCTCTATATGGTTTTGATGACTCCTATGCATGGGATAGCTAGATGGACTTCTAGGATCATCAGGAGGTTTAGGAGGAAGGGCATAGAATGAGTTATAGGGGTCAAGGATGGGTTTAAAGATAGGTTTATATTCTATGTCGATGTGGGCATAGAAGGGGAGAACATAAGTGTGGATTCTAGATGGCTTCGCTCTCCTTCTATGGCATCACTTGACATGCCATCCTTGAATCTTTCTAAATGTCCTTCAAAGGGATTGGATGTGAGATGCTTTCTAAAAGATCTCTTCCCGAGAAGATTGACAATGTATGCACTAAAAGATCTCTTATGAAGCGGGAAGTTTATGCTCCTCCCAAACTTGCCATCTAAAATAATTTCTAAGGATAGAATTACTTCTTTCCTTAGAGAATTTTGGAGTACTACCGGTTTGGAATGGATAGCCAAATCATGGGATTGAAATGTTTGTAAAGTGGTGTGGAAACTTCCTCTTCTAGTTTGGGGGATGATTCCTTCTCTTCCTCTAGGATGTTATCATAAAGGCTAGTGCAAGGAGTGTGTCCATTAATAATAAGGACAAACCTCACTTCACTAAAGGGTAAAGAAAGGAAAACTCCTCCAAAGGCAATATTATCAAGACCCATATAAAAATGTTGAAGAAGAACATGGTCTTGTGAGGCTAGGTCTAAACCTAAGTTTATAGGAAAATTAGAAGATTCCCTAAGTGTAGCAAAAAGTTCATTACCTACTTGATCAGAAGATAGGACTTTGGGTTCATTACCTTCTCCATGGTTAGAAGATAGGACCTTGGGTACAATACCCTCTTGATTAGAAGATAGGACTCTAGCTGTAGAAAAGGGTTGGCTTTGACCTATTGCAACCACAGATTGGTGTAGCTCATAACTAGATGTGAAAATCATGGGTTCTAGAGGCTCTAAGCATGTGCTCATGGGTGCAAGATATTGGTGGATAGGCGTGGAATTTGGGTTATCTATATCGATAGAAAATAAAATACAAAAGAAAACAAGAAAAAAAGATAAAAGAACAATACATGGTTAAGCGACTTAGGATATCTCACGAGACCGTCTTTTCCCCCAAGAACGGCGCGAGAAATGCTTGTTGATACTAGATACGCACACGAAAGAATCAAAGAGAAATAATCCGCAAGCGCACGGATATCGGTGAGCACTTCACCCGGGAGATATTCCGGAGTATCGTTATTTATTTATCCGCTAGGAGAAAACGTGCATCCGACTAACCCAAATCTATACTTAACCCCGAGCTACGAGACAAGGTAATGAGCGATATAGAGAGGATTACTACCACAGTCTCCTTCCAACCTATGGCAAGCTTTGCAACTACTACTCTATGGGAGCACCTAAGAAAAGACACCACAGAGGATGCTTAACCTAGCACTTTTGGACCTACCTTACCTACTGACGGGAAGTGGATTACAAAGGTAACAAAGGGATTGTCACTTCCCTCGATACTACCACGGTTCTGGCCAGATAGGGAGCATCTACGAGTGAACTAGCCCAAGCACCACGCTTACGCTATGAACAATTACTCTATTCCCAACCGGAAGCGAATAAAGTAAACTCGTAAACCAAAGAGCAATAATAACAAGAACTTACTAGTATCGAAGTTGAATTGCGGAATGATCCTAGAACCAAGCCTCGGGTTAGGAGACTTGATCCCGCAGTACAACCGGAGAGGAGACACCGACATGACGGGCTTCCTCCAACTCTACCTCCACCCTATACTCTCTCTATCTATCTTGAATGCTAGGCTCTAGGAAGGAGATCCATTCAAGGGACCCCCTCACCCGATCCTCTCGGAAATAATGAATTAGGGTTTCAAGGGATGCCTCCTCCAGGGGCCGGGGCCCCGCTTATATAGCCCCCTAGGATGCACCGCAGCCCTCGGATCAAACCGACCTAAACGGACGATTATTATTCATCCTCAAAGGCGGTGGAACAGGGGATCCGCGAGGCCGACGCCGATTGGCCGAAGTGGGCGGTCGGCCGCCCAAGGTGGGGAGTCGGCCGACTCTCCACCGAGCCCGTTCGGGCTCCCGTTTGGTCCGAGCCTTCTCGAACCTTCCAGATTACAGAATTTTCACCGGTTCCCGATTATCTTTATGTAAACCCGACATGTGGGCCTTCCTTGGGTATTTTCAGTGACACCCCTAAAATGACATTCACCAAAACTCGTGGAATTCCATTAGTGTAAGCCCTATATCTAGATGGTAATTATATTTAGGTCCTTTTTCATGTCTAGTTGACGGTTAAAAATAGGAGTTATCTACCGTCAACAGGGCACGCAAGCATTGCCATTCAAGAGAAGCTTTCTCTATTTGGTGCTCCATCATCTTGCTTCATGGCCAAGGCCACTAAGGTACAACCTCCACCCGATAGTGATGATGAGAGTGATGATGATGATGAGACCACAAAAGAAGAACTCTTTGTCATGCTTGAGGATTGCAAGGGTGCTTTCAATGACTCTAGAAAGGAATGTAGGGGCTTGCGCAAGGATAAACAAAACCTTGAGCAAGAACTTATGGAGTTGAGGGCTTCTTATGAGAGTCTAAAGATAGACCATGAGAAGCTAGAGATTGCTCACTCCAAGCTTGAAAAAGCTCATTCTTCTCTAGTTGAGAAGCAAGAGAAAGTGCAATCACAAGTGGTGAACATAGAAAAGAAATGTGTGTCCACATCATGTGATTCACTTGATGATTCTATTGTTGTTGCATCACTTGCCCCTTCATGCTCTTATGCCTCTACTTCATCTAGTAGTGTTGGTCATGCATGTGATTCTACACTAGTAGTTGAGAATGAGTCTCTTAAGAAGGAAGTCAAGGAGCTCAATCACACCTTGGCTAAGGTTTATGGTGGTGAGGACCGCTTGCTTATGTGCTTGGGTAGCCAAAGAGCTTCTCTCTACAAACAGGGATTGGGCTATAACCCCAAGAAAGGCAAGGCCGCCTTTGCTCCTCACAAGACTTGTTTTGTGAAGAACAATGGTAGCTATTGCAAGAGTGGCAAGCAAGTTGGTCATTTAGAGCATGAATGCAAGAACAAGAACACTAGTGCTTCCTCTTACAAGTTGAATGCTTCTTATATGCTTGTGAAGAGTGAGTGTGGTGTGAGTGCTAGATTCATTGGTACACCAGCTCAAAGAAGAAAGCTATTTGGGTGCCAAAGACTCTAGTGACTAACTGTTGGGAATATGCCCTAGAGGTAATCATAGAGATGATGATATTCCGCATGTGTCCATGATTTGTAATATGTCCATTGAATATCCATTAAAGACAACTTGTATTGATTGGCAATTATGTGAATTGTTTGTGGAACTCTTTACTTGTATGGTTATTCTATATTTGTCCCTAGTCGGAGTTCATGTGAGGACACACATGAATATTAAACTAGCACATTACTAGTTGATGACTATGTTTCACAAGTCATGGACATGGAGATGTCGAACTAATAATGTGGGCACATGTATGACATGTAGGCTGGACTGACCCGACATGAGATTGTCTCTATACACATCATATACATTATGTCCTTCGACCGAGATTGTTGTATGTGCTCGAGATGTGTATCGACTTGCTTAGGGACCGATAAACGCTACTCCGTTCTTCGGGTAGTTATAAAGGATGTCTTCGGGTTTGTCGAGAAGCATCTTTGTGAGACATAGACAATCAAGATGGGACTTGCCCCTCTCTGAGGAGAGTGATATCACTGGATCACTCAAGTAATTGGATCAACAAATGCATGGCCGTGCTTGGGTTAAGTGTTAACCCACGAGTTGAACCAAATATCATGTGGCAAGGGAGTAACTTGTACGTGGTCGTGGTGGTTCGTCTGATATGATCATTTGCGTGCACATAGGAGTTGTCACGCCTTGCTAGAGGCCGCTGTCAGCTATTGGGCGAATAGGAGCATTCGGCCCATTCTATGTGTGCTTGAACCCATAGGGTCGCACGCTTAAGAGGCTGGAAGCCTAATTCGGGTTGGACCCGAATTAGACAAGGCTTAGGGTTTCTAATGGGCCTCCAACTCGGGAGCACATGAGAGACACCTATATAAGTAGAGGGGAGGGGCGCGGCCAAACCTAATCCATGCCTTTGGCAGCCACCGTCGCCCTCCACGCTCTCGCCTTCACTCCTCGCGGACCTAGCAGTCCGGAGGCGCATCGGTTCTCCCTCGTACGTGTGTGATACCTCGGAGGTGCTGCATCTGGAGCACGAGGACGAACCGCAAGTGGTGGGAGGAGTTGCTAGACGACCACGCAACTGCACGGCAATGCTGCAACGTGTTCGACTACATCGAGTCGTCTTCCGCTGCATCTGCGCGTCTAGTGGTAATCCCGTAACTTGTAACTAGCAGTAGATCCTGGGCGATGAGGTAGAAAAAGTTTTGTTTTCTAGCTAGCGTAGCACCCTCATAACCCTTCAGTGGTATCGGAGCTCTATACTGCATCGTTATGGGTTCTGGATGTCGCATATGTGATATGCGCGGTTTTAGATATGTCTCTGATCTTGGTTCATTGTCTTGCCGCGTTGGTCTTGTAACGATCTACTCGTACCGGTCGGAATTCCGCCATCCGAGTTAAGTGATACATGTAAATCCAATCACGACGAGTTTGAGATCAATCAAATTGATCGAATTGAACCCTAGGTCAAGTGCCGAGTGCATGAGATGCGCGGCGGTGGCAGATTGGATCAGCCGTCGGGCGCTGAGTTGTCGAGAAAAGTTCTGTTCGTAAAACGGCCGTAACTTTTTAACCGTAACTCGGATGGAGGCGATCGTTATACCAAAATGTAGACAATTTCAAGATGGATCCAACCGAATCCCACTTTGTCGGATTCGATAAGATTAGAATTGTCAAAAGAGGTCCATAAGATAGAGTTTTTCGCGATTTACTTTTAGTAGTCGGAATCGGTTAACTCTGTTTTTCAGGCTTTCATGACTGGTATAGCCCTTATGTGTATGTGATGCATGTATGTAATTCATTCATGGCTTGCATGTCATGAGGATGACAATATGGGCTGGAGCCATAGAGATATTGTCAAAATTATTGTAATGGCCTGCGTGCCAATCTGTGATGTCCTATCCGCGACTATGTAATTTTAATTCACTAGCTTTGGCGTTAGTGATAGATAGTCATGGCGGATTCATCACTGAAGGATGGCATACATGGATCATGGAGATGGAGATCACCATGATGAACAGATTGATGAGATGGAGATCTCAAAAAGAACAATGGGCTATACCAAGTCATATCTGTTTATGTCGTTCTTACTATGTTCTACTTTCACATGCTATAATGTTTTTGTCTACATTCGTGCGGTAGTGAAGTAGAACGATCCCTCAGTAATGTTTAAGTTCATGCTCCCCCAAACCTTGCACTGTCACTGTCTTGTACAATCGGTGGTGGGTCTATGAAATTAGGGTGCCATTGATTTTCCTTGACTAGACAGGTTCGTATCGGATACTTGCGAGAAGGTTTGCTTGCTTGAACAAGGTCATCCTAACGGTTAGGGACCTTGGAGCATAAGAAGTTGGTAACCCAAGCATAGACATGCTATCCAACAACAAGAGTCATATGCGATATGATTAGCAAAGAGTTGCTTACCGATCTATCATGTCTTCTAGCGGTGATGCTAAAGCTCACTAGTCGACTTGCTAGTTGTGGGTCTTGAATCACTAAGTTTCAATCGAGGGATATTGATTTTAGTGGGAGTAGATTATATTTGATATTATTTACTCTATCATGGATACTTTGTCTTAGTATTTTGCATTACTTTTGTTGTAGATTAAATGGCGTCTTCTAAGCAACCATTTACTTTGCGTTCAATTCTTGAGAAAGATAAGTTGAATGGAACAAACTATGCGGATTGGATCCGCAATCGAGAATTGTTCTCGGGCCGAGAAAAAGGAGGAATATCTAGACACCCCTTTACCGAGATGAGCCCGCGATGATGCATCTCGTCTGGCTTTGTGAAAAACGCTTACAAGAAAGCATGTGATGCCGATCTTGAAATAAGCTGCCTTATGCTTGCATGTATGGAATCCGATCTGCGAGATGCGGTTCGATAACAATCACTCAGCGAAGGATATGATCGTGGCGCTTGAGGAGATGTTCCAAACTCAAGCTAGGACTGAAAGGTTCAATGTCTCTAAGGCGCTTGCTGAAACCAAGCTAGCAGAGGGTGCAGCTGTTGGGCCACATGTAATCAAGATGGTTGGTTACACTCAGAGGTTGGAGAAGCTAGGCTTCCCAATTGGCCAAGAGTTGGCTACTGATTTCATTCTCGCGTCTCTGCCGCCCAGCTATGGAAACTTCATTGCGAACTACCATATGCATGGTGCGGAGAGGGGCTTGAATGAGTTGTGTGGCATGCTGAAAACAGCAGAGGCGGACATTAAGAAGTAGGTTGGTGGCCAATTGTTGGCTGTCCAGAACAAGCCTAACTTTAAGAGAAAGAAGGGCTGGGAGAAGAAAAAGAGCAAGGCTAAAGATGCGATCTCCAAGCCAGCTCCGCCCGCCCCCAATGCTGGACCACCGGCTGATGCTAAATGTTTTCATTGTGGTAAGAATGGTCACTGGAAAACAAACTACAAGCTGTACTTGGCGTCCTTAGAGAAGGACGGCGGTAGTAAAGGTACTCCCGCTCATACGCTTGTTGTTTATGTCACAGAAATTTTCCTCGCTAACTGCTATATCAATTCTTGGGTATTTGATACCGGATCGGTTGCTCATATTTGCAATACGATGCAGGGAATGATAAGAAGTAGAAGCGTGGAGAAAGGAGAGGTTGATTTCTGCGTGGGCAACAATGCAAGAGTTGCTGCTGTTGGTATTTCTTAACGCAAACAGAAAAGTCCGCAAGCGCACGGAAAGTACCGTTGTAGCAGTTCACCCGGAAGTATTGAGGGTATCGTATTTTCCACAGGGAACAGTCTGTAAGAAGTCTCCTAACTAGTTCTCCCAAAGAGGTGAGATGGAGAGTAGCTTGGGTAGTGAGGTTTTCTATGGGAAGATCCTAAGTGAAGGTAACTTTGCCGCTATAGACTTACTTCGGGCACCGGATAACACTTGGTCTCGCAAGCGTTGCCGGCCCTACGGCTCTACGTCGAACCCGAACGTGGGGGATTACGAGGACGGACGGGCTGTCACCACCCGCCGCCTACCACCTCAACCGTGGGGCACGAGGCAAACGAAGGTAGTATCTAGCCTAGACACCACGTCTATGCTATAACTACTACTCTAGCGTGAGCTCAAGGCTTACCCGTCTTCGGGGTCCTTCTACTAGAGTACTCGCCACAAGGACGAACGACGAACCCGCAAGTATAAAGCGAACAAAGATAACTTACTTAAGAACTTAGAACCATAGGGTAAACACGAACTCTTACTCCAATTAGCAAGATGTCCGTCGAGGTACAAGTGTGGAGGATGCCGACAAGCCGGCACTCCAGCCACGCCCGATGTACAAGGCAAGGCAATGTAACACCTCAAAATTTGCATTTTCTTTTTAAAATAGCAAAATTGATTTAATTATGTCATTTTTGTGAGCATGAAATTTAGCCTAATAATATCTTTTATTAAATTAAAATTTATCATAGGAAGTAGAAACATGTTTTCAGCATTCATGCTTTGCATATGATTTATTGTGGTGAATGATTTTGATCAAACCTCAAAATGGTTTTAAATGCTTTTTGAAAATCGGTTTTGGAAATGGCTTTGAAAGAAAAATAAAGAAACTTCTCTCTTTCTATTTACTTATTTCATTTGTTCCTCGGCCCATCTCATTGACGTGGTGACCCACCACACGTGTTGCCGACGCCTTGGGCTCACGGGTCGGTCGTTCCTTTCCTCTTGCTTGTCATCGGGCAGGATTCAACTTCGATGTGGATGCCGATCGGCCTCCGATTCTGTGTGTCTTAGCGTGCGTCCCACCCCTTGGCCTCCTGTTTACACCAAGCCATCGCGTCGTGCCGTCTTTCCGAACCCTAGCTCGTGCCGCAGCCCTCGCTTCGACCTTGCGCGCCGCCCGTCTCGTTGCCTGCCGATTCACGACCCGCAACCGAGTTCCACGTCGAGCAAGAAGATCGGAGTGGATATGCCTGACGTACGTACGTCTTCCCCAACCGATGGTGCACGCTGACTCATCGTCTTCTCAAGTGATCGGAGAGGCTGTTTGCTTCCTGACATCGATCTACATGTCGCGTCCGTCGCCTATCTGAAGCCATCCGTGATCCGTTGCCCGAGCCACGCCGTTGGGCACCAGGATGTCTCTGCTTGCTCAGAGCCGACTCGAGCGCCCTTGGTGAGCTCTCTGTCATCTCCTTTTCCTCCCTGTGCAGTTCGTGTGCCAAACTGAAAACCGAGGTGTACGTTTGTATTCATCGATCGGCCATGGCCACCACCGATCGGCTTGCAAGTCTTTTTGTTTCCTTGCTTGCCTCAATGATGTCAATACTAGCCTTGTTTACATCATGGTGACATCATCTTATCTTTATGCCCGTTTTTCCATAGAGAAATAATTCCAGAAATACAAATGAAATACAAAGTTTTTGGCGCATCAACTGGTTACGTTTTCTTTTCTGGAAAGCTTAGTTCCTGCTATTCAGTTTAAAAATACGCTTTCAAGTATTTACAGAATTGTCATCGAATTCAAATGCTTATAAAATGTTCATTTTAACTCCGATTTGGTCGATTCAAATTGCGTTGGATTCGTAATTTCATAAGCTATGCAGTAGTGCTACTATTAGTCCAGTTTGTAGAATTCAAAATTCGAGTTCATATTTAATGCATTTTTAGTCTAGAGGAAAACTTGGAAAATTCATATCTTCGCCGTCGTAGCTTCGTTTTCGGTGAATTTGGCGTCTACGTGATCATAGCAATGAGTAGAGTTGTTTTACAAACTTTTCATTTTGTTTTATTGTGATTGATGTACTGTTCTAATATAGCCCTGTTGTTGCTTCGTGTATGATTTCTTGGAGAATTGTGTGATGCTCTATGATCAAGTCTAGTCGGTGAGTTTTACGTGGTGATCAGAAAGTAATCTTTTGGAGCTACGAATCAACCGAAGATCAGAAGGTGATGACAGGAAGCATAATATGAGGAAGTCTGAGCAAGTATTGCAGGCAAGTGTAGTTTGGGTTTTGCTTTCTTTAACCATGATCTCTTGAGCTTGATTAATGAAATATGATATGAACATAAATAATGAATGTTATCCTTTGGCAAAAGCTGGGACTTATCGTGCCGCTGTGAGGGCTACATGGCTCTGGCTCTAGTTTATCTAAGAGACCTTTTCTAACGAGTGAGAGGAATTGCCGAATTGGGTATAGGACAGCCTCTGTCCTTATGTGTATAGCCGGGAAGGAATGTGCCATATTGGAAGGGGGGTTCCTACATCCGACGACTTAGCGTCCCTTGCTTCTTAGACGAACTCTTGGGTGGCTTTATAGTGAGACCCTGCTTATTCACCTTGGAAGTGTCATGGGAGTAATTAACCCGAGCAAATGGGAATCACGACTCACAGGGAAAGGGTACGCCTCTGCGCAGAGTTAAATCGATATATTGTCCGTGCCACGGTTACGGGTGGCCCGGAAAAAGCGAGGGAATTGTATGTTCATTTAAATTGTTTATGTGCAATTTATTATTCGGTTTCACTTGATCATGTGGCTATGGGATTACACTACCTTTGTTATACTTGTTGAGTTCGTCATGAACTCACTCTTGCTTTTCCCCCCACACCTCAGGAAAAGTTTAGGCTTGTTGTCAACCAGTCAGTTTGGATCTAGTGGAGTCTACACCCGGAGATCTGAGTCGTTTTCGCTGATTGCTGTCGAAGGTTATGTCTTTTATATTAAATACATTATATATTAAGCATTGTTTACTGATACTGCCTTTCATTTGTGGCTATATGTGAGATTTGACCTCCGAGGCTCACATATGGTGTATATCGGGTTTTGTTCTTAAAACCGGGTGTTACAAATGGTATCAGCTCAATGCTGACTGCAGGACGCAAGCCTAGGTAGAAAATGGTCATGTTAAGGTTTTGAAAATGCTAGAACATCTTTGTTCTATATACCTTGATATTTTGTTCTCAACTATATCCCTACCTTGATATTCATCTCCTCCTTGATGATTGCTTAAAAACCTTGTTTCCATCTACTCCTTGCTTTGATATGCTTTTATAACTCTCTCTTAATTACCACCTTCTAGCGTAATCTTCAGATAACCTATAGGATCTTTACCAAGATATAAGAGAGAACGATAGTAACGCAAGTTAAGTCATTGTTTGCTTTGTGCACTTTTAATTGTCTTGTTGCATTGTCATTATGAATTTGCTTGATTTGGAGTTTTGTAATGATTGCAATGAACTTGTGCAGCCCACAATTTCATTTAGTCATAGGCTTAAGGTTTAAGGTTAGTGAACAGATAGTTGGGTTTTGGGTTATCTTCTGTTTTCTGCATCCTGTCTTCCCAAGCAACCTGTCTTCTTTGGATTATATCTCTGTTCTTCGGAAACCAAAATTCATGGAACAATTCTGGACCAAAGTAGACTTCAATACCATTCTCTGAGAACAAGAATCACCATCGTATCTATTTTAGTTTGGGAGTTATGAAAATCACAAGATGATGTACCTGTGGTGTCAGAAATCTGGAGCAGTCAGTAGAGATCTCTTCACAACTTTTTCTTAGTCTAAGATATTGTCATGCAATTTTTCTGGTATGTACTAGACTTCTTTATGTTTCCAATGCAGTATCAACCACCTTCACATCTATTCTGATCTGGGAATTATGTCTGTTGCCACCTAACATTTTTGTGCTGTCTAGAAGTTCTGAGAAGTCTATGTGTTTGTCTATTTTGACTACCTAAACTGTAGAATCTGAACAAGTGATCAATAAGAGTTTTGTAGATTTTCTAAGCTTTCCAACGGTATAAGGTATGACCTCATTGGATTAACAGAACTTGAGTTATGGTCATTTTACTGTGCTGCTGTTTTCCAACTCGCGAGGAATTTCAGATTATTCATTCGTTGCCTATGCACATAAGTTTCTTTTGGAAAACAAAGGGCTTTATGATAATTAACTCATCTGGAAGAAGATATAAGCCATCCTTTGGTGCCCCTAGCTGATCTTTTCTTAGGGGGGTAGCCAAGCTAAAGAAGTTGCAAGACGAAGGTTTTATGCATTCAAGCACTTTACCTAGAACGGAGTAGCTATCTCTAATGTTGTGAGGTATATCCAAGTGCAAGTGTTTTGTTCTTTGGTCAGTGACTTGATGGATCATTTACAATGAGCTCTGGATTGGGTTTGCCTCAAGATATCATAACTTGACAATTGAACTATCACCTCAAGAAAAGTTGACATTGATGGTATAGGAATAATATGATGTTAGGCTTACAGCTAGTTCTACGAAAGACTATTGAACCCTATCTCAATGTCACACCAAGTACTGTGGATGAAGGGAGTTCTCATTGGTTATGATACCTCTACACAATGAAACTAGAAGGAGAATTAGTCTAGTGGGATGTTGTGTTGGAACCAGCTCACAAAAGCAAGAGTACTCAGAGTTCTTTGGAAAAGTAAGATTGTATCATTGGATCCTTAATTGGAGGCATTAGAATATTGAACACACAAGAGTTTCCTTTACAATGTATTCTGCCAAGATTGCGGATATGATATATGTTGGAAGACAATGGATTATGTATCAAGTCAACTATGGATGTGTGAATCGGACTATTGACATATGAGATCTAGAGTTATCCATTGTGGAGCTTAGATGTATTTATTTGGATTGGAATTGATAACGATATGGAGCTATAGTGGGCCATAACCCACAGGTCCTAGACATGGTTTATGCCTTGGATATTTGGAGGTACTATAATCTTGGGTCAAGTATGGTATTCACAAGGATACGAGAGTATGAAGAATAGTATTCACTAAGGATCGAATTGAAGTTTGTAGCCTTGTTGTTTAGTTGAGTAATCAAAGGCCTATGACTTGAGGGATGCAATCATGTGGAGAAGAAAAGTTATTGTCGGTGCTCTTAGCATATAAGGGTGCTATCGGATGACGCCAAGATTGAAATGTGGGTGGAACTTAAGAGATGTCATCAATACTATCGAGGTTGGCAGTTAATAAAGTTCACATTTGAACAAGAGGAATCACAAAGGTTAATTGGAAGTAGAAAGAACTATGGAATTGTGTTCAAGGTTTGAGGAACTATCCTGAGCATATAAAGTCAATAGTGATTTGAATTTGGAATCTAGTTTGGAACAAGAAAGCCTATGGGCTTTATTGGAAGGTGAATATATGAAGTGGGAGATTGAATAGTATAGATTTGAAAGGATATAGTAGAATATGCTAAGAGATATTGCTTTGCAGTTGGGATCAGTGAGAACAAGGGTTTGCCATATAATTAAGTTCACTTACCCATCTCAAAGTAATCCTTATAAGAAGCATAGAGTGTTGGTGTGAAGAGAAGCTAGCACCCATGTCTACAATAGTTCATTTAAGGATACTAAAAAAAGAGTGGCCTAAAAGTTGGACTTTCCGATGGTTGGTTTGAAGTTACCTAAGAATTTCTTTGATTACTTATAAAAAAATCTTAGAATAGTTTGAGTAAATTATTTGGAGCAAGGTTATCTCGATGATGGAAGCACACAAGCAGATCAGTTGGACTAAGGTTAGCAGGGTGCAAAGAAAAGTGAAATCTTTATCAAGATGATGGAACTACTCGAGTAAAGAGATGTGGATTCAATAGCAGAGTATCGCTATCCTTTCGATCATCTTCTTCCGAATCTCGGGACGAGATTCATCTTAAGGGGGGTAGAATTGTAACACCTCAAAATTTGCATTTTCTTTTTAAAATAGCAAAATTGATTTAATTATGTCATTTTTGTGAGCATGAAATTTAGCCTAATAATATCTTTTATTAAATTAAAATTTATCATAGGAAGTAGAAACATGTTTTCAGCATTCATGCTGCTGCATATGATTTATTGTGGTGAATGATTTTGATCAAACCTCAAAATGGTTTTAAATGCTTTTTGAAAATCGGTTTTGGAAATGGCTTTGAAAGAAAAATAAAGAAACTTCTCTCTTTCTATTTACTTATTTCATTTGTTCCTCTGGCCCATCTCATTGACGTGGTGACCCACCACCTGTGTTGCTGACGCCTTGGGCTCACAGGTCAGTCGTTCCTTTCCTCTTGCTTGTCATCGGGCAGGATTCAACTTCGATGTGGATGCCGATCGGCCTCCGATTCTGTGTGTCTTAGCGTGCGTCCCACCCCTTGGCCTCCTGTTTACACCAAGCCATCGCGTCGTGCCGTCTTTCCTGAACCCTAGCTCGTGCCGCAGCCCTCGCTTCGACCTTGCAGCGCCGCCCGTCTGTTGCCCTGCCGATTCACGACCTGCAACCGAGTTCCACGTCGAGCAAGAAGATCTGGAGTGGATATGCCTGACGTACGTACGTCTTCCCCAACCGATGGTGCACGCTGACTCATCGTCTTCTCAAGTGATCGGAGAGGCTGTTTGCTTCCTGACATCGATCTACATGTCGCGTCCGTCGCCTATCTGAAGCCATCCGTGATCCGTTGCCCGAGCCACGCCGTTGGGCACCAGGATGTCTCTGCTTGCTCAGAGCCGACTCGAGCGCCCTTGGTGAGCTCTCTGTCATCTCCTTTTCCTCCCTGTGCAGTTCGTGTGCCAAACTGAAAACCGAGGTGTACGTTTGTATTCATCGATCGGCCATGGCCACCACCGATCGGCTTGCAAGTCTTTTTGTTTCCTTGCTTGCCTCAATGATGTCAATACTAGCCTTGTTTACATCATGGTGACATCATCTTATCTTTATGCCCGTTTTTTCATAGAGAAATAATTCCAGAAATACAAATGAAATACAAAGTTTTTGGCGCATCAACTGGTTACGTTTTCTTTTGGAAAGCTTAGTTCCTGCTATTCAGTTTAAAAATACGCTTTCAAGTATTTACGTAATTGTCATCGAATTCAAATGCTTATAAAATGTTCATTTTAACTCCGATTTGGTCGATTCAAATTGCGTTGGATTCGTAATTTCATAAGCTATGCAGTAGTGCTACTATTAGTCCAGTTTGTAGAATTCAAAATTCGAGTTCATATTTAATGCATTTTTAGTCTAGAGGAAAACTTGGAAAATTCATATCTTCGCCGTCGTAGCTTCGTTTTCGGTGAATTTGGCGTCTACGTGATCATAGCAATGAGTAGAGTTGTTTTACAAACTTTTCATTTTGTTTTATTGTGATTGATGTACTGTTCTAATATAGCCCTGTTGTTGCTTTGTGTATGATTTCTTGGAGAATTGTGTGATGCTCTATGATCAAGTCTAGTCGGTGAGTTTTACGTGGTGATCAGAAAGTAATCTTTTGGAGCTATGAATCAACCGAAGATGAGAAGGTGATGACAGGAAGCATAATATGAGGAAGTCTGAGCAAGTATTGCAGGCAAGTGTAGTTTGGGTTTTGCTTTCTTTAACCATGATCTCTTGAGCTTGATTAATGAAATGTGATATGAACATAAATAATGAATGTTATCCTTTGGCAAAAGCTGGGACTTATCGTGCCGCTATGAGGGCTACATGGCTCGGCTCTAGTTTATCTAAGAGACCTTTTCTAACGAGTGAGAGGAATTGCCGAGTGGGTATAGGACAGCCTCGTCCTTATGTGTATAGCCGGGAAGGAATGTGCCATATTGGAAGGGGGTTCCTACATCCGACGACTTAGCGTCCCTTGCTTCTTAGACGAACTCTTGGGTGGCTTTATAGTGAGACCCTGCTTATTCACCTTGGAAGTGTCATGGGAGTAATTAACCCGAGCAAATGGGAATCACGACTCACAGGGAAAGGGTACGCCTCTGCGCAGAGTTAAATCGATATATTGTCCGTGCCCACGGTTACGGGTGGCCCGGAAAACTGAGGGAATTGTATGTTCATTTAAATTGTTTATGTGCAATTTATTATTCAGTTTCACTTGATCATGTGGCTATGGGATTACACTACCTTTGTTATACTTGTTGAGTTCGTCATGAACTCACTCTTGCTTTTCCCCCCACACCTCAGGAAAAGTTTAGGCTTGTTGTCAACCAGTCAGTTTGGATCTAGTGGAGTCTACACCCGGAGATCTGAGTTGTTTTCGCTGATTGCTGTCGAAGGTTATGTCTTTTATATTAAATACATTATATATTAAGCATTGTTTACTGATACTGCCTTTCATTTGTGGCTATATGTGAGATTTGACCTCCGAGGCTCACATATGGTGTATATCGGGTTTTGTTCTTAAAACCGGGTGTTACAGGCAAGCCAAGTACAAGAGGTAGAGGAAGCCGGCACTCCGGGATTCCTTCTACTTCTCCTCACTCACTCCCTATACTAGTCTAGCTAGAAGCTAGTGTTGGAATGTGGCTTGCTCTCCTCTCTATTTCTCTTGTGTATGCTGCTCCTTGGCTGAATTGTGTCTTGAGAGGAGGGGGAATGGCCTCCTTTTATAGGTGGAGAAGAGGGGGCTCCTTGGAAATATGCCATCCCCACATGGAAGGGCCAAAACCGACCTCCATAGGTGGTTTCAGACCTTCCATACCAGAAGCACCACCGTCATTGGCCTTGGGCTGTCAGGATGGAGCTACAGGACAAAATTGGGCCAGAACGGGGCCCAGCCGGGCGCGCCCGCACCTGGTCCGGAGCCAAACTGGCCCAAATTTGACCCACATGCTCTCCTCGGCCTCCTGAGTTGAACCATGCTGGTGCTTTGGTGAGTTGGGCTCATTTTGATGTAGTTCTACTTAGTTCTCCTTGCGTCTAGGCTCTGGTTTGTCTGGCAGCTGGGCCCTTCTCTCCAGATTCCTCTATTTTGCTTGGGCCCAAAATAAAAGGTATTTCTTCATGGGTGTTTTTGTTCATGTCTTGGCCCTTTTTGTGTGTATTTCAGTGATGTCCTGCAAAATAAGAAATCTGCGCCACACTGTGGAAATAGTTAGAGTAGAGCCCTATTCTAGGTGAAATTTAGTGTTGCCTAGTCTAATGTTGGCGGGGTTAGAATCGAGTTAAGGACCGCCAACAACTCTCCCACACTTAGCTCTTTGCTCGTCCTCGAGTAAAGGTTGAAGAACTAAGGTGGTTGTATTCTCCCAAGAGCTGACCTGCATAAAGATTATTCCGAGCTTTTTCCTGCATTTGTGAACATTCATGGTGGCTACCAAGTTATCTTATAGCTATTGAAGGAGGAATAGCTTGAAATCAAGTCAACTCACACTACCCATGCTTTGAGACCTGGGGTTTTAGAATTTTTGCAAAGATAGCCTTAGCTCCTCATGTGATACTCTCAAGTCGCTCTTTTCAGGTGGCTAGTCCTATCCAGGTGTTCTTGATCATCCTACTACTATAGGCTGATATGTGGAGTTTTGGGTATGGATGATGAACAGGTTCCAATGTCAAGCCAACTGGATTCATGAAGAGAAGGCCATATCCCTAGATGATACAAGTGTAAGTGCAAGTGTAGAAATATTTGTGGACTCCTCGATCATGTTTCTCTCTTTATGAAGGAATATGCAAGAAGGTATGGACTCAAAGGATATCTCTAAAACTTGCTTTATTTCTTTCTTTTCTGTTGCTTCTTTTTTTCTTTCTTTTTTTCTCTTCTTTTTTTTCTCTTTTTTTTTTCTATTTTTTTCTATCTCAAGACCTTGGAGAAAAAAGAACTCTTCTTTACTTACGAACTATGCTCTCTTTTTGTAGGAATTTTCTGACGACAGTCCATACTCTTCTTGAATGAATGATAGAGAGAGATGCATGACTTGTTGACAGGAGTATTTTGGTGGAAGAGGGAGAAGATGTGGAAAAAATGTGCTCAATTCTCAGTGTAAGAAATGAGCGTGTTGGTGGAATGGTGGGTGCATATGGTGCGCGACTTTCAGTGTGAGAGTCGGCATGTTTATTTGGTGGGTGAATGCAATGATCTTGGGGATAAGGCCATCTCTAGCAAGAATCTCAAGACTTGACATCGCTAAAAGCAGCTAAAACAGGTTTTGCACAAGTGTAAGCGTAGATATTTGGCTCTGGTAGGACATAACACTTACCATATGAGGAGCATTTGCTAAAAAGTTTTGAATTTTTTTTGCATAAAAATACCAAAGTTCATTGCACGAGTTGGTAAGTATCATATCATTCTACTATATCTCATCTGCCAATAACTTAGATAAAGCATGGGGTCCCTATGGCACAAGTTGTTCACACAATCAGGATAAGCAAGGAATAAAAAGTATGCAACTCGTTCTCAAATGGTGAAAATAAGAGATGGAGTTTGCAACATTTTTAGTTTTATAAATTTTATTTTCAGCAATAAAGAGAATTAGCGGGGAGTTGAGAGGGTGCACAAACCATGTTTTTCATCGTGTCGAAGAAATTTTTGTGCACCCAAGAGTGTGATGCCTCCCCCCACACTTGTTTTTGTACCTGTCTTTTTTTTTTATTTTACAGAAAGAGAATACAAAAACAAGTGTAGAAATTCTAACAAAATTGTGAAATAATTATTTTAATTTTCTAAATTTGTCAAAGCTAATTAATTTTATCACATCAATTATTTCATTAGAATTATACGAAGGCTCAAAGAAAACTTTTAAGCGTTGACCGTTTACCTTGAAAGTATTACCTTTGTCGTCCTGAATAGTTATAGCGCCATGTGATGATGTGCTGACGACGGTGTACGGTCCTTTCTATTTGCTCCGGAGTTTTCCTTCACCGAAGAGCTTGACCTTGGAGTTGAATAGTAGGACTTTGTCTCCTTCCTTGAACTCTTTTTGCTTGATTCGGTGATCGTGCCATCTTTTGGTTCTTTCTTTGTAAAGCTTGGCACTATGATAAGCCTTTCTCTCTGTTCTTCTAGCTTAGAAATTTGCTTTTGCCTATTTTACGCGGCTAGTATTTCGTCCATGTTCCGGCTCTTTGCGCCCTTGAGGCTCTATGTTCCGGTTCGGCGGTAAATGGCAACTTTTCCCATAAACGAGCTGGTATGGTGACATGCCGATGGGGGTTTTGTAAGCTGTCCTATATGCCCAAAGTGCATCGGGTAGCTTATCTTTCCAACCCTTTCCCATCTCATTGACCGTTTTCGCGGGATGTTCTTGATTTGCTTGTTTGACGTCGCGACCACTTGTTTGAGGATGATAGGGTGTGGCTATGTTGTGCTTTGATCCAAGCTCCTTCAAAAAGCTACGGAAGGTCTTATCAATGAAGTGAGACCCTCCGTCACTTATGACAATTTTAGGTGTTCCAAAGCGAGGGAAGATCACTTCATGAAACATCCTTCTTGCATGCTTGGCATCGGCAGCTTTGCATGGTAATGCCTCCACCCATTTGGATACATAGTCGACGGCCACCAGGATGTACTCGCTATCATGGGACTTTGGGAATGGTCCCATGAAGTCAATGCCCCAAACATCAAATATCTCTATTTGAAGATTGTAGTGAAGGGGCATTGCATTACGAGCAGTGATGTTGCCTACCAGCTGACATTTTCGACACCTTCTGATGAACTCTTTGGTGTCTTCGTGCATCGTTGGCTAGAAGAATCCACACTGCCAGATTTTGGCTTGTGTGCGGAATACTCCATAGTGGCCTCCGTACGGTGCTGCATGACATTTTTCTATGATTTGCATCCCTTCTACCGTTGGTACACACCTCCTCAGCAGTCCATCAGAACACACCCTGTACAGGTATGGGTCATCCCAAAGGTGACATCTGCTCTCTGCTTGGAGCTTCTTCCTGCTCTCCCCTGGTGGTACATGACCTGCAACCATGAAGTTCACGATGTTTGCGTACCATGGGTTGGCATCTGTCACCTTCAGCAGCATGTCGTCGTGTCGGAAGTCATTTCTTTCCTGCAGGTTAGCGACTTGCATACACGATAAAATATTTGCAATGATATCTTCTACTCCTTTTCTATCTTTTATTTCAAGGTCAAATTCTTGGAGTAGAAGCATCCATCTTAAAAGTCGAGGTTTAGCATCTTTCTTAGCGGGCAAGTATTTCAGCGCAGCATGATCAGTGCGAACAAATACTTTTGCTCCTACTAAGTAAGATCTAAACTTCTCAATAGCAAAAACGACTGCTAGGAGCTCTTTTTCTGATGTGGAGTAATTAAGTTGTGCTCTGGTCAGAGTTTTGCTAGCGTAGGATATTGTGTGATGCTTCTCATTTTTGGTTTGGCCAAGAGCCACCCCAACTGTGCAATCGCTCGCATCACACCTGATCTCAAATGGTAGAGACCAGTCGGGAGGTTGGATGATAGGTGCAGAGATGAGTGCTTGCTTGAGAGTGTTAAATGCTTTCAAGCACTCATCGGTAAACTTGAAAGGAACATCCTTAGCCAATAAGTTCGTGAGGGGTCTAGAGATTTGTGAAAAATCTTTGATAAATCTTCTATAAAACCCCGCATGACCTAAGAAGCTGCGAATTCCTTTCATGTTTACCGGGGGAGGTAGTTGCTCGATAATCTCTATCTTAGCCTTATCTACCTCGATTCCCCTCTCGGACACTAAGTGCCCCAGGACAATGCCCTCACGGACCATGAAATGGCACTTTTCCCAATTAAGCACCAAATCCTTGTTCTGACACCTTTGCAAGACCTTGTCTAAATTTTCAAGACAGTGATCGAAAGTTTTTCCATAGACGGTGAAATCGTCCATGAAAACTTCCATGATTTCCTCGATCATGTCTGAAAAGATAGACATCATGCACCGTTGAAATGACGCGGGTGCGTTACACAGCCCGAACGACATTCTAAGGTACACGTATGTTCCGTAGGGGCATGTGAAGGTCGTTTTGCTTTGATCATCCGGGTGGATGGGAATCTGATGATACCCCGAATACCCATCAAGAAAACAAAAGAAGGAGTGTTTCGCTAACCGCTCCAACATTTCATCAATGAAGGGGAGTGGAAAGTGATCCTTCCTTGTTGCCTTGTTAAGTTTCCGGTAATCAATACACATTCGCCATCCAGTGACAGTACGTTGAGGTATAAGCTCATTTTTAGCGTTTTCAACGACCGTCATTCCTCCCTTTTTGGGAACCACTTGGACCGGGCTAACCCCGTCATTTGTGTGGTATGGGATAGATTATCCCGGCATGAAAAAGTTTCGGGACTTCCTTTTCACGACTTCCCGCATCGCATTGTTCAGCCCTACGCCGAGGCTCCCGAGTAGGTGTGCTAGTCGGTTCTACGGGAATGCGATGGGTACGAGTGTTGGGCTTATCCCCTTAAGGTCGTCTAAACGGTACCCAAAGAGGCGGCCTATGTTTTTCTAGAACCGCGATGAGTTTGGCTGTCTCCTCGTCACTAAGTTTATCACTTATTATGACAGGAGTTTGTGTGTCGCCGTTCAAGAAAACATACCGCAATCCTTTGGGTAGGGGTTTAAGCTCAACTGGAGGTCTAGGCGGTTTCTCCCCTATGGGAAGGTCAACGGTCTCCCCAAATTCGTCTTCTTCTTCTATGAAGAATTTGGCATCTTTATCTAGTGACGACTTGGGTGACTCAAACATCTCAACCGCCATGACTTCCATGGGCACACTAGGGGGAGGTTCGGCCACTGAGTTCCTGGCTCGAGTGACTTGAATCGGGAATGATTCTCTCCCTAGTTTTAAGTCGATTTCCCCTATTTTTGATGGATTATAAAAAATTTTCTCCAGGGGGTGCTCAATTAGTATGTCAAAATCATGGATGTCAAAGACGTGAAAGTCTAGGGCCATTTCGACTTTATCATGATGCACTGTTATGTTGTGCACAATCCCACATCCTTCTAAGCTGGATCGTGGGGCAATTCTGAGAGATTTGTTTGTCGGAGCAAGGGGTTTATTGCCTAAATAGGTCAGCATGAAAGATAGTGACATGATATTTGCTCCGACAAGAGGGCTGTAATGCACATCCACCATGTTCCTAAAGAGTTGGCATTGGATGGTAAAAGAAGGGTTGCGAATCTGAATTTCTTCAGAAGAAAGCTCCGCTTCTTCTACCCATTCACTACTCAGGATAGACGTCAACTCCCTAACGGATTCCTTAAGGAATGCTTTGTCTAGGGGAGTGACATGAACCGGTGGTCTCTTTTCTCGTAAATACCTCGAGGTGTTCCTAAAATCTTCTAATTCATCCTCGAAGTATGGATCTTCTGAGGGTTGAAAACCTTCCCTTGAAGATTCCGGTTCGGGTGAGGGTCTCTGAATGGGAGCTATGGGTTCGACCTTGGCCGAAGAGACTTCCTCTTGTTTAGGCTCTGGCTCTACACGGAGAGGTTCTAGCGGAGGAGCATTCTCTAAGATGCGATCTAAAATAGCTTCTCCTTCTTCTATGGTTTTATGTTGAAATGAACCTCCGGAGGCAGTATCGAGCTGTAGGGCAGACTCCTTGCTAAGACCTAACCAAAAGTGTTGTAACAACACATGGTTTGGTATAGACAAGTTTGGGCCAGTACGGGTTAGGTTTAAAAATCTGTCCCAGGCTGCACCTAACGTCTCCTTCTCTTTTTATTGGAAGTTGAGGATCTCTTGACGCAAGGAAGCGATTCGAGGTATGGGGAAGAATGTAAGACAAAAATTGTTCCTCAATTCTTTCCAATCTCCGTTTACCTTCCCTACATTATGGGTGTACCATTGTTTCGCCCCCTCATCAAGAGAGAAAGGAAACAACTTCCACCGCAAAGTATCATGTGACATGCCTGCAATGGTTAGGCATACACAAAGCTGCTCAAACTCCCGTAAATGGTGATATGGGTTTTCTTCATCAAACCCCGAGAAGGTTTGTTCCCGAACCAAGGTTATAAAGCCGGGGCGGAGTTCATAGCTAGAAGCTGTGATTGGCTTCGATGATTTTGGTGGCTCTAAGAACTCGCCCTTTGGAGCACCAAGTTGGTGGATAGATTTTTGCTCCATTGAAAAGGTTGTTTTTTAAATAAAATAAAAATCAAGGAAAGGATACACGGGACGAACTAGGTTCAAAGATAATTATGACAACCATTCCCCGGCAACGGCGCCAGGAATGCTTGTTGGTATTTCTTAACGCAAACAGAAAAGTCCGCAAGCGCACGGAAAGTACCGTTGTAGCACTTCACCCGGAAGTATTCAGGGTATCGTATTTTCCACAGGGAACGGTCTGTAAGAAGTCTCCTAACTAGTTCTCCCAAAGAGGTGAGATGGAGAGTAGCTTGGGTAGTGAGGTTTTCTATGGGAAGATCCTAAGTGAAGGTAACTTTGCCGCTATAGACTTACTTCGGGCACCGGATAACACTTGGTCTGCCAAGCATTGCCGGCCTACGGCTCTACGTCGAACCCGAACGTGGGGGATTACGAGGGACGGACAGGGCTGTCACCACCTGCTACCTACCACCTCAACCGTGGGGCACGAGGCAAACGAAGGTAGTATCTAGCCTAGACACCACGTCTATGCTATAACTACTACTCTAGCGTGAGCTCAAGGCTTACCCGTCTTCGGGGTCCTTCTACTAGAGTACTCGCCACAAGGACGAACGACGAACCCGCAAGTATAAAGCGAACAAAGATAACTTACTTAAGAACTTAGAACCATAGGGTAAACACGAACTCTTACTCCAATTAGCAAGATGTCCGTCGAGGTACAAGTGTGGAGGATGCCGACAAGCCGGCACTCCAGCCACGCCCGATGTACAAGGCAAGACAAGCCAAGTACAAGAGGTAGAGGAAGCCGGCACTCCAGGATTCCTTCTACTTCTCCTCACTCACTCCCTATACTAGTCTAGCTAGAAGCTAGTGTTGGAATGTGGCTTGCTCTCCTCTCTATTTCTCTTGTGTATGCTGCTCCTTGGCTGAATTGTGTCTTGAGAGGAGGGGGAATGGCCTCCTTTTATAGGTGGAGAAGAGTGGGCTCCTTGGAAATATGCCATCCCCACATGGAAGGGCCAAAACCGACCTCCATAGGTGGTTTTAGACCTTCCATACCAGAAGCACCACCGTCATTGGCCTTGGGCTGTCAGGATGGAGCTACAGGACAAAATTGGGCCAAAACGGGGCCCAGCCAGGCGCGCCCGCACCTGGTCCAGAGCCAAACTGGCCCAAATTTGACCCACGTGCTCTCCTCGGCCTCCTGAGTTGAACCATGCTGGTGCTTTGGTGAGTTGGGCTCATTTAGATGTAGTTCTACTTAGTTCTCCTTGCGTCTGGGCTCTGGTTTGTCTGGCAGCTGGGCCCTTCTCTCCAGATTCCTCTGTTTTGCTTGGGCCCAAAATAAAAGGTATTTCTTCATGGGTGTTTTTGTTCATGTCTTGGCCCTTTTTGTGTGTATTTTAGTGATGTCCTGCAAAATAAGAAATATGTGCCACACTGTGGAAATAGTTAGAGTAGAGCCCTATTCTAGGTGAAATTTAGTGTTGCCTAGTCTAATGTTGGCGGGGTTAGAATCGAGTTAAGGACCGCCAACAGCTGCGTTGAACGTCGGGACGATGCAACTTCACCTGCCTTCCGGATTTATATTGGAATTGAATAATTGTTATTTTGTTCCTAGCTTAAGTCGAAACATTGTGTCACCTTCATGCTTGATGAAGGATGGTTATTCATTTGCAAGTAAAGACAATGGTTGTGTTATCTCGAAGAACGATATGTTTGTGGCTTTTGCATCCATTGTGAATGGATTATTTATTTTAAATCTTGATGATGCACCTGTCTTTAATGTTAATGCTAAAAGGCCTCGACTTAATGAGTTAAGTCCTACATATATGTGGCATTGTCGTTTGGGTCATATAGTGAAAATCGCATGAAGAGGCTCCATGATGATGGACTTCTAACTTCGTTTGATTTTGAATCTTACGAGACATGTGAGGCTTGCCTTTTAGGCAAAATGACCAAGACGCCTTTCTCAGGTTTTCGAGAGAGCGTCGACTTATTGGAACTAGTACATAGCGATGTATGTGGACCAATGAGCACGACGGCTAGAGGCGGTTTTCAATACTTCATAACTTTTACATCGATGACTTTAGTAGATATGGCTATGTCTACCTAATGAAGCATAAGTCGAAATATTTGAAAAGTTCAAAGAATTTCAGAATGAAGTAGAGAACCAATGTGGCAAGAAAATTAAGGCCTTGCGATCTGATCATGGAGGCGAATATTTGAGTCACGAGTTTAGCAATCATCTTAAGAGTTGTGGAATTGTTCCACAGCTTACGCCACCTGGAACGCCGTAGAGAAATGGCGTGTCTGAGCGGCGTAATCGGACTTTGTTGGACATGGTTCAGTCTATGATGAGCTAGTCGGACCTACCTTTATCGTTTTGGGGATACGCTCTAGAAACAGCCGCTTTCACATTGAATAGAGTACCATCTAAGTCCGTAGTTAAGACACCATATGAGATATGGGTCGGGAAGAGTCCTAGTTTGTCTTTTCTAAAAATTTGGGGTTGTGAAGTTTATGTCAAACGGCTTATATCGGATAAGCTAACACCCAAATCGGACAAATGCTTTTTCGTGGGATATCCGAAGGAAACTTTAGGATATTACTTCTACAACCGCTCGAGGGCAAAGTGTTTGTTGCTCGAAACGGTGTTTTCTTAGAGAAAGAGTTTCTCAAAAGAGAGAAGTGTGGACAAAAGGTGTATCTTGAAGAAGTTCAAGATGAGCCGGCCGAGAAGGACTCTACGAGTGATGCTAATGTAGCGAGAACAAGTTGAGATGCCCGTGGCCTTTGAAACACCTCCACAACCACGAAGATCGCGAGACTTCGCGAGTTGCGTGGGGATCTGTTATTGTTGGACGATGACGAACCGGCAACATACGCCGAAGCAATGATGGACTCGATTCCGAGCAATGGCGAGTGCCATGAGATCCGAGATAGATTCCATGGGAAATAATCAAGTTTGGAACTTGGTTGACCCGCCTGATGGTGTTAAACCCATCGAGTGCAAATGAATCTATAAAAAGAAGAAAGATATGGACGGAAATGTTCACGTCTATAAAGCTCGACTTGTCGCAAAAGGTTTTCGGCAAGTTCAAGGAATTGACTATGACGAGACATTCTCTCCGAGCGATGCTTAAATCTATCGGGTCATTCTAGCAATAGCTGCCTATTTCGATTATGAGATTTGGAGATGGATGTTAAAACAAAGCCTTTCTAAATGGAAATTTGGAAGAGGACGTGTATATGATACGGCCCGAAGGTTTTGTTGATCCAAATAATGCTGGAAAAATATGCAAGCTTAAGAAATCTATTTATGGGTTAAAGCAAGCATCTCGGAGTTGGAACATTCGTTTTGATGAGGTTGTCAAAGGGTTTGGCTTCCGTCAGAATGAAGAAGAGCCTTGTGTTTACCAAAAGGCTAGTGGGAGCGCTGTTGTGTTTGTATGTGGATGACATACTATTGATTGGAAATGATATTCCTATGTTGCAATCTGTAAAGACTTCACTGAATAATAGTTTTTCTATGAAGGATTTAGGAGATGCAGCATACATCTTGGGCATTAAGATCTATAGAGATAGGTCAAAGAGGCTAATAGGATTATGCCAAGATACATATATTGACAAGGTGTTGAAACGGTTCAACATGGAGCAATCCAAGAAAGGGTTCTTGCCTATGTCACATGGTATGCGCTTTAGCGACTGTTGGCATTTCTTAGCGTGTGCAGCCAAATCCGCAAGCGCACGGAAATCACCGTTATAGCACTTCACCCGGTGAGCAATCGGGTATCGTATTTCTTTCACGAAGAACGGCTTGTGAGTTAATTCTAAATAGAGGTCGCCCAGAGATGGAGTAGGATAACTTAGGTAATGAGGTTTTTCTAGGGTAATGGTCCTAGGAGATGGCTAAACTCGTTGCTAAACTTCTTACTTCGGGCACCGGATCGCACCTGGTCTGCCAAGTGATGCCGGCCTATAGCTCTACGTCGTAGCCGGACGTGGGGGATTACAAGGGACGGACAGGGCTGTCACCACCTGCCGCCTACCACCTCAACCGTGGACTACGAGGCAAACGAAGGTAGGTCCTAGCCTAGACACCACGTCTATGCCAGTTGCTACAACTCTAGCGGTGGCCAGGAGCTCCCGTCTCTATCAGGGGTCCTCTTACTAGAGCCTCCGTCATGGGGACGAACGACGAACCCGCAAGAAGATAACAAGCAAGAATAACTTACTCAAAGGTATTACCGAAAGATAAACACGATGTCTTACTTCAAGTAGCAAGACGCCGTAGAGGTACAAGCGAGGAGGCAGCCGACAAGTCCGGCACTCCGCCCCGTGGAAGACTAGCTTCCTGAGAGCTCTCTTGGAGAGATGCTCTCCTCTTGCTCCTCTCTCACTCCTTACTTCTATTCTAGCTAGGCTAGGTAGAGTGGCTCTACTCTCTCTATTGTACACTTGTAGAGTGGAGGTATGGTGAAGAGTGAGACTAAAAATGAAGAATGAATTGTTTGTCTACATTGTGTGGAATGTCTTGAGAGGAGGGGGAATGGCATCCTTTTATAGGTGAGGTGGAGGGGGCTCTTTGGAAAAGAGTCATCCCTACATGGAAGGGACCAAACCGACCTCAAATAGGCGGTTTCAGACCTTCCATGTAGGAATCACCACCGAAACCGACCTCAGCGCGTCGTCACGGACCGACCGACCAAGTTTGGGCCCGTTTGGCACCAGGACAGGCGCGGCCGCGCCTTGAGCGCGCCCGCGCCCATTGTGGTCCCGCTGGGCCTCTGCTTTTGCCACCAGTGTGTGGGTCTTTCAGCTGGCTTCGAATCGGCTGGTCATTTGCCCAAATCGGAGTCCGGATGCATCCGTGGCGCCCAAATTAGTGAGACATGGTCCTGCAGCCCAAAATAGAGTAGGTCTAGGTTTTGGGCTTCCACCTCTCGGGTCCATGCTTGGCATTTTGGACCATGTTCATGGCCCGAGATATTATGGTAAGTGGGCCACCTTATCATATCATAGTTTTTCCTCATGTCTTGGCTCATTTTATGTGTAATTCGGGTATGTCTGCAAAACAAGGAATCGCACCACACCTTTGTGGAAATAGTTAGAGTAGAGCCCTATTCTAGGTGAAAATTGGTGTTGCCTAGACTAAAGTTGGCGGGGTTAGAATTGAGTTAAGGACCGCCAACAACTCCCCCACACTTAGCTCTTTGCTCGTCCTCGAGTAAAGGATGAAGAACTAGGTGGTTGTATTCTCCCAAGAGTTGACCTGCATACAGATTATTCCGAGCTTTTCCTGCATTTATGAACATTCATGGTGGCTACCAAGTTATCTTACTGCTATTAAAGGAGGAATAGCTTGAAATCAAGTCAACTCACACTACCCATGCTTTGAGACTCGGGGTTTTAGAATTTTCGCAAAGATAGCCTTAGCTCCTCATGTGATACTCTCAAGTCGCTCTTTTTCATGTGGCTAGTCCTATCCAGGTGTTCTTGATCATCCTACCACTACAGGCTGATTTGTGGAGTTTTGGGTATGGATTATAAACAGAGTTTCAATGTCAAGCCAGCTGGATGTCATGAAGAGAAGGCCATATCCCTAGATGATGCAAGTGCAAGTGCAAGTGTAGAAAATATTTGTGGACTCCTGATCATGTTTCTCTCTTGATGAATGAAAATGCAAGAAGGTATGGACTTTGAAGAATCAATTCTAAGACTTGCGTTATTTCTCTTCTCTTTTTTTTTCTGCTGCTTTTTTTTCCTTTTTTTTCTCTTTTTTTTCTTTTTTTTTATCTCAAGACCTTGGAGAAAAAGAACTCTTCCTTATTCACGAACCATGCTTCTCTTTCGTAGGAATTTTCTAATAATAGTCCATACCTTACTTGAATGAATGATGGAGAGAGAGATGCATGACTTTGTGACAGGAGTATTTTAGTGGAAGAGGGAGAAAATGTGGAATATATGTGCTCAATTCTCAGTGTAAGAAATGAGCTTTTTTTTTGGTGGAATGGTGGATGAAATGAGTGCGCGGCCCTCAGTGTGAGAGTCGGCATATTTATTTGGTGGGCGAATGCTGTGTGCGGCTCTCAGTGTGAGAGTCGGCATGTTTATTTGGTGGGTGAATGCAATGATCTTGGGGATAAGGCCATCTCTAGCAAGAATCTCAAGACTTGACATCGCTACACGTGGCTAAAATAGGTTTTGCATAAGTGAAAGCGTAGAAATTTGGCTTTGGTAGGACATAGCACTCATCATATGAGGAGCAATTGTTAAAAAGTTTTGAATTTTTGCATAAAAATACCCAAGTCCATTGCACGAGTTCGTAAGTCTCATATCATTCTACTATATCTCACCTGTCAAAAACTTAGATAAAACATGGGGTCCCTATTGCACGGGTTGTTCACACAATCAAGATAAGCAAGGAATAAAAAGTATGCAACTCGTTCTCGATTGGTGAAAATAGGAGATGGAGTTTGCAAAATTTTTAGTTTTATAAATTTTATTTTCAGCGTAAAGAGGATTAGCAGGGAGTGAGAGGGTGCACAAACTTGTGTTTTTGCTGTGTCGAATATTGTTGTGCACCAAGGAGCGTGGTGCCTCCCCCACACTTGTTTTTGTACTGTCTTTTTCTTATATGCACACAAAAACAAGTGGAGACAAGACACAATATATATATAAAATAAATATTTTTTTTCATGAACACAAGAAAGATAGAATAAATTAAAGTCATGCCCTAAATCTAAATCAAAAATTATCCGGCATGACTAAATCTATTCTATCAATTTCTTGGTTTAACTTTGTGCGTAAAGAAGGCTCAAGGAAAGGCTTTAAGCGGTGACCATTTACCTTGGAGATGTTACCGTTATCATCCTGGATCGTGATTGCGCCATGAAACGACGTGTCGACGACGGTATATGGCCCCTTCCACTTGCTTCTAAGTTTTCCTTCACTGAATAATTTTACCTTGGAGTTGAGCAATGGGACCTTGTCGCCTTGCCGAAACTCCTTGGTTTTTATCCGGTTGTCATGCCACCTCTTCGTTCGCTCTTTGTAGAGCTTGGCAACGTAGTACGCCTTCTCTCACCATTCCTCAAGCTCAGAGATCTGCCTCTGGCGGTTTCTTCCGGCTAGCTTGAGGTTCATGTTCCAGCTTTTAATTGCCCAGTAGGCTCGATGCTCGAGTTCTACTGGCAAATGGCAGCTCTTTCCATAGACAAGCTGGAACGGTGACATGCTAATGGGAGTTTTGTAAGCAGTCCTGTATGCCCAGAGTGCATCAGGAAGCTTACTTTTCCATCCTTTCCCCATGTCGTTGACCGTCTTCTGCTGGATGTTTTTGATCTGTTTGTTCAAGGTCTCAGCTTGGCCACTGGTTTGTGGGTGGTATGGTGTGGCAATGTTGTGCTTTGCCCCCAGCTCTCTCAGGAATGCTCTGAAGGTTCGATCAATGAAATGTGATCCTCCATCGCTTATCACCATGCGTGGTGTACCAAAGCGAGGGAAAATTATTTCGTGGAACATCCTTCGGGCATGCTTCGCGTCAGCTGCTCGGTATGGCATGGCCTCCACCCACTTGGAGACGTAGTCAACAGCAACAAGGATGTACTCGCAGTCTTGGGACTTCTGGAAGGGCCCCATGAAGTCAATGCCCCACACATCAAATATTTCTATTTGAGGGTTGAAGTGGAGGGGCATTGCATTGCGAGCTGTGATGCCACCCTGGAACTGGCACTTCCGACACCTCCGAATGAATTCTTTGGTGTCAGCATACATCATTGGCCAGAAGAATCCGCACTGCCAAATTTTTGCTTGAGTGCGGAATACTCCATAATGGCCTCCGTATGGTGCCGAATGATAGCTTTCAATGATCTGCATCCCTTCTGCTGTTGGCACACATCTTCTCAGTATGCCATCTGAGCACACTCGGTATAGGTACGGGTCATCCCACAAATGACGACGGCTCTCGACCTCCAGCTTTTTTCTGCTTTCTCCAGGTGGTACATGTCCTGCAACCATGTAATTCACAATGTTTGCATACCAGGGGTTGGAGTCCGTCACTGCCAATAGCATGTCGTCGCGAAGGAAGTCATTGATGGGCAGATCCTGCATGTTAGTGACTTGCAAACGCGACAAATGATCTGCTACGGTATTCTCTACTCCTTTCTTATCTTTTATTTCTAGATCGAACTCTTGGAGCAAAAGAATCCAGCGGATCAAGCGTGGTTTCGCGTCTTTCTTAGTGAGCAAGAATTTCAAGGCAGCGTGATCTGTGTAAATGATCACTTTCGCGCCCACTAAGTAAGACCGAAACTTGTCGATAGCAAATACTCTGACAAGAAGCTCTTTTCTGTTGTGGCATAATTGAGTGAGCTCTGTCGAGTCTTGCGGCATAAGCTATCGCGTGATGCTTTTTATCCTTGGTTTGGCCTAAGACCGCACCAACAGCATAATCGCTTGCATCACACATGATCTCAAAAGGTAGAGACCAATCGGGAGGTTGGATGATAGGTGCAGAGATGAGTGCTTGCTTGAGAGTGTTAAATGCTTTCAAGCACTCATCGGTAAACTCAAATGGAGCATCTTTAGCTAATAGGTTCGTGAGGGGTCTAGAGATTTGTGAAAAATCTTTGATAAATCTTCTATAGAACCCCGCATGACCCACGAAGCTACGGATTCCTTTTACGTTTACCGGGGGAGGTAGTTGCTCGATAACCTCTATCTTAGCCTTATCTACCTCGATTCCCTCTCGGACACTAAGTGTCCCAGGACAATGCCCTCTCGGACCATGAAATGACACTTTTTCCAATTAAGTACCAAATCTTTGTCCCGACACCTTTGCAAGACCCTTGTCTAAGTTGTTCGAGACAATGATCAAAAGTTTTCCCATAGACGGTGAAATCGTCCATGAAAACTTCCATGATTTCTTCGATCATGTCCGAAAAGATAGACATCATGCACCGTTGAAATGACGCGGGTGCATTACACAAGCTTTGAACGACATCCTACGGTACGCGTACGTTCCGTAGGGGCATGTGAAGGTCGTTTTGCTTTGATCATCCGGATGGATGGGAATCTGATGATATCCTGAATACCCATCAAGGAAGCAAAAGAAGGAGTGTTTCGCTAACCGTTCCAACATTTCATCAATGAAGGGAAGCGGAAAATGATCCTTCTTTGTTGCCTTGTTAAGTTTTCGGTAATCAATGCACATTCGCCATCCGGTGACAGTTCGTTGAGGTATGAGTTCGTTTTTAGCGTTCTCAATGACTGTCATTCCTCCCTTTTTGAGAACCACTTGGACTGGGCTAACCCAATCGGCGTGTGGTACGGGATAGATTATCCGGCGTGAAAATGTTTCGAGGACTTCCTTTTCACGACTTCCCACATCGCATTGTTCGGCCTACGCGAGGTTCCGTGAAGGTATGCTAGATGGCTCTATGGGAGTGCGATGGGTACAGAGCGTTGGACTTATCCCCTTAAGATCATCTAGGCAATACCCGAAGACCGACTTATGCTTTTCTAGGACAGCTATGAGTTTGGTTGTCTCCTCATCACTAAGTTGGTCACTTATGATGACAGGAGTTTGGGTGTCGCCGTTCAGGAAAACATAATGTAAGCCTTTGGGCAGGGGCTTAAGCTCAACTGGAGGTCTAGGCGGTTTCTCCCCTATAGGGAGGTCAATTGTTTCCCCGAACTCGTCTTTTTCTTCTACAAAGAATTCTGCATCTTTATCTAAAGACGACTCGGGTGACTCAAACATGTCAACCGCTAGAACCTCTAAGGGCATACTAGGGGGAGGTTCGGTCACTGAGTTCCTGGCTCTAGTGACTTGAATTGGGAACGTTTCTCTCCCTAGTTTCATGTTGATTTCCCCTGTTTTTGACGGATTGTCAAAGAGTGTTTCCAGGGGATGCCCGATAAGTATGTCGAATTCCTGGATGTCAAAGACAATGAAGTCCAGGGCCATTTCGACATTTCCATGGTGGAGTGTTACGTTATGTACAATCCCTAGTCCTTCTTTAACAGAATCTGGTGTTCTTAAGGACCGTGTTGTTGGGGTAAATGACATTACTCCTAGGCACGTGAATGCGTAGGAATAGGACATTATATTCGCCCCAACGGTGGGATTATACAAAACATCCACCCATTCCCGCTGGATTTTGCAGCGGTGGGTGGAAGATGGAGCGCGGATCTGAACTACTTCGGATGCGAGTTCACCTTCCCGCCAACCATTCGAGCTCATAACGAAGTTAATTCTCTAACGGACTCCCTGAGAAAAAATTCATCAAGGGGTTCGCTAGGAGCGACGGGAATTGGTGGTTTTGTGCGACACTCATATCTCAAGGTGTTTCCTAAATTTTCGAAAAGCTCATCCTCGAAGCCGGAAGATCCATGGGTTCTTCCGTCTTGGGCCCAGTTCGGGAGAGGGTCTCTCTATGGATTGGGAAGGTTAGGCGATGCCGAAGAGACATCCTCTTTTATTGGCTCGGGTTCTACACGGATAGGTTCTAAGGGAGGAGCATTTTCTTGGATGCGATCCAAGAGAGCTTGCCCTCTTCGGTGGTTTTGTCTTGGAACGACCCTCGGCGGCTACATCGAGCAATAGGGCAGAATTTCTGTCTAAGCCTAACCAAAAATGTTGTAAGAGCACATGGTTAGGAATAGGCAGTCAGGCTGATCGTGTTAGGATCAAAAAGCGTTCCCGAGGCTGCACCTATGGTTTCATTCTCTTTTTGTTGGAAGTTGAGCACCTCTGTCGTAGAGAAACGACACGAGAAATAGGGTAGAATGTGAAGCAGAAGTGCTTACGCAATTCTTCCCAATCTCCGTTTACTTTCCCTATGTTTTGGGTGTACCATTGTTTCGCCTTTTCATGGAGGGAAAAGGGAAACAATTTCCACCGCAATGTATCTTGTGACATGCCCGCAATGGTCAGACACGCACAGAGTTGCTCAAACTCCCGTAGGTGATCATAAGGGTTTTCATATTCCAAACCTGAGAAGGCTTGGTCCCGAACCATGGCTATAAAGCCAGGGCGGAGCTCATACTCGGAAGCTGTGATAGGCTTCGAGGATTGGGGTGTTTGAATGAGCTCGCCCTTCGGAGCGGATAGGTTGTAAATGGTTGGTTGCTCCATGAATATTTTTGTTTTCTAAAAAAAAATAAAACAAAAGAAGTGGAGCAAAGGTAGGTCAAGGTACACGGGCAATCTAGGCTCGAGCTAACTGCGACAACCGTTCCCCCGCAACGGCGCCGTAAATGCTTGTTAGCGTTTCTTAGCGTGTGCAGCCAAATCCGCAAGCGCACGGAAATCACCGTTATAGCACTTCACCCGGTGAGTAATCGGGTATCGTATTTCTTTCACGAAGAACGGCTTGTGAGTTAATTCTAAATAATGGTCCTAGGATATGGCTAAACTCGTTGCTAAACTTCTTACTTCGGGCACCGGATCGCACCTAGTCTGCCAAGTGATGCCGGCCTGTAGCTCTACGCCGTAGCCGGACGTGGGGATTACAAGGGACGGACAGGCTGTCACCACACCGCCGCCTACCACCTCAACCGTGGACTACGAGGCAAACGAAGGTAGGTCCTAGCCTAGACACCACGTCTATGCCAGTTGCTACAACTCTAGCGGTGGCCGGGAGCTCCGTCTCTATCGGGGGTCCTCTTACTAGAGCTTACGTCACGGACGAACGACGAACCCGCAAGAAGATAACAAGCAAGAATAACTTACTCAAAGTTATTACCGAAAGATAAACACAATGTCTTACTTCAAGTAGCAAGACGCCGTAGAGGTACAAGCGAGGAGGAGCCGACAAGTCCGGCACTCGCCCGTGGAAGACTAGCTTACGAGAGCTCTCTTGGAGAGATGCTCTCCTCTTGCTCCTCTCTCACTCCTTACTTCTATTCTAGCTAGGCTAGGTAGAGTGGCTCTACTCTCTCTATTGTACACTTGTAGAGTGGAGGTATGGTGAAGAGTGAGACTAAAAATGAAGAATGAATTGTTTGTCTACATTGTGTGGAATGTCTTGAGAGAAGGGGGGATGGCCTCCTTTTATAGGTGAGGTGGAGGGGGCTCTTTGGAAAAGAGTCATCCCTACATGGAAGGGACCAAACTGACCTCAAAGAGGCGGTTTCAGACCTTCCATGTAGGAATCACCACCGAAACCGACCTCAGCGCGTCGTCACGGACCGACCGACCAAGTTTGGGCCCGTTTGGCGCCAGGACAGGCGCGGCCGCGCCTTGAGCACACCCGCGCCCATTGTGGGCCCGCTGGGCCTCTGCTTTTGCCACCAGTGTGTGGGCCTTTCAGCTGGCTTCGAATCGGCTGGTCATTTGCCCAAATCGGAGTCCGGATGCATCCGTGGCGCCCAAATTAGTGAGACATGGTCCTGCAGCCCAAAATAGAGTTGGTCTAGGTTTTGGGCTTCCACCTCTCGGGTCCATGCTTGGCATTTTGGACCATGTTCATGGCCCAGATATTATGGTAAGTGGGCCACCTTATCATATCATAGTTTTTTCCTCATGTCTTGGCTCATTTTATGTGTAATTCAGGTATGTCCTGCAAAACAAGGAATCTGCACCACACTGTGGAAATAGTTAGAGTAGAGCCCTATTCTAGGTGAAAATTGGTGTTGCCTAGACTAAAGTTAGCGGGGTTAGAATTGAGTTAAGGACCGCCAACAGCGACAAGCAATGTCCTTCATCAGATGAAGAGCGCAAACGCATGAGTAAGGTTCCATATGCTTCGGCAGTCGGTTCCATTATGTATGCCATGATATGTACTCGCCCAGATGTCTCATATGCTCTAAGTGTTGCGGCCGGTACCAAGGCAATCTGGTGAGAGTCCCGGACGTAGTTAAAAACATCCTTAAGTGCGGAGAAGGACTAAGGATGAGTTCGATCTATGGAGGTGAGGAGGAGCTCGTTGTAAATGGTTACACCGATGCTAGCTTCCAAAGCGATGTAGATGATTCACAATCTCAATCGGGTTTTGTGTTCACGGTAAATGGTGGTCTGTAAGCTGGAAAAGTTCCAAGCGGAGACGAGTGTCCGATTCTACAATGGCCGAGTACATTGCAGCTTCGGAAGCTGCAAAAGGAAGGTGTTTGGATGAGGCATTTCCTCATTGATCTTGGTGTGTTTTCTAATGCGGCTAGCCCATTGAATCTACATTGTGACAACAATGGGGCGATAAGCGAGGCTAAGGAGTCTAGGAATCACCAGAAGAACAAACATGTACAGTGGAAATTTCACCTCATTCGACAGTTCATAAGCCAAGGTGAAATTAAGATGTGCAAAATACACACGGATTTGAATGTAGCAGATCCGTTGACAAAGGCCCTTCCACAGCCTAAGCATGAGGTGCACATGAGGTCTATGGGGATTAGACATATTAGAGATTAACTCTAGTGCAAGTGGGAGACTGTTGGGAATATGCCCTAGAGGTAATCATAGAGATGATGATATTCCGCATGTATCCATGATTTGTAATATGTCCATTGAATATCCATTAAAGACAACTTGTATTGATTGGCAATTATGTGAATTATTTGTGGAACTCTTTACTTGTATGGTTATTCTATATTTGTCCCTAGTTGGAGTTCATGTGAGGACACACATGAATATTAGACTAGCACATTATTAGTTGATGACTATGTTTCACAAGTCATGGACATGGAGATGTCGAACTAATAATGTGGGCACATGTATGACATGTAGGCTGGGCCCTGACCCGACATGAGATTGTCTCTATACACATCATATACGTTATGTCCTTCGACCTAAGATTGTTGTATGTGCTCGAGATGTGTATCGACTTGCTTAGGGCCCGACAAACGCTACTCCGTTCTTGGGTAGTTATAAGGGATGTCTTCGGGTTTGTCGAGAAGCATCTTTGTGAGACATAGACAATCAAGATGGGACTTGCCCTCTCTCGAGGAGAGTGATATCCTTGGATCACTCAAGTGATTGGATCAACAAATGCATGGCCGTGCTTGGGTTAAGTGTTAACCCACGAGTTGAACCAAATATCATGTGGCAAGGGAGTAACTTGTATGTGGTCGTGGTGGTTCGTCTTATATGATCATTTGCGTGCACATAGGAGTTGTCACACCTTGCTAGAGGCCGCTGTCAGCTATTGGGCGAATAGGAGTATTCGGCCCATGTCTATGTCTGCGTGAACCCATAGGGTCGCACGCTTAAGAGGCTGGAAGCCTAATTCGGGTTGGACCCGAATTAGACAAGGCTTAGGGTTTCTAATGGGCCTCCAACTCGGGAGCACATGAGAGACGCATATATAAGTAGAGGGGAGGGGCGCGGCCAAACCCAATCCATGCCTTTGGCAGCCGCCGTCGCCCTCCACGCTCTCGCCTTCACTCCTCGCGGACCTAGCAGTCCGGAGGCGCATCGCTTCTCCCTCGTACGTGTGTGATACCTCGGAGGTGCTGCATCTGGAGCACGAGGACGAACCGCAAGTGGTGGGAGGAGTTGCTGGACGACCACGCAACTGCACGGCACTGCTATGACGCGTTCGACTATATCGAGTCGTCTTCCGCTGCATCTGCGGGTCTAGTGGTAATCCCGTAACCTGTAACTAGCAGTAGATCCTGGGCGATGAGGTAGAAAAAGTTTTGTTTTCTGGCTAGCGTAGCACCCTCATAACCCTTCACTAACCTCCAAGGACCCAAGCAAAAGTGGGTACCTAAAGCTTGATGTCTTCTTGTAGGTCAATTACAAAGCCGAAGGGAGGCATTGGGTGCTTGATAGTGGTGCATCAAATCATATGACCGGTGAAGATAGTATGTTCAAATCACTTGACAAGAATGACAATGGTGGATTCAACTCCATCACTTTTGGTGACAATAGCAAGGGTGATGTTATGGGGCTAGGAAAGGTTACAATTTCCAATGACAAAGATCTCTCCAATGTGTTGCTAGTTGATACTTTGAACTTCAATCTTTTGTCGGTGGCACAATTGTGTGATCTTGGCTACAAGTGCATATTTGATGACAAGCATGTTGAGGTGGTGAGCAAGGATCATGCAAATATCATCTTCAAGGGGTTTAGGCATGGAAGCTTGTATTTGGTTGATTTCAATGCTAGTGAAGCTCAACTTTCATCGTGTTTGATTGGCAAGTCAAGCAAGGGATGGCTATGGCATAGGCGCCTAGGACATGTTGGCATGAAGCAATTGAACAAGTTGGTGAAGCATGATCTAGTGAGAGGCATGAATGGTATCACATTTGAGAAGGATAGACCTTGTAGTGCATGTCAAGCCGGCAAGCAACATGGGAATTCACATCCCAAGAAGAATGAGATGTCAACTTCAAGAGCATTTGAGTTGTTCCATATGGACTTGTTTGGCCCAACCCACTACACATCAATTGGGGGCAACAAGTATGGTTTTGTGATTGTGGATGACTACACTAGATACACTTGGGTGTTCTTTCTCTATGACAAAAGTGAAGTCTATGATCTATTCAAGTCTTTTGTCAAGAGGGTGCAAAATGAGTTTGACACTACCATCAAGAAGATAAGAAGTGACAATGGGAGTGAATTCAAGAACACAAGAGTTGAAGAGTTGTGTGATGAGCTTGGAATTGTGCATCAATTCTCACCAACCTACACTCCCCAATCCAATGGTGTAGTTGAGAGAAAGAATAGGACCTTGATTGAGATGGCAAGAACTATGCTACTTGAGTACAATGTGAGTGAAAAGTTTTAGAGTGATGCTATCAACACGGCTTGCTACTATAGCAACCGCCTCTATTGCCATGGGAAGTTAGAGAATACTCCATATGAAATCTTGAATGGAAGGAAGCCCAACATTGCCTACTTCCGGGTCTTTGGTTGCAAGTGCTACATTCTCAAGAAGGGACAAAGACTTGGCAAGTTTGACAAGAGATGTGATGAGGGATTTCTTCTTGGCTACTCTACTTCTAGCAAGGCTTATAGAGTGTGGAACTTGGCAAGTGGGCTAGTTGAAGAGGTTCATGATGTTGAATTTGATGAAACCCAAGGCTCTCAAGATGGAGATCAAAATCAAGATGATGTGGGTGGAGATCAATTGAGTAATGCAATGAGACACATGGACATTGGTGACATTAGGCCGAGGCGAGTGGATGATGGTGATGAAGTGCAAGTGCCAACTCAAGTTGTGATTGATGATTCCAATGAGGCAAGCACAAGTGGTACTCAACATCAAGGTCAAGATCAAGGTCAAGCAAGCAATGCAAATGAGATAGTTCTTCAACCTTCAAATATTGCAAGAGATCATCCTCTAGATCACATCATTGGTGACATTCAAAGAGGTGTACAAACAAGATCAAGATTGGCTAGCATATGTGAGCACTACTCCTTTGTGTCATTCATTGAGCCAACTAAGATTGATGAAGCATTGAAGGATCCGGATTGGATAAATGCCATGCATGAGGAATTGAACAACTTCACTAGAAATGATGTGTGGGAGCTTGTTGAGAGGCCGAAGAAGCACAATGTGATTGGCACCAAGTGGGTCTTCAAGAACAAGCAAGATCAAGATGGATTAGTTGTGAGGAACAAAGCAAGACCAGTGGCTCAAGGTTACATACAAGTTGAGGGTCTTGACTGTGGGGGAACATATGCACCGGTGGCAAGATTGAAGGCAATTAGAATCCTATTGGCCTATGCTTGTGCTCACAACATCAAGCTCTATCAAATGGATGTGAAGAGTGCATTTCTCAATGGGTTCATCAATGAGGAAGTGTATGTTGCACAACCTCCCAGTTTTGAGGATGACAAGAAGCCCAACCATGTCTACAAGCTCAAGAAGGCATTGTATGGCTTGAAGCAAGCTCCAAGGGCATGGTATGAAAGATTGAGGGACTTTCTCATCTCCAAAGGCTTCAAAATGGGCAAAATTGACACCACTCTCTTCACCAAGAAGATAGAAGATGACTTGTTTGTGTTGCAAATCTATGTGGATGATATCATCTTTGGATCAACAAACCAATTCTTTTGTGAAGAGTTTGCTAAGATGATGGCTAGTGAGTTTGAGATGTCAATGCTTGGAGAGTTGAGCTACTTCCTTGGTCTTCAAATCAAGCAAATGAAGAATGGCACCTTTGTGAGTCAAGGCAAGTACATCAAGGATATGATTAAGAAGTTTGGGTTGCAAGATGCTAAGGCCATTAGCACACCAATGGGAACCAATGGTGGCTTGGACATTGATGATAGTGGCAAGATGATTGAGCAAAAGCTATATAGATCAATGATTGGAAGCTTGCTATATGTGACCGCTTCAAGGCCGGATGTCATGTTTTGTGTGCATGTGTGCAAGATTTCAAGCTTCTCCAAGAGAGAGTCACTTGACGGCAACCAAGAGGGTGTTGAGATACTTGAAGGGCACTCAAGATGTTGGTCTATGGTATCCCAAGGGGTCAAGCTTTGAGTTGATTGGATACTCCGACTCCGACTATGCCGGTTGCAAGATTGATAGGAAGAGCACAAGTGGAACATGCCAAGTGGTAGGAAGATCTCTAGTGTCATGGTCTTCAAAGAAGCAAAATAGTGTGGCACTTTCCACCGCCGAAGCCGAATATATTAGTGTGGAGAATTGTTGTGCACAATTACTATGGATGAAAGCCACCTTGAAGGACTATGGGATCAAGTTCAAGCATGCGCCTTTGTTTTGTGATAATGAAAGTGCAATCAAGATGACAAACAATCCGGTTCAACATTCTAGAACCAAGCACATTGATGTGAGGCACCACTTCATTAGAGATCATCAACAAAAGGGAGATGTGAGCATTGAAAGCATTGGCACCGAAGATCAACTAGCCGACATATTCACCAAGCCTCTTGATGAGAAAAGATTTTGCAAGTTGAGGAATGAGTTGAACATACTTAGCTTCTCCAACATGGATTGATGCACCCCACATATGACATGCCTCTCCTTCAACATAGCAAGGTAAAGTTGTTTGTTGCATCTCATGCATCCTTTGCTAGTTGTATAGACATGTATACATGTGCATCTTGCTAGGCTCATTCATTGCAAATCAAATGAATTTGAAGGATATATGGCACCACTATTGTTTCTATGCTTTATTTGATCTAGTGGTGGCATATGACTTGTTTGTGAGCTTGTGAACCTAGTGTTAAATCTTTAGCACTTGCTCATGATGTGTATCTCAACATGGTCAAGATAACCCTTATTCTTATGAGGTGTGAAGAAGCTTGCCCTTGGTTCAAACCGAGATACATTTTCTAGGCATGTGATTTAGATTTGGCCATAGTTGATTGACTTGTTTCTCTCATCTTATGCACCCTTGTTGGTGATTGTTGACAAAGGGGGAGAAATAAGTCACAAAGAACATTGGAAGGGGATCAAATTTTATGATATGACCCAACCATGAGCACACAAATAGGGGGAGCAAGCTCATAGACTATTTGTTGCATATTGTGTGTGCATAAATGATGATATGGAGCATTGCAAGCTAAATTCAATATTCATGCTTGTTTGGTGTATTGCTAGTATAGAACTTGATGGATGTATTGAAGTACTAGCATGCATAGGTGGTTTCTAGACATAGAGTTTCTCTTGTTCAAAATACCTTGCTTATAATGTGATCTCATGAGGTATTTTGAGTTTTGATGAATGTCTAGATTCCCATGGTGCTAAGGAAGGTTTATTATCGTACTCCGATTGGTATCACGCTTCAAAGGTCAATTCTATAAACCTTAGTACCATTTTGGTTGTGGTAACTCTCACACAAGTTTCATTTATGCATGTGTGCTTGAAAATTGACCAAACATTTGATGCACACATGTAGGGGGAGCTACCACTACCAAAACCGGAATTGAAATGCTTGTCCAATCCAAGATTCATGATCAAAATGTCTTGGGCAAGCAATTCAATTTCATATTGAATTCAATTTCCATATCTTTGTGAGTTTTGTGAAGGGTTGTCATCAATTACCAAAAAGGGGGAGATTGAAAGCTCCGGTTTGGTTTTGGTAATTAATGACACTCAATGTTGCTAATGCTCTGCTCTAAGTATGGTTAGACACATAGCAACGTGACGGTGGATGATGGAGCATGGTGATCACGGTGATGAACATGGTGGACATGTGAAGTGATCAAGCTCCGGTGATGGATGGAAACACCCGTGGAGATCAAGGCGAAGGTATACTTGATAGGGCTTTTCGGTTTAGTGATCAAGACACTATAGAGAGTGTGATCACATTTAGGATCGATAACCGACTATCAAGAGGGGTTTTCTCGGTTCATTCGCGGTCCTAAGTGCCTCTAGTTGTGACTTTGCATGATGCATGAGATACTAACTAGAGTGCTAACACTTGTCGACGTGATCATGAGTTGGTACGCTAACTCCAGTGCTTGAGTTGTGATCTACTCTGTGGAGTTGGCACCTAAGACAAGTGGTTTGGACATTGGATCGACGACGGCGCGACATCGAAGATCAAACAACAATTGGAGGTGTTCTCTGGGCGTCAGACGCAGGCGCCGGACGCCGGGCCAGGCGGGCCGGACGCGTCCGGCGCATTGTGAGCTCACTCGGGAGGCTGGGCGAGCGCGGCTGAGCGCCGGATGCCGAGGAAGCGCGTCCGGCGGGCGCCAGACTCGGATCAGAAACTTCCAGAGTTGAGCTCATACCTGCGGACACGGGCGACGGACGCGGCGCTGAGAACGCCGGACGCTCGACGGACGCGGTGACGTGGCGGCTTTCGAACGGCAACGGTCGACTGGCGGCGTGCGGCTAAAGAGCGGCGGACGCGTCCGGCGCATGTTGCGGCTTCAGCCCGAGGGGGCAACGGCTCTATTTCGAGTGGGCTCTATAAATAGACCATTGGCCGGCCTTGGGGAGCTCTCTTCGCCATTTCTTCATACTTGAGCATACTTTGAGCAAGAGAGCTCCTCCCCTACTCATCTCTTTGATTCCTTTGCTAATCTTGAGAGAGATTTGAGTGAGAGCAAGTGATTTGCATTGAGAGTTGCATCTAGAGGCACTTGTTCTTCGAGTGGGCTACGGATTCTTGTTACTCTTCGGTGATTCCCGTCACCGTAGACGGTTTGGAGCAGCGGGTGGTGGTTGAGCTCGACTTGGTGATTGTTCGCGGCCACACCGGGTTCTTGTAAGGGGTTCTTGATCCTTCCCCGCGGGAGTTCACGAAAAGATACTCTAGTGGATTGCTCGTGGCTTGTGGATCCTTGTCTTGTGTGGAGATTGCAGCTCCCCATTGGGGTCTTTGGCACCGAGCCAATTGAGCGGGCAACTCACCAAGCAAGTGCATCGCCACAACGAGGACTAGCTTGCCGGGAAGCAAGTGAACCTCGGTAAAAAATCATTGTGTCGATTTGTGATTGCCGAGGCTTCGACCTCCTTGTGCTTGTGCTTGAGCTCTCTAGGTGATTGGCTACTACACCGGTGATTGGCCATCTTCTACTCTTCGCGGCGGTATAAACTTCCTTCATCTCTTTACTTCTCGCAAAATAGAATTGCTTGTTGTGGTCGGTCAGGAACCACTCTTTGAGTAGTTTAAATCCCGTGGATAGAATTGCTTGTTGTGGTCGGTCGGGAATCACTCTTTGTGTAGCTTAAATCCCGTGGGTAGAATTGCTTGTTCGGTTTCGGTGAACCGACTTTGTGTAGATTGATCACCGCCGTTGATTGTGCAATTGGATTGAGTAGCCTTGCTTGTTTAGGATGGCTTGCATAGAGTAGTCGAAGCTTTAGCTTTGCACATTTGTCACCTTGCTAGCTAACTTGTCGTCTAGTGTTCTTGCTAGAAATTTTATTAGGCTATTTACTCCCCCCCTAGCCATTGTAACCTTTCAGCAGGTGAGGGTTCTACCGCGCGATAGATTAGTGGGATGGCCGAGGGTTAGCATTGGACGGGGATTGTTATTTGGGGATGGTATTAGCGCTCGGGGTGGGGGATTAGTGCGGAAGAGGGCAATTAAATTAGTCGTGACAATGAAATTTGGCGCTTATCTGTTGTATAATTAGATAGATAGATATATAAGAACAAGGAAAGAACAAATACCCTGGTCGCTGAAATAACAAACGCCCTGTTCGCTGGATCATTTCTGGCTAATTGATTCTGACCGATGCTCATTTGCTATGGAAAATATGAGGAGGTTTTTTGGAGTTGCTCTGAGATTTGAGTGTCTATCTTCTATGCTCGGCTCATCGGAAAATCTAGAATCTTTCGAGTAACTTTACATCGACAAAACAAGAAGGAAAAACCATGAAGAAAGAAACATATATTTTTCAAAGAAAAACCATGAAGAGCGAGCCACGTACGTACGGCTATACATACAAAGACGGCACACACGTACACACAAGATACATATATACCATATTCTCAAAGATTTAGAGTCTGTGACAATGCAGAAAACATCGTTAGTAGCTGGTGGTGAGTGCGGAAGGCAGCATGTTCTCCCGGACGACGGTGACGGGGCAGGCGGCGTGGTTGACCACGTAGGTGCTGACGCTCCCCATGAGCACCCTCTTCACCGTGCTGAGCCCCCTGTTGCCGACGACCAGCCACTGCAGGGGCACCTTGTGGACGGCCTCCGTGAGCTTCCTGGCGGGGTCGCCCCACAGCACCTTGGCGAAGACGTGGACGCCCCTCTGGGCAGCAGCCTGCGCCAGGACCTCCATCGTCTCCCGGTCCAGCGCCACGCCGTAGATGTTGCCCACTCGGGGGTCCGACAGCTCCACAAGAGGGATCAACGCTGGGAAGCAACATGTTCGTGTTAGATGGCGTGCAGACGACGGAGATAGAACTATGGTGACGACAGACAGAAAGATGTATACTTACGTGATCCGTCGTGCTCCCAGAGATGCGCCACACCTTGCTCATACTGATACGAGGTCTTGACGTGGATCAGGATCAGCCGGTCGCCGGGGGCCGCCAGGTTCGCCGCCGCCCACCACAGCGCGTTCTTGCTGCACGACGAGAAGTCCACCGCCACGCCAATGTTCCTCCCACCGGTCCCGGCCATGGCCATGCCGATCGATCCACGTGCTGGCACTTGTTCCACTTGAGCTTCTAGAAGAGAACTACTACTGTGTGTTGTGTAAGACGCTTAGCAAGTAGTAGCAGTAGGTAGCAAGGCGATCAATATCAGATCTCCTTATATATAGACGGCCAGGCGGCTCAGGAGTCAGGACTCAATAGCCTCAACAAATTAAACTCAAAGAGGCAGTGTCTTGTTTGTGATGTGCTTCATCGATCGATCCCTTCTTTCAGGATTCCTTCCCCATTCCTCTGTCCGTCGATCGCCACGCCACTTGCCGGCAGGATTCCAATTCCTTACTGGCGTTTCTAGTCGGATCCAGCGGCGACGCGGTTCGCCGATCCCAGCGCCAGCGGGATTGCGGGGTTGAGGATCGGATCATGAGCTAAGGGTTGTGCAAAAGTGGCCGCAATCTAAAGATGACGGCTGACGGGAGGCCAGAATCGGATTCTGCACTATGCGTGTGTACTACTCGCAGTGTGTGCTATGTAGCTTTACTGATTAAACTACGGTGCATCTTTGTTAGCTTTCAGCGATATGAGAGATCGATCGCTGTCGCATGAATCTGGTCCGTGCTATGTGGTGACTTCGAAAAACAAACAGTACGTTTTGAAAAAAAATGACTTCTATTTGCCAAGTGGCTACGGATAATCTGAATCTGTTTACCTGAATTATTACATTCCTGACAGCGTGCAATTGGGACAGACGAGACGGAGGTCGCATGATAGTGCTGATGCATTGTATGAGTTTTCGTGCAACAGTTGATCATGTTGTTGTTCCAATGGGTTGCACTGGAGGTTGCAAGCAGGTTGTAGGCAAAGTGTTTAGGCGTCGATTTGAAAGTCGACTTGGGGGCTAGACCAGGTACATTGTCTGTTTTTAGAGGCCAAGTTGTTATGGTGTCTTGTTGTAACCTTAGAAGGTGAGTAGTCTGTTTAGCTCTCCTCATCCAGTTTGACAGTCTGTCAAATTGGGAAGTTGTTTGCGCTATACATTTCCAAACGGGCCGTCCGGCACGGCCCTGGCATGGGCACGGCCAGGCACGGCATTGCGGGGCACGACACGATGCAGCACGGCGGCACGGCCGTGCCGTGCCTGTAGTGCCGGTGTGCCGATGTCTCGGCCCAGGCACGGCGCTATGATGGCTGAGTAGTGCCGCGCCGTGCCGATAGGCACGATGGCACGCCGAGACTGTGCTTGCCCGAGTCGTCTCTGCAGGAGTGGCTGGGGAAGAAGATGCGCCACACCATCGCCGCATGCCGCGCACTGCTTCGCCACCACTGCAACACAGGACACGGGCTGCTTTGCTGCCACGCACCGCGTGCTGCTCCGCCGCCACGCCATGCTGCCCTCAGATTCGCGCGCTGCCATCGAGGGCATCGCGCCGCCGCGCGCGCTGCCGTCGAGTACACGACTGCGGCCGCCGCGCCATCTTGTGGGGTTGGGCTGGAGGGATGTTAGTGAGAGAGGGAGGCATGGGCGGACGCGAGGTGCCGATATCGGGACGGAGAGAGTGGGACACACATGCATTTGGGAGGGAGGAGGCATGGGCGAACGCGAGATGCCGGCGTCAGGCACACATACATGCACCGGGTGGAAGAGAAATGAGTAGGGAAGTTAGGGTTTCGTGTCTATATACAGCCTATGGTTGGATCCAACGGCTCTTGTTCACTTGATTCATCGGATGGCTGAAATATATCGGGCCATAGCCGTGCCGGCCTATTATTCGTGTCGTGCCTGGGCCAGCCCATAGGCTGACATTGCGGTCCAGGCACGACACTAAGGTCGGGCCGTGCCTGGCACGGGCACGGTGGGAGCCGGGCCGGGCCATGCTTTTCAGTGCCGTGCCCGTGTCGGCCCATCGGGCTTGGTCCGTTTGAAAAACTTTAGTTTGCGCTGTTTGCACATGTAATTCTCTATTCTTCTTATTAATACTAGTAAACTGGCACGTGCGGCACGCACGTGCTTATGATTATTTATAGATGATCACATAAATTATTTTAAAATTTAAATTTATTAACAGAAAGAAATTTTGAAAAAATTAATTAATATATGCCGGTCTACCGGAACTTAAAAAAAGACTCAGACCTGAATCTGATGAATCTGAATTATTACATGCTTCTCGCATAAAAAAAAATCTTCCTTTTTCTTAAAAGCTCCCCACCAACATTGCCGTTTGAAGTTTAGTTCAATTTGCCAATAGTAGTCGGGCAATGGGCCCAATATGCGCAGGCCGGCACACTCCTGAGGTCGTGCATCGTTACGCCCAATTCCATTTTGGCGGACGTTCGTGCAGTTGGAGACCGAGCGAACGATCCGACACTCGCTGTCGGCCCTCCACTCCCTTGTTGCTAATGTCACTTTTTAAACGGCAGTCATTTTATTTTAAAATGCTATAACTTTCAAATCATGTATTTTTTAATTCCATTTGCACCGATGTATTCTACGTGACGAGGTGAATAAAACTAGATCCCACTTGCATATGTTTCGAAGAATTTTTTTCATGTTTTCCTATACTGCTGTCATTCTCTATAAGTTTTTTTTTCTGTGTTCTATAGGTAAAAATTATGTGTATAAGTTAGATTTTCTAACTTTGCATGTGTCTTGACGTGATAACTTAGACGTATAAGTTAGATTTCTAACTTTACAACGTGTAAGGTCATGTAAGTCATACATATAAGTTAGATATCTAACTTTGTAACGTGTAAGGTAATGTAAGTCATACGTATAAGTTAGATTTCTAACTTTGTAACGTGTAAGGTCACGTAAGTCATATGTATAAGTTAGATTTCTAACTTTGCAACGTGCTAGATCACATAAGTTGTGCTTTCTAAGTTAGATTTCTAACTTTACAACATTTAAAATCGTGTAAGTTATCTGTTCTAAGTTAGAGAATGGAAGTTATGCACCTGAATTTGTAACTTTACCTTATTTTGCTATAAATAGAATACTTTCAAAAAAAAAGAAAGTTGCCAAAAAGAGAAGTTTTGTGCGTGTTGAAAATCAATCGCCAGCAGTCAAAAAAACGGCGCTTGAATGAACCGGAACATGCATGCTCCTTTCCGGTGCCGGTGCCGGTGCCCATGACCAAAAATAGAAAAAAGCGGGATAGCATGATTACCTTAAAGGGAAAGATTCAATGTCCCAAATTCGTTCGCTGGTTGCCTTTCCAGTGAACGTTCGCCAAATAGTTGTCCCGATCGTTACGTTATATGTTTCCTTTCCTTAATAAAATAAAAGTATTCCTTTTTATTTCAATCACCAAACTAGTCGTCATAGTCCGTCTAGAATTTGAGTGCTCAAACGTATACCGGCACGTCCGTACGACACAAAGTCCCTGTCGGAGTCGAACTACGCGACCCCGGCCATATATAGCAGTCGGTGTGGGGCGTGGTGGTTTCATCAGAGATTTTGTGTGCCAAACAAAAACGAAAAGAAAAGAGCAGACACGGCGATACGTCGGCAGGCCGCCAACAACAAGGCAACAAACTACGTCGCTCCCCACGCGATCGATCGGCTGCAAGCTTGACGATAGCTAGCATGGCTGCCGAACAAGAGCAAGAAGTTCCCGAGTGCGATTCCCAGATGTGCGCCATAGCCATATTATGTTTTGTCCTCGTCCCAGCCGGGATCGCCGGAATTATTACCCTCATTGTTCTCGCCAGCATATCCCAGGACCCCGTGTACTCGGTCACCGTCACCGGCGTCGCCGGCCTGGACGACTTGGCGGCGGTGGCGAACAACCTCCCGTTGTCGCCAGTGTTCAACCTCACCGTCCGCATTGACAACTCCCGTGGCCATCTCATCGACACGCCGTGCATCCGGAGGCTCTCGACCGTGTCCGTGTCGTACGGGGCCGCGGTGCTCGCCGGCCACGGCTCTGTGCCGGAGTTCTGCGCCGGTGAGGGGAAGGTGCGGGAGCGCGGCGTCAAGACGTGGGGGAAGGACGTGGACCTGCCACAGTTCCTGCGGGACCAGCTGGCCGGCGAGCTCGCCGCGGGGGAGGCAGCCGTCGACGTCAAGGTAACGACACCGGCGGGGTCTCTGCTCGGCGGCGACACAGTGTTCGTCTGCAGCCAGGTCAAGATCGGAGGAGGCCCGGCTACGTGCCGGGAGGAAGAGGTCTATCATCAGGAGCAAGCAAATCCAGGCTCTACCGGTTGAGGATTCGTGGCCAACGGGAACCGCATATATTACGTAGACTATATGCATGGCAACAGCTAGAAATACTTTCGTATGAATTTTTTTGTTTTTGCAAAACAAACAAGTACCATAGAGGTCTCTTATCATGGCTCACACGATTGTAGTATCTTCTTGGGTCCAACTATGTAAAACATCTATTTTATTATTGTCGAGTAATTTGAAATTTATTTTACTGTATATGAATTTATAGATTTTATTAGGTCTATCTAAATCACTTCAATAATTTTAATACTTTCCTTTTTCTCGTCTTTATGCTTTTGCTCCTCTCTTTATCTAAAAAAAATGTTTTTGCTCCTCTACTAAGGCTGAAGGCTCAATTTGAGGCAACTTTCATGTGCATTATTTTTAGTGATAAAAAAGAGTGAGGCCTTTTATTTTAGCAGTTTCGTTCTCATGACGACGCATCAGCGGCGGTTCTCAAATAAAACAACAATAAGGTCTTCTCTCATCATGGCACGACTCTAGCTTTACTCATCGCTCCTTTGCTTCTTCTCCTTAAGATGCCCCTCCTCCAAGTCACTAGTTCTCCTTCCCCATTCCTTTGTGCCGCTCTGGTCCTCCATGCATCAAGTTCCTCGCCCGTATTCTCCTCCTCTAGAGTTGTCACCTTTACGCGCCTCCCTAATCTCCTCTTTCGCACCACCAAGGTGCTTCGTGTTGTCGCTCTCCTCCATGCCAACCCTCCTCGCTCTCCCTCCTTAGCGTTGGCTGCCACTCGAGCATTGTCACCTCCTTACTTACCAGGTGGTTGCAAAATATTATGTTTCTTTCTTCCCTCACTTCGTACAAAATCCAGGTTACCTATTAAACCAGCTTCAAATCAAAGCATAGCTAAACTAAGATGTCCCAACCTACTACCGCTATGGAGTCCCATATCAATGCACCTTCTCATTGCACTCCTTTGTATAGTTGTAAATAGATCTTATCACGGGCCATCTAACCCAATCGAGGTTTCTTTAATTGAGCTAGGTCGTGTCGATTGGGATTAATTACATTGACACATTGTAAGCGTGCTAGTGTGTCAACGGATCTAATTAATGCATATCGATGGATCAATGTGGCATTTTTATTTCTACATAAATAATAATAACATAGTTAAATAATGTACAAATTTACGTAATAAACATTGATGGCTACGTTTACATCTTTACGTGATGTATTGAAACATACGTGAGACTGTGTACGTGCCAACTTTATGTGTGTGTGTGCCCAACAAATATACGCGTGTTAGTATATACATATATGGCTAGCTAGCAATGCGAATATCTTATGGCTAGCAATGAGAATAGCAATACGTGTACACGTAGTTATAGCGTATTTATTTGGAAAAAAATATCAACGAGATTAGTAGATCACAACCTGCACACGAGAACGGTCGAGGGTGCACTCTGCCATGCACCCGACGCGAGTCCCGCCCGGCCGCTCGGCCTCGGCCACTCGACCGGCTCCCCGCTCCTTTGAATCCCGTGATTAGGGAACTGACGAGGTCTTTTCTCCGGTCATTAGGGAATCCGCATGATTACTGTTTTGTTTCTCTGGATTTTTAATTTATTAATTAATTCATATAGTATAAAAATTAATGGTTGAGATTTATTTGAGATATTACCTTCTTAAAGGTAAAAGGTGTACCTTACCATTGCCCGTTAAATAAGTAGTATACTCTTATATATGTTTTCCTTTTGATAAAGGACCTCCTTTATATACCAGTATATATATTCATTTTTTTTCATCAACCACCAAGAGAGAGTCCTAGTCCATCTAGAATTTGAGTCCTCAAACGCGCCCGTACACGTCCGTACCACACAAAGTCGCTGTCGGAGTCGAACTACACGCGACCCCCATATATAGCAGTCTGTAGGGGCCGTGTGGATTTCATCAGGGCTTTTTTGTGCGAGACAAACGAAAACCAAGAGAAAAGAGGAGACAGGATCGATACGTCGGCACGCTGCCAACAAGAAAAACAACGACATCGCTCATCACGCGAGATCGATCGGCGGCAAGATTTGACTGGCAGTAGCAGCATGGGTGCACAAGAGCAAGATCCCGGTTGCGATGACGACGGCACGTGCGTCCCGTGCATAATCTGCTGTTTTGTATCAGTCGTGTTGCTCGCGCCAATTATAAACCTCATTGTTCTCAGCTGCATGTCCACGGCCACCGTGTACTCAGTCACCATCACCGGCGTCGCCTGCCTGGACCCAACTGCGAACCCTGCCTCGTCGTTGTCGCCGGTGTTCAACCTCACCGTCCGCATCGACAACGCCGGAAACCGGATGGACCAACCCTGCATCGGGAGGCTCTCGACCGCGTCCGTGTCGTACCAGGACACGCTGCTCGCCCGCGGCTCCGTGCCGGAGTTCTGCGCCAAGGAGAGGGAGGTGCAGGAGCGCGGCGCCAGGGCGTGGGGGCAGGGCGTGGTGCTGCCGCAGTTCCTGCGAGACCAGCTCGCCGGTGAGCTCGCCGCCAGGGAAGCGGCCGTCGACGTCAAGGTGACAACGCCTGCGGAGGATAGCGGCTTCGGCGACAAGGTGTACGTCTGCAGCCAGGTCAAGATCGGAGGAGGCCCGGCTACGTGCAGAAAGACAACCGTATACAATCAGCAGCAAGCAAATCCAGGCTCTACCTATGTAATCTAAAAAATAGCAATTGCGTAGACTAATAGCTAGGAATATATTACTTTCGGATACATTAAGAACTTAGTTAAATGTTTCCTTTATGCAAAAAAAAAAACTAAGTACGTAGAGGTCTATTATCATAGCTTACGATCATAGTATGTTCTTGTGTCTAATCTTGTACATACGAAACGTGGGTCCAAGCTCGGGTAGAAGAAGCAGGCCCCATCGCCTGCAAAACTTCGGCCATTGGATAGCGAACGGACTGCTCAAGCCACTCAGCAAATCGCTTCCATATGTACTAGAAAACTTGCGCGGCGTTGCCGCGCCACCTTGAGCTTGCCCAGTAGAGAGCCAAGACTGTATCGAGTTAGCACCGCGCTAGGTTTGTATCAAGGTAGAAACTATAAATTGTCAGCTGTGGACGGATTGTGGACCTTGGTGCAAAGAGATCAACACATTCAGTTTTAGCGCTATTAACATTCTGGCTGAGTGATAACAAGAGCATAAAAAGCTCAGAACATTTGTTTGAGAAAATATGGTCGATATAAGATTAGTCCTTGTTTTTTAAATTGTAAATCATTCTAAAAATCTTAGAGAGTCAAAGCATCTTAAATTTGATCAAAATTCTAGAGAAAATTACAAAGATTTATGACACCAGATAAATATTATATGAAAATATAGTTAATTAAGAGTCTAATGATGCTATAAATTTGATCAAACTCGAAAAGTTTTGACTTCCCAAGATTCTTAGAAAGGAATGACTTACAATGAAGGGAGGGAGTGTAAAACAAAAGTGTGCTACTACTGATTACTAAAGATTGGGATCGACCGAAATAAAAAAGGCACGTCACAGACAAAGTACAGTTTGCTATCCGCAACTTTAAAAGGTTTTGGATGTTGACCTCGTATCATTGGAATCATCAAAACATTTCTTCTAACCTAATATCAGCCTCTAAATATTGGATTAAAATGATATCAAAACATTTCTTCTAACCTAATATCAGCCTCTAAATATTGGATTAAAATGATATTATATTTCAGTGAATCTGATTTCATTGACTGAAGTTCAGTCAACCTGATATCATTGATTGAATCAAAGCAGCAGCTCAGCATGGCCAAATTCTTTACCAATGGGCAAAATCTGCACTCCTGCCCTGTCCAGGAGTGCGGGCAGTTGGTGTGCGCTCTCATCAAGATTGATAGGGGTGGCCGGTAAAGCTGTGGAGCCGCTTGTAGCAGGTGCCATGAGCCTCTGCCACCGGTGCTGTGCGAGGGCTGTTGTGTGAGAGGCCCCTGTGGAGGCGTAGGCACGCAGCTAGTGGGACTCCGGCATCCATGGTTGTCGGTTGGGACTCGAGAACATTACGCAGATATCCCTGTCATCAAAATCTGATATCAAAATTAAAAATTTTAGTGTGTTAAATCTCTGGAAAAAAATGCCTGCTTAACAAATCATAGAATTTCACTGAGAATTATTGATACTGTGTAAAACACAACTTCAACGGTGATATTTGTTGTGATTTCAACAATTTGAAAGAGTGATAGTCACATTGCAATGGCCACACCTTTTCAGTAAGATAGGAGTACAAAATACATTTTGAGTTTGACCAAAAAAATGGAAATAGTGCATATCCCTAATTGTGTAAACTAAAGATTTGCCTAATGGTATAGAAAATACATATATTTGTTTCGAAAGGCAGTCAGCACACCTCTAAAATGAGCAAACACAATCGGCCTCCAGATTTTGAAATTCTCTATTCAGATATAAAGAAGCGAAGGCAAAGAGAAGTGATAGTTGAAACATGGGTATCCATTGTTGGATGACGATCAGTTTACTTGTTTGGCAATAAAATTTTGTTAGCGCAAATAGAGGCAGATCAACTAAAATATAAATATGTCAACCATCCCATCCTGAAAACATATAAGATTTGTCGATAGAGCAAGTTCTATATATTCAGTTTGTTTCTTAAATAGAGTCTGAGGCTTCGAATTCATATATTCCATCAAGGCATTTTCTTGAGAAATTATTAAGCAGGAAACTTTTGCAGAAAGTATCAGTTGTAGCAAGCTAATTTCTATTGTACCAGCAGTAAGTTAACTGCAAACAAATGACAGGGGAGAAGCGGTTATCCTGCTCCTTATGCCTGCCTGGGAAGTATCGTTAATTTCTGTGCCTTCTACTCTTTCCTTCAATAGTATCATTAATCACTGACGAACTTTGGATCGTGATCACCGGTGGGAATGGCACATACCGGGCTACGCCAACCTCTTCTTCCCCGTCGATTTGCAATGGAAGTTGTCCAAGTCCTGTGGCAGTTGGCACGCATGCCGTCCTCCAGATATCTGTAACAGAACCGACCAACTAATTCGATTACGAAGCACTAATCAAACTGACGTGGCAACTTAATGAGAATTTAGTAACAAAACTAGCCCGGTAGTCCAGAAAACCACGAAGGATTTTCGCACAAACATCAAGTAACATCCCAGACCGGTAAAGGCCCAACGAAATACCATCCATAATTATTACATAAAAGTTCTCAAATAGATAGTACATAACATACTTTAGTTATTACAAACCAAGTTCTCACATAGTGCGAAAGCAAATAGATTAACATGTTCTCAAACACACCCCAAATATTTTTAGAAACATAGTGCCATGTCCTTCATCATACTCCACAAAAGAAAGGGATGCGACAACTGGAATGATCGTGCCCACGATCTACTCATCTCCGACGGTAGGATGGAGACAGGTCAGGCAATAGCCGTAAAACATCTCCCCATTTGCAACAACAATTGGGAATTGCACCCTGAGTACATTGTACTCAGCAAGACTTAACCGTCTAAAAGAAAATAAAGACTCTTTGGTGGATGCCAGGCTATATGTGGGTTAGCTGACTCCTTTCTTTGTCAAAAGATGAGCTTTAAAATCTCCACTTAGTGATAAAGGACTCTCTAGCTTATCCCATTAGGTAATTACCTATCATGCTAAGTTAGCATCCTGCACTAGTCATCATTTTAGTAGAAGCAATCAATCTATTAATCCACACCGCATTGGTTGAATATTCATTAAACCATCATGTGGAGAACATAACCAACACGCTTTTCAAATCTTATTTGCGGCACCGTAACTGCTCGGTCAAGTTATTCACTATCCAGGAACGATGGCGATTATAATCGATTGCAAACCAGCTGGCGGGTATTCCATCACACAAACCACACTCACTAGCCAGAGTGAGTGACGGTCACCACGATCTACTCGGGAAACGCGGGATCAACAACTCACCATCATGACCAAGGAAACTCCCGGCTGCCAACAGGTAAGCGTGCCCCATCAAATGACACCGCCCCATCTTAAGGACTCACGACCGGGCCCTTGTTTACTACCACCCCCATCGCCGGCATGGATACCTGGAAGTTGAAACCCGGCCCAAGTAGATTCAAGGCTTTGCGGTTGGGCACCACACGCCCTTCCAGGCACTGTTCAAAATGATCCGAGGACGCTCGTGTGCCATGATATATTAGAGGTGATTTCAACATGGCCACATGGTTATGTTCTACAACCTACCAACAGCATCATCAATCCAGGGGTAGTAACACCTACCATTCGCGAGTGATAGTCGATCACTCGGCTTCTACCGACTAGTTAGCAAGCTAAGCAATGTCGAAACCTCAACCTAATAATAGGATATTTATGGTAGCAGGGTAGTCCTAGTGCATCTCTATGGTTCCATATCAACTCCTATAACGTAATGCAGCATAATAAATAAAGGACTCAAATTTAAAACATTGCGGAAACATAGGAGGATGCACCGGGGCTTGCCTTTGACAAACGAGCTGGGCACGTGGTTAGGACAGTCAGGAAGTTCAGCTTCTGGAGCTCCTCCTCGGCTACCTCCTGCAGCTCGTACTCCTGAGGTTCCTCCACGTTCTGCTCCTCGTGTGCGGCTTGCGGGTTGCTTGCTAGCGATCCTGTATGGTGCAATGCATAATTATAAGTAACAGGTGTTGCTAATAAGATGATGGAATGATGTCATGATCAGCGTATGATAGTAAAGTATAAACATCCAAGCTAGGCATACAACTCCCTATGCAAAACAAGCACGATATCCCGTTCAAAGTGCTTAGGCTACAACAGCAAGTCTTATCTGGACAGCACAGAAAAATCTACAAAAATTACAGTAGCTAAGTCATGTCATAAATAGTCTACCGCAGAAAATTCAGCTCAAAACAGTGAATGCATTGGCCTACACAAAATTCACAAGACTGTACTAAACAGGGTACCTGAAAACACTTTGTACTACCAAAGTACCCCAAAGCAAAAACCAAAGACATATAGGCCTAAAGCATGAACTAAAAACAGGGTATACCAAAATTCATGAGCATTGGACAAAGCATGAATTAATTATGAATTTCCTAAACATGATGACAATAATGGCACTTGAACAGCAACTCTAAAATTTACCACCTAACAGGATCAAATAAGAGCTTACACAGATCAAGCATGTTACAACTAGCCTAACAAAGCAAGCCTCACATTTTTCTGAGCCACAGGTGATTTACTATGAATTTCTGAAGATATAAGCCATTTCAAGAAATTAAATAAAGTTCTACAGAAAAGTATGCCAAAAGCCACATCTCATATTTTCTATGGAATCTACTGCTCCTAAGAAAAATATCCCAACTTGAATCACCCCAATGGGATTAAAAATGACTGAGATATGAATTTTTGAAGATTAAAACTAAAACTGGAAAACCTATTTTCTTTTTCAGAAAATCAAACCTAAACTGCTATGGGTACCCCAAGTGTACCCAGGCTCGGGTGAAAAAGCTAGGTGCACCCAGTGACTTGCACACGGCGCCGGGCTGGCAGGTGGACCCCGAGGTCCCACTGGCCCACGTGTCGGCCTCGCCGGAGTCGAGGACGCGACGGCCGGCGGCGAAACTTTGCCGGCGGCGGCGCTCAGGCGGAACCGAGGGCGGCAAACGCATCCGCGCGTAGTTGCGCACCCGTCGGGCTAAGAAACGCGGCCTCCCGCGGCCAGAATCGACCGCTACGGCGCTCGCCGGCGGCGGCGGCGGTGCGCAACGGTGAGCGGTGGTTCGAGACCGCGTCGAGTCCCATCTTCACGTCCACGCGCTTCGTCTCTACGTGCTATTCGAGACCCGACCAAGAATCGAGGGCAAAGGGGGACCATGCCGCGGCGTGCCTTCGCCGGAGCGGCTGTGGCGAGCTCGCCGGCGCAGCGCGCGCACGGCGCTAGGCGACGCAGAGCTCTACCGGGTCCTAGCCTCGGTCTACACCGCTTGCATGCGGTCCTAAAGCACGCGAATGAGCGCGAGGAGGTGCGGAAGAGGAGCGGCAATGGCTCGCCGGAGCTTCTCGGCCGCGGCGACCTTGCGCTCGGGAGAAAAAGGCGAAATGCGGGTGCTACCTCGTCGGAACCGGAGCAAGAAACGGTGGAGAAGACGAAGCCGAGGATGGCGCACTCGATGCTGCCCTTGGCTTCGAGTTTCAACGGTTGAAACTCGAGCTAGGAGGCGGCAAGGTGAGCGGCGGCCATGGCGGTCGGAGGAGGAAGAAGAGAGAGGGAGAGGGCGACAGTGGAGTGAAGGAAGACGGGACGGGGCACTGTGCCCTTTCCCGTTTCGGGAAGAGGGGCGCGTGCGCGGGTGAGCGAGGGCAGGCGGCGCGCGACGCGTGGCAGCGTCGACGCCGACGGCCGGTCGCTGGCGAGCGGGCTCGGAGAGGCTGAGGTGGCGCTGGCGAGCTGCTGAGCGAGCTGTGGGCCGCGGTGTGGCCGGCCGCAGCCGATCCAGCGGCCGCGCAGCGCACAGCGGTGCCCGCCGATGTACGGTCGCCGCGTGGCGGCCACCGGACCGTACACAGTCGTCGCGAGGTAGGAGAAGGCGGGAGGGAGCCGCTGATAGGTGGGTCCCACCCCCTCTCCACTTCAAACCGAAATTTTAAACCCCTATAACTCCTAAAATATTTTGAATTAGGAAAAACTTCCAACATGAAAGTTTCTCAAAATTTCGAGATGAAAAACTTTCCCAACTACGACTTTTGCTAATTCGGCTCGGTTTGGGAGATTTAAAAATCAGTTTGAAAAAGAACTTTTAAAACTAATATGTTTAAACCCCTTTGCACTGTTTTGCTCAAAATGAAGCCCTAAAACACATTTTCATAAATTGGTCCCAAAAGGAAAGTTTTTTGAAATATTTTTCTACATAAATCATCTCAAAGCACCTAATCCAAATAATCAACCTATCTTGCACTTTGGAATAAATTTACTTGCACACTCTAAGCCAATAATCATCCTAAGCATAATTTGATTGCATCTAATCAAAGCAAAGCATTCACTATGCTAACAATCAAATAATGAAGTGCTTATGCAAATGATGACATGATTAGAGTAGTTTAATTAGTGCTTAACACTGGAGGTGTTACAGCCCTACCCCCCTTAAAAGAAATCTCGTCCCAAGATTTGCACGTACTAACCATTTATCAAAGAAAGTAGGGTAGGCATCCTTGAGGTAGTCTCCGGTTTCCCATGTTGCATCACCATCGTCATGATGGCTCCAACATACCTTGTATGTGGTGACAGCACGGTTCCGAGTCACTCTTTCCTTCATATCAAGAAGCTTGACAGGTATCTCTTCATAAGTGAGATCTGATTGCAGGTTTATGTCGGTGATCTTGACTTGTTCTTCCGGCACTTGGATACATCGTTTGAGTTGCGACACATGGAAGACAGGGAAGACTGTTCCCAACTGGACCGACAATTCTAATTGATATGCTACTTCGCCCTTTCTTTCTAGAATTTTAAACGGTCCTACATACCGAGGCGCTAATTTCTGCTTAACCCCGAAACGTTTCACTTTCTTCATTGGGGACACTTTGAGATACACAAAGTCCCCCACGTTATAGGTTTCAGATCTCCGCTTCTGATCAGCATATATTTTCTGTCTCGACTGGGCCGCTGCCATATGCTTTCTAATGATTTGAACAGTTTCAGCAGCCTCTTGAATAAAGTCTACCCCATAGTACCTTCTGTCTCCAGTTTCAAGCCAACTCAACGGTGTTCGGCAACTTTTGCCATACAATGCCTCAAATGGTGCCATCTTGATACTTTCTTGGTACCCATTGTTATATGCAAATTCTGCCAGTGGTAACCATTTCTCCCATGAACCCTTGAATGACAACACACAGGCTCGTAGCAAATCTTCCAATATTTGATTCACACGTTCAGTTTGTCCAGAGGTCTGCGGATGATAAGCAGAACTATGGACTAACTCAGTACCTAACTCTTTCTGCATTTATCCCCAGAAATGTGACATAAATTGAGTTCCCCTATCAGATACTATCTTCTTTGGTATGCCATGCAATCTAACAATTTCTTTTATGTACACATCAGTATAATGCGGAGCTCTCATGGTGGTGTTGACCGAGATAAAGTGTGCTGACTTTGTGAGACGGTCAACAATTACCCATATGGAATCATTGCCCTTGGATGACATGGGCAATCCTGTGATGAAATCCATACTAATTTCTTCCCATTTCCACTCGGGTACAGATAATGGGTGTAAGAGACCACTTGGTTTTAAATGCACAGCCTTGACTCTACAACACACATCACACTTTGCAACGTATTCAGCTATTTCTTTCTTCATATAAGGCCACCAATATCTGGCCTTCAGGCTGTGAAACATTTTACTACTGCCAGGGTGTATGGTCAACTTGGATCGGTATGCTTCATCCATGACAAGCTTTCAAATTTCAGGATTGCGTGGTACGACCAAACGGTTATCGAACCACAAAACCCCGTGGTTATCTACGGTAAGCCTTTGAGATGGTTGAGTTTCTAGCTTCTTGTTGAATATGTCGATCATGCTATCAGTTTTCTGACCCTCTTTAATCTTGTTCTCAATCTCACATCTTAGCTGGATGTTCTTTGCAATGACTGGATGCATGAAGTCGAAGTTGTCAGGGAGTAAGGGTTGCATTGACTGACAATGTGACTTCCGACTTAACGCATCTGCCACCACATTTGCTTTACCAGGATGGTATTGCAGGCGTAGGTTGTAATCCTTTATCAGTTCTAACCATCTGCGTTGCCTCATGTTCAGTTCATTTTAAGTAAAGATGTACTTCAAACTCTTGTGGTCGGTATATATGTTGCAAACATTACCAAGGAGGTAATGTCTCCATATCTTTAATGCATGTACCACAGCAGCTAGTTCTAGATCGTGAATAGGGTAATTCTGTTCATGTTTCTTCAACTGCCTCGAGGCATAAGCTATGACTCGACCCTCTTGCATTAGCACACATCCCAATCCAATACCCGAAGCATCACAGTATACATCAAACAGCTTTTCTATGTCAGGTTGAGCAAGGACTGGTGCAGTAGTCAACAGTTCCCGCAAGGTGCGGAAAGCTGCTTCGCACTTATCGGACCACACAAACTTTTCACCCTTCTGAAGCAAGTTAGTCATTGGTTTGGCTATCTTGGAGAATCCTGGGATAAACCGGCGATAATATCCGGCTAACCCGAGGAAACTCCGTACTTGATGTACTAACTTTGGAGATTCCCATTCAAGTACTTTAGCAATGTTGGCTGGATCTACCGTTATTCCCTCATCTGACAGTACATGACCGAGGAACTGCACTTTCCTCATCCAGAATTCACACTTTTTGAACTTTGCATACAACTAGTGCTCTCTCAGCCTTTCTAACACAATCCTCAAGTGCTTCGCATGATCCTCCTCGTTCTCAGAGTACAAGAGGATATCATCGATAAACACCACAACAAATCTATCAAGTTCAGGCATGAAGACTGTATTCATGAGTAGCATGAAGTATGACGGAGCATTGGTTAGCCCAAATGACATAACCAAATACTCATATAACCCATATCTCGTGGAGAAAGCGGTCTTGGGTATATCTTCTGGTCTAATTTTGATTTGATGATAGCTGGACCTCAAATCTATCTTAGAAAACACTTTAGCCTTGGACAATTGGTCAAACAGAATGTCAATCCGAGGCAAAGGGTATTTGTTCTCCACCGTAGCAGCATTCAGCATACGGTAGTCTACGCACATGCGTAGTGACTTATCTTTCTTTTTCACAAACAAGGCTGGGCTACCTCATTCAGAAGTACTGGGACGAATCAGGCCCTTAGCAAGCAAGTCCCTCAACTGTTCCTTGAGCTCTTTCAACTCATTGGGAGGCATTCTGTACGGTCTCCTACAGATCGGAGCCGTTCCGGGTAGCAGTTCAATACGGAATTCTACCTCTCGGTCAGGCGGCAAGCCTGGCAAATCTTCCGGAAACACATCCGGGAACTCACTCACTACTGGGATTCCCTCAAGTGGAATGGTCTTTGTAGCATAGGTAACCCTCTCTAATTTAGTCTTCTTAGGTAAAGAGATCTGGATGGTCCCCTCACCAAGAGGTTTCCGGATCGAGATCATTCTATTGGTTGTGTCTAGCACTACTCCCCAAAAGTGCATCCAACTCATCCCCACAATCACATCCACACCTAGTCCGGGCAGAATGATTAAATTCAGCCGGAACCTCCAATCTTCTAAATCTAGACTTGCTCCTTGAACTATTCATTTCGTGCTAATGTCAGCCCCAGCTGAGCTCACACGAAACTCTATTCCCAGTTCAGTTATTTTCTGGTCATGTTGTAGTGCAAATGTTTCACTCATAAACGAATGTGATGAACCAGTATCAAATAGAACTGCAGCAGGAATCTCATTGACTGGAAACATACCAGCTGTCACGGGCTCTCCAGAAAGGATCTCCTCAATCGAGGTCAGGTGTGCACGTGCTGAGATCTGCTTCCTGGGTTGCGGATAGAACTGTTGAAGTGACCATTCTGCCCACAGTTGTAGCATGGCCCGTAAGGTACATTCTTTGCCCCTGCTGCACTAGTCTGCCCCTGCTTATTCTGATTGACAGGTGTTCTGAAAGCTTTCTGGAACTTCTGAGCTCCCTGTGCAGGCCAGTTCTTCCTGGGTGGAGGTTTGAACCCCTGACCCTGAGCACGGAACGGATAGCGTTGTGCAGGTGGAGCCCTCTGCTGAAAGGAACCACCTTCATTGGCCCTCTTGCGGTTCTTGGAAGCTGCGTGCACGTTGTTCTGGTTCTCTTGAATCAAGCAATCATTGTAGAAGTCATTGAATGTCACACGGGTAGAGGTACCCGCAGTCTTCATCAGCTTAGTACTCAGACCTCTCTTGAATGCTTCTATCTTGAGCTCATCAGTGTTCACGAGTTCAGGAGCATAGCGGGACAAGCTGTTGAACTGGTAGTGGTAATCTTTCACGGAACGAGTCCCCATGGTCAAGTTGTGGAACTCAGCTTTCTTCATAGCAATCACAGAAGCTGGAACATGAGCAGCACGGAAAGCACGAACGAACATGTCCCAAGTGATGGGCTGGCCTTCTAGGTAGGTGGTACGGTGCTGCCTCCACCAAAGCTGAGCCTCATCCTCTAACATGTGTGCTCCGTAAGTGACCTTAAGATCTTCGGATAGCCTGAGCAGAGCAAACTTCTCTTCCATGCTGGCAATCCAAGCATCGGCCTTTATGGGATCAGATGTCATCTTGATGGTAGGCGGTTTCGTATCCATAAAGTCCTTGAAATCACTGTACTGGTTGGGCTGGGGTCCCTGATGCTGCTGATGCATATAATTGTTATTGAAATTTGCACGCAGAAGCTCTTCGATGTTGCGCTGACTCCCCATGAATTGCTGGTAGAACTGTTCCGCAGTGTGAGGAGGAGGAGGTGGCGCACCATGGGCTTCTTCTCCAGCATGGCCCCAGCCACGTCCGCCCCCACCAATGGGAACACCACGACCAGTGCCATTGGGAGCACCACGGCCACCACCGCCGCTGCCACTGGCACCCTGGTTAGCAGCTGCACTACGAGTGTACACCATCTGCATATGCCAACAATAATATTTTCTCATCTTTAGGAGTTGGATACAATGGTAATAAATGTAACAATCATGCCGCACAGAATAATATGGAGAGAATTAAAAATTCAATCGATCATTCGTACGGACATAATAATTCATTTCCACATCACATCTGCGCTAACAATAATATTAAGTCGAAACATAGCGAACTGTCAAGTCAACAACCACTGTCTTACCAGCATACATACACTGGACTTTCTACAAGTGCTCGATTACATCTCATGGTCATCAAAAGCGTATCATTATTACAACCCCATGACATGGCTCTAGGTCGCACAAAAGAAAACCCCTAGGAACTAGCGGACTACACTAGCCTAGTCATCTCACTACGGACACCCTAGTCCACCTGCATGTCAACCTCGTGACTGTCGGCACCACTGTGGCGAGAAGACTCCTCCTCAGCGTAGTGCCTGCGGTGAAGCTCCTCGCGAACGTCGTCCAGGTACATCTCCTTGTGCTGAAGCTCACGACTGAGGTTGCGCCTCTCATTCCTCAGGCTCTCATTCTCGGACCAGGCTACATTCTGCTGCCTCACTATCTCAGCTAGGGTATCCTCAGTGCTCTGAAGAGCAGCACTGCGGTTATCCAGCCACTCCTTCATCACCTTCAGCCTGTCCTCATACTCAGTCTCCATAGCAGCCATCTTCTCTTCATACTCCTTGATCTTGGCCTCATGCTCCTCCTTGACATTCTCCAGCCGATCAAGCCTCTCAAGAGCAAGATCCTCCATGTCAGAGTAGGCCTTCATGAGGGAGAAGACCACACTCTGAGCGGTGGACCTGCTGCTCTCGGCTTCCTGGCGGCCTGCCACTAGTGCCTTGCCCTTCTTCTGCCTCCACTTGGTGGAGCGGGGGTCAGCAGAAGGAAAGATGCCTGGCGCAAGACGCTGAAGCTCATCAGGCATCTCAGCCACCATCCTGACCAGCACCTGAAAAGCTGCGTCCTCTGCTGCACGGAAGGTATCAATACCCTCACCCAACTGTGACCAGCCACGCCAACGACTGTTGAGCCCCAAGGATGGAACCTCAACAGACACGGTGGCATAGCCACGCTCCTGCACTGCCTCGTCGTTCCAGTAGTAGCGCGGGTAGCTGCCATCAGGATAGCCGGCAGCATACATGATCCTCCATAAAAGAGTGGGCAAGCCACCCTGCTTGAGGAACTTGCTGGACATCCGGCTGTAGCTATCCGGCCTCCTGCGGATGACAAGAGCGCTACCTGCGGGAAGGGACACACGAGGAGTGTCAGGTGCACGGGTACTCTTGCGTGCCGTCTGTTTAGTCCGAGCCATCTGAAAATAAATTTTATTTCCCCAGTGAGCACAATTTTTTTGTGTAAATTTCAGCAACAAAATTTTACATAAGGAAAGGAGCATATGTAATGAATGACATGAGCAAAATTTTATAATTCATGATGTATGCACGTTCTAAACGTTCTCACTCCCTAGTACTAATACATTTAGTCGGTGGCATAAATCACGTTCTCTCAACATACGGGACAACAAGCGTACTACACGTTCGCGTGGTTAGTGTACCTGCAGAAAATTCATTTCAGCCCATTCCCCATGTATGCATTCGACGTCCAGAAATTCAGCACCTTAAGATTAAGGTCAAATCACCGATTCAAACAACTCCTATTCAACACCCTCCGCCACACAGGTATATCCCCGATATCCCTGCATGTAGGTGCACGCTAAACCCAAGCATCGTCAGAAGACGGCATCCCACACATGGGACACTTCCATATAGACATGTGTGAAACATGTAAATATTTTAATGTTATATAAGCTCTCACCTAGATTGGCAGTGTATCCAATCATGCTCTCACAACTCCCCTTACCTTGAGACTTACCAGAGCGTAGAGGCAATTGAAACCAAACATAACCATTCAAGAGAATGGCCCCCATACATAACTGCCGTGTATGAGCGCGACAAAAGAAAATATGATGCATTCCCTGAGTTAGCCTGTTAGATAGACACCTAATAGTCCTTAACTGGGCATAATGGAGTTGATTGGACCTTGGCACAGATAGTTTTGAAAACCCCACACCTTTTTGAAACCTATCATATGGTTGTTTAGGTGTCTACTGCTTTCAAATAGTTTTTGGAAAGCAAAAGCTTTTTATAAGTAGATAATCATGAACAGTGTTTCGTTGAACCGGGAGCTGATGCCGCTGTAACAGAACCGACCAACTAATTTGATTACGAAGCACTAATCAAGCTGATGTGGCAACTTAATTAGAACTTAGTAACCAAACCAGCCCGGTAGTCCAGAAAACCACGAAGGATTTTCGCACAAACATCAAGTAACATCCCAGACCGGTAAAGGCCCAACGAAATACCATCCATAATTATTACATAAAAGTTCTCAAATAGATAGTACATAACATACTTTAGTTATTACAAACCAAGTTCTCACATAGTGCGAAAGCAAATAGATTAACATGTTCTCAAACACACCCCAAATGTTTTTAGAAACATAGTGCCATGTCCTTCATCATACTCCACAAAAGAAAGGGATGCGACAACTGGAATGATCGTGCCCACGATCTACTCATCTCCGACGGTAGGATGGAGACAGGTCAGGCAATAGCCGTAAAACATCTCCCCATTTGCAACAACAATTGGGAATTGCACCCTGAGTACATTGTACTCAGCAAGACTTAACCGTCTAAAAGAAAATAAAGACTCTTTGGTGGATGCCAGGCTGTATGTGGGTTATCCCATTAGGTAATTACCTATCATGCTAAGTTAGCATCCTGCACTAGTCATCATTTTAGTAGAAGCAATCAATCTATTAATCCACACCGCATTGATTGAATATTCATTAAACCATCATGTGGAGAACATAACCAACACGCTTTTCAAATCTTATCTGCAGCACCGTAACTGCTCGGTCAAGTTATTCACTATCCAGGAACGATGGCGATTATAATCGATTGCAAACCAGCTGGCGGGTATTCCATCACACAAACCACACTCACTGGCCAGAGTGAGTGACGATCACCACGATCTACTCGGGAAACGCGGGATCAACAACTCACCTCCATGACCAAGGAAACTCCCGGCTGCCAACAGGTAAGCGTGCCCATCAAATGACACCGCCCCATCTTAAGGACTCACGACCGGGCCCTTGTTTACTACCACCCCCATCGCCGGTATGGATACCTGGAAGTTGAAACCCGGCCCAAGTAGATTCAAGGCTTCGCGGTTGGGCACTACACGCCCTTCTAGCTATCTGTGAGGCACTGTTCAAAATGATCCGAGGACGCTCGTGTGCCATGATATATTAGAGGTGATTTCAACATGGCCACATGGTTATGTTCTACAACCTACCAACAGCATCATCAATCCAGGGGTAGTAACACCTACCATTCGCGAGTGATAGTCGATCACTCGGCTTCTACCAACTAGTTAGCAAGCTAAGCAATGTCGAAACCTCAACCTAATAATAGGATATTTATGGTAGCAGGGTAGTCCTAGTGCATCTCTATGGTTCCATATCAACTCCTATAACGTAATGCAGCATAATAAATAAAGGACTCAAATTTAAAACATTGCGGAAACATAGGAGGATGCACCAGGGCTTGCCTTTGACAAACGAGCTGGGCACGTGGTTAGGACAGTCAGGAAGTTCAGCTTCTGAAGCTCCTCCTCGGCTACCTCCTGCAACTCGTACTCCTGAGGTTCCTCCACGTTCTGCTCCTCGTGTGCGGCTTGCGGGTTGCTTGCTAGCGATCCTGTATGGTGCAATGCATAATTATAAGTAACAGGTGTTGCTAATAAGATGATGGTATGATGTCATGATCAGCGTATGATAGTAAAGTATAAACATCCAAGCTAGGCATACAACTCCCTATGCAAAACAAGCTCGATATCCCGTTCAAAGTGCTTAGGCTACAACAGCAAGTCTTATCTGGACAGCACAAAAAAATCTACAAAAATTACAGTAGCCAAGTCATGTCATAAATAGTCTACCGCAGAAAATTCAGCTCAAAACAGTGAATGCATTGGCCTACACAAAATTCACAAGACAATACTAAACAGGGTACCTCAAAATACTTTGTACTACCAAAGTCCCCCAAAGCAAAAACCAAAGACATATAGGCCTAAAGCATGAACTAAAAACAGGGTATACCAAAATTCATGAGCATTGGACAAAGCATGAATTAATTATGAATTTCCTAAACATGATGACAATAATGGCACTTGAACAGCAACTCTAAAATTTACCACCTAACAGGATCAAATAAGAGCTTACACAGATCAAGCATGTTACAACTAGCCTAACAAAGCAAGCCTCACATTTTTTCGAGCCACACGGGTGATTTACTATAAATTTCTCGAAGATATAAGCCATTTCAAGAAATTAAATAAAGTTCTACAGAAAAGTATGCCAAAAGCCACATCTCATATTTTCTATGGAATCTACTGCTCCTAAGAAAAATATCCCAACTTGAATCACCTCAATGGGATTAAAAATGACTGAGATATGAATTTTTGAAGATTAAAACTAAAACTGGAAAACCAATTTTCTTTTTCTGAAAATCAAACCTAAACTGCTATGGGTACCCCAAGTGTACCCAGGCTCGGGTGAAAAAGCTAGGTGCACCCAGTGACTTGCACACGGCGCCGGGCTGACAGGTGGACCCCGAGGTCCCACTGACCCACGTGTCGGCCTCGCCGGAGTCGAGGACACGACGGCCGGCGGCGAAACTTCGCCGGCGGCGGCGCTCAGGCGGAACCGAGGGCGGCAAACGCATCCGCGCGTAGTTGCGCACCCGTCGGGCTAAGAAACGCGGCCTCCCGCGGCCGGAATCGACCGCTACGGCACTCGCCGGCGGCGGCGGCGGTGCGCAACGGCGAGCGGTGGTTCGGGACCGCGTCGAGTCCCATCTTCACGTCTACGTGCTTCGTCTCTACGTGCTATTCGAGACCCGACCAAGAACAGGGGGCAAAGGGGGACCATGCCGCGGCGTGCCTTCGCCGGACCGGCTATGGCGAGCTCGCCGGCGCAGCGCGCGCACGGCGCTAGGTGACGCAGAGCTCTACCGGGTCCTAGCCTCGGGCTACACCGCTTGCATGCTGTCCTAAAGCACGCGAATGAGCGCGAGGAGGTGCGGAAGAGGAGCGGCAATGGCTCACCGGAGCTTCTCGGCGGCGGCGACCTTGCGCTCGGGAGAAAAAGGCGAAATGCGGGTGCTACCTCGTCGGAACCGGAGCAAGAAACGGTGGAGAAGATGAAGCCGAGGACGGCGCACTCGATGCTGCCCTTGGCTTCGAGTTTCAACGGTTGAAACTCGAGCTAGGCGGCGGCAAGGTGAGCGGCGGCCATGGCGGTCGGAGGAGGAAGAAGAGAGAGGGAGAGGGCGACAGTGGAGTGAAGGAAGACGGGACGGGGCACTGTGCCCTTTCCCGTTTCGGGCAGAGGGGCGCGTGCGCGGGTGAGCGAGGGCAGGCGGCGCGCGACGCGTGGCGGCGTCGACGCCGACGGCCGGTCGCTGGCGAGCGGGCCCGGAGGGGCTGAGGTGGCGCTGGCGAGCTGCTGAGCGAGCTGTGGGCCGCGGTGTGGCCGGCCGCAGCCGATCTAGGCGGCCGCGCAGCGCACAGCGGTGCCCGCCGATGTACGGTCGCCGCGTGGCGGCCACCGGACCGTACACCGTCGTCGCGAGGTAGGAGAAGGCGGGAGGGAGCTGCTGACAGGTGGGTCCCACCCCCTCTCCACTTCAAACCAAAATTTTAAAACCCTATAACTCCTAAAATATTTTGAATTAGGAAAAACTTCCAACATGAAAGTTTCTCAAAATTTCGAGATGAAAAACTTTCCCAACTACGACTTTTGCTAATTCGGCTCGGTTTGGGAGATTCAAAAATCAGTTTGAAAAAGAACTTTTAAAACTAATATGTTTAAACCCCTTTGCACTGTTTTGCTCAAAATGAAGCCCTAAAACACATTTTCATAAATTGGTCCCAAAAGGAAAGTTTCTTGAAATAGTTTTCTGCATAAATCATCTCAAAGCTCCAAATCCAAATAATCAACCTATCTAGCACTTTGGAATAAATTTACTTGCACACTCTAAGCCAATAATCATCCTAAGCATAATTTGATTGCATCGAATCAAAGCAAAGCATTCACTATGCTAACAATCAAATAATGAAGTGCTTATGCAAATGATGACATGATTAGAGTAGTTTAATTAGTGCTTAACACTGGAGGTGTTACAATATCGCACATGGACATTTTTCAGGTAAAAAATTGATTATGCACTTTTAACAAATAGTGACTCATTTTTACTGAAAAACAAAGATCAGTGGGCATGGCTTCACCTTGAGCGTGTGGTTGATCTACTGGTTTGGTGGCATTGGCCCAAAACAGATAGTCCCAGATAGCTCGTGGAAGGAGATTAGAAGAATGACACGAGGAAGTGGTCTGCCACGCCATTTCATCAAAGACGTACCTCTGCCGGCTCCAATAGACGCAAGGAGTTGGGGAGATTCTTAGCTGGTCGTCGTAGCGAGCACGGCAGTGACGCGGCCTCGGTGGTCCTCGTGACGGTACCACCGCCAGGGCCGTGCGTAGCAGATGCTCATCCGTTATCACGGCGAGGGCTGCACTCTACGCCGTCGAAGGTTTTGTCGCTGGATCGATCCAAGCCCGTGCGCTGCCGCCCGTCCTCTGGACCGCGCGCCCCGTGCAGCTGTGTCGCAGCCCGTCCGGCGCCCTGTGCCCCCGTGGACAGTACGCTTCTGGCAGTGGCGCAATGGGTTCGTGACCTTGGCGGCGCAGAGCCCGGAGGATGGTGGCGCTGGCGCGCTGCAGGGGGAGGAGGAGCTTCGCGAGGAGGATGGGGCGAGCCGTTGTACGAGTGGGCTGTATGATGGCGGCGTGGTGCCGGAGAGGCGGCCCATGTCTGCGCCGGTATGGCTATGCTCGCCGTCGCCGAGGCTGTTGAACCTTACCCACGCTGGGAGGTGCGGGAGTCGCCCGCGAGCGGGTCGCGAGGATTCGTGAACGTTCGGGTTGACGGCTCAACGGGTTAGAGACCCACTAGGACAAAGATCGGACGGTCTATATCTTGTGACGGTTATAGGGTTATTGGGTTACGTGGCTCTACCCGGTGCCCGAGCGTACGTGTACGGTTTATCTAGAAAATTGCTACGCGCACACAAGAAACGTACCAAAAAGATAAAAATAAGCCTTTTTCCCTTTTCAGAAAATTTTCATAGAAACTAGAAACACTCTAGAAGTTACCCAAATATTTTTCACCCCTTCTACATCATCCAAAAAAAACCAAAACAATTTTGAAAATCCTCACATTCGCATTTTTATCAATAAACTTAGGAAATTTATAACCCATCCATCCTAACTCCGAATCACATAGTTCTTGCACAAAAAATCTTCTAAAATTAAACCCCACATATTCAAATCCTTATCCCTAATTTTTCACCCCTTTTTCATCATCCAAAAATCAAGAATAATTTTTAGTTTTACCTCATTTGGGTTTTGTTGATATCTTATCCAACCAAACTCTGAATCCCATAATTCTTCAACCAAAAATCTTTTAAAATAAAACCCTATATGTTCAAATCTTTTTCCTAATTTTTGGTGATACCCCTTCTTTGTCATCAAAAAATCAGAAATAATTTACAAATTCCTCTCACTCACATTTTGCCGATAAACTAAGGAAATTATACCTCATTCATATATCCTAGCTCTGAATCCCATATTCCACAAAAAAACAAATTAAAATTCTATATATTCAAATCCATTTTTTCTAATTTCTGGAGATTATCATTTTTCTCATTGATAAATCATAAAATTGAAGAACCACCATAAAATCAACACAGGCATATCAAATATGGCGCGACAAAATACAAATATCGTTATTGTATTCCAAAGATATATTCGAAATAGTAACTCCACACATCACTAGCTAGCCATATCGGGCTGTCACGCGGCAACGCCGCCTGTACTTTTCTAGTAATGTATCTCATATAGAACGTATGCTTTATTATTGAGTAATTGAAGTTTTTTTTTCAGTAGCGTAATTTGTATATTTTATTTATTAGATCAATCTAAATCACTTCAATACTTTTGTTGTTGCCATTTTTTTGTCATCTTCATACTTTTCGCTCATCCGCTGAGTCCGAAGAAGGCTCTCTCCCAGACAACTTTTGCTTTGATGAAAAAAACAACGTGATTTGGGCCTCTAAACTTTATGATTCTATAAGCCACTTCCCACGATCACCCGTAAGAAGTGATTCTAGTTTGTCATCATGGTAGAGCTTTCCCCATTATTATTTTGCTTCTTCTCTCCCCATGCACTCCTCATTCACTTCTTTCCTTCCTCCTTTCTGTTGCTGAGCTCCTCTTCCGAAACAGCGAACAATAATTTTGGGCGCCCATCTTTTCAGCAAAACCAATATGACACTAGTACTAGCATGTAAAAGTGTACAATTTCAGAATTTATTTTATATAGCAATAAAAAAGCATACATGCTTATACCGTTGATGATGTGGCTAACTGCTCATGGATACCATTTACCGTTGCAGATTTCTATCCTTTTTTGACTGACGAAGCAGCAAAGGCCACTACACTCTGCTTTGGGCCATAATTTTGACCCACAAATGCATATTGGGTCAAAATTATGAATGGACGACACAAGATCTCCGACGGCATGACAATCAGTATTAGCGTGGTGAATATAGACATTGCACCTACAACCCTCTTGTCCACAACAACGTCTACTACAATGAGCCTCGCATTTGGCTTAGTACCTTCATTCATGGTGAGCTTCCTCTACGCGACACACTCAATTCTTCCACAACATCGTCAACCATGAGCAGCTACTACCCGTGCTACATCCTCCTCAACATCAACAACCCTCCATATGACTTCAACACAACGCTAAGAATCATGCCACACCCTTGCATCGACACCAACAATGGAAGCACACCCCTCCACATCAACGATACCTCTACATGATTGGATACATCAACAACAACTTCGACTCCATGTAGCTCCACATCTTCCTTGACGAACTCCATCATCGGTCGCATGACCTACAAACTGGAGACCATCCTGCAAGGAGCGTCTTCCCTTAACAACATCAACGACTGGCTCCAATTTCATCGCAAGGACACACTGAGTGGATAAGGGGGATGTGTTGTAACAATTGCAACGCGGGCTTGACATATCGGGGAAGAAATTGGGCCAACTCGGGCCCAGGAGAGGAGCAGCGTTGTAGCAGTAGCGTCTCATGGGCCACGGCGCCCCGCACGCGTCCGGGTGGGGGCGCAGCCCCACCGCCGCCTCAACCGTCTATGGAGATCGCGACGTCATCTAGATAAATTAGGAAAATAAAATAAAAATAAACAAAATAGAAAGCGGAGGATCTGCATGATCTCCGGTTGCTTAAGGGCTAAATCTTGTCAGGACTATAATACGAGCCATCATGTACTTATTGCAGTCAACAAAGTAATTGGGGTCAAACCCATTACCCAGCTCTCCAACTCTCAAGCCTTCTTCCTCCCCCCGGAAACCTTAGCCGCCGCCTTGCTCCCGAGCCGCCGCTGCGCGCGCACATGTCGACAGGCCGACCTCGGCCGCGACCGCGCCTCCGCCGCCGCTAACCACTCTTACCATCATAGCCGCTCACCCGAGGCACCCCCACGAAATACCTGTTATACCTCCTACTGAATGGCGGCGCTGGTAAGTTATGGATTTGTTATGCGTGGGCCAGGCAATGATGACATGGAAGGCTGTGGATTGAGAAAAACTGCTAGTCGTGGTGCAGGACAATGCTAATGATGTGGCGCAAGGACATACGAGGAATGATGATGTGGAAGGTTATGGATCGAGAAAAACTGCTAGTGGTGGTACGGGACAATGCTGATGACGTGGTACAAGGGCAAGAATTAGCTTAATGAGACTTAAATTTATAGGTCTTTAAAAAAACTCAGGCGACGTCGGCGGAACATCGCCGTACACAGGTCAGAACATAGGGCAGAACATCGTTGGAAAGCAGGACAGAACATCGAGCACTGTTCGCGGAACATAGAGCATCGGTGTGGAACATCGGCGGACAAGGGCCAGAACATCCAGTGAGTGTCGCGGAGAGAAATCACACGGAACATCACCGAACACAGGACAGAACATCATCGCGAGCAAGCCAGAACACCATCGGGATTTGGACAATGCAATGGAACCCGTCGTCTGGGTTTTTCTAAGAACCCAGACGACTGGGATATAGGAAAAGTGTTACTTTTTCTTTCATCAATCACAAAGATAGTCCTAGTCCGTCTAGAATTTGAGTCCTCAAACGTACCAGTACGACCTTACCACCTGTCGGAGTCGAACTATACGCGAACCCTTATATACTACGTCGGTGGGGGCCGTGGGGATTCCATCAGGGCTTTTGTGCGTGACACAAAAAAAAAAAAAAAAAAAAAAAAAAAAGAAAAAGAGAAGGAGATTCGTCGGCACGCCGGCAACAAGACAACAGCTACTCGATTCGTCGGCACGCCGGCAACAAGACAACAGCTACCTCGCTCATCACGCGAGTTCGATCGGCGGCATGCTTTGACTGGCAGTAGCAGCATGGGTGCAAAACAGCGAGATCCCGGTTGCGATGCCCGCACGTGCCTCACTGGCATAATCTTCTGAGTCCTCGCAGCCGTGATCCTCACGATTATTATTGTCCCTATTAACCTCATTGTTCTCGTCTGCATGTCCACGGACCCCGTGTACTCGGTCACCATCACCGGCGTTGCCGGCCTGGACCCAACGGCGAACCCTGCCTCGTCGTTGTCGCCGGTGTTCAACCTCACCGTCCGCATCGACAACGCCGGCAACCGGATAGAGAAGGCGTGCATCGGGAGGCTCTCGACCGCGTCCATGTCGTACCAGGACGCGGTGCTCGCCCGCGGCTCCGTGCCGGAATTCTGCACCAAGGCGAGGGAGGTGCGGGAGCGCGGCGCCAGGGCGTGGGAGCAGGGCGTGGTGCTGCCGCAATTCCTGCGGGACCAGCTCGCCGGTGAGCTCGCCGCCGGGGAAGCGGCCGTTGACGTCAAGGTGACAACGCCTGCGGAGGGTAGCGGCTTCGGCGACACTGTGTACGTCTGCAGCCAGGTCAAGATAGGAGGAGGCCCGGCTACGTGCCGGAAGGAAAGGGTATACAGTCAGCAACAAGCAAATCCAGGCTCTACCTATGTAATCTGAAAAAATAGCAATTATGTAGACAACGCCGGTTTCCATTTTTACTCATCTTTATGCTTTTTGGTCCTTTACTGAGTCATGATTCTATGAATGGTTTGACACATTGATGTAGACAACTAAATAAGTGTTATATAAAGAGATAGCTATCATAATTACATATACTAACTGGTTTTAGTTGCAAGTTGTAGTGGATTGTTGATGTAGATAGTTTGCATGTCAAGAAAATTCACTGTGGTTTGTTTATGTAAGAAGTATATATGAGTATACTCTTGTATGTTTTCCTTTTGATAAGGACCTCTTCCATTTTATAGTACTAGGTGGTTATCCGCACATTGCCACGGAAATTTAAAGAGTAGTTTCAAATGAATCCTCAAAGAAACTAGGTTGCTGGAAAAGCTGAATTGAACACATAGATAAATGAAACTCAACTACATAATGCAGCAAACAAAGTCGATAGGAATAACTAAGTGAATCTAATTTGCTTCATTATAGATATTAAAAATGATGACATGTTTTTTTTAAAAAATATTTGTGCACCCACTAAATTATGCAATACAATACCAATTTGATGATTGGCCCCTTCAACTTGCGATTTGGTCCACTCTATGTCCATCCGCGAAAATTAGCCCGATTTTACCAACGTGGCATGTCCACGTGGACTGGCCCCCACCCCATTTATCAAAAATGACGCCTCTCCGCTGTGCTGTGGCTTGGTGCTCCTCCCTCGTTGCCATCTCGGTCATCGCCAACCTCCAGCCATCCCTCTTGTCTTTCTCGGTAAGCGCCGTTGTGGAGCTCCGAGCCGAGGCAGTAGATTGACATCAGTGCTAGCAAGTAATATGTTATCCACATACATAGGATTAGGAAATGAATTTTCCCTTAAACTTTGCATAAACGCTATTGTCCTTCTGATTCTTTTTAAAACCCAAACTTTCTTATTGATTCATTAACTTTAAATTCTATTTTCTAGAGACTTGCTCTAATCTTCAAATGATTTCTTTAGGCAACATCCCTTATGTTCTTTTCCTTCCACGACAATAACCTTTAGGTTATGCCATGTAAACTATTCATATAAATCCCCATTAAGGAATGTCATATTTACTTATATCCAATGTAACTCTAAATCGTAATATCCCAGTAGCACTCAATATAATCTGTTAATTCTCTTTGTGTGGATCTTCTCACCACACAAGTCACACTTTATATCTTTCCATGTTTCTTTTGGTGTCACATTTTGTCTTGTAGACCCATTATAGTATATTGTTTTCGCTCCATTAGGAATTTCTTCTATGTCCCAACGTAGTTGCTAACTTTTGTCATAAGTCACGCTTTATATCTTTTATACATTCCCTTTGGAGTCACATTTTGTCATGTAGACCCATTTACAGCCTACTGTTTTGACTCCATTAGGAATTTCATCTTAAGCAAGTGAGCGCTTCTCATGACATCTTCAAAATAGGTGGGGTCAGCTTCATTTGAATTTCTTGCTTAACATTGACTACAGTCACCAAAATAATTGGTTTTCTTATTCTTTGAGACCTATTGGGGCCTTATGGCACTCCTTTTATACGGTGCTATTGTTGCTCTTCACTGTCAAAAAGTAACTGTTCTATAAGCTCTTGTATTATAGGATCCTTAATTACCTATTCATCTTCTAGAAGAGTTAACAACATGTGTTGTATATATTGTACAACATCAACAAGTATTGAGCAATACGTTGCTCTTAAAACACTAGAGTGGGCATGCAACCCTACTTCAATTCAAGTCTTAGGTATCTTCATACCATGCTACCCCAATTTACTCCATCTTCTATAAAGATGGTGTTTTTTTAAATTTCTTATTTGGGTTTAATCTGCCATAACTTCTTACACTGCTTTGAGCATCATTTTAGTATCTCTCACTACACTATCTTCATATCGAAACCATAGAACGTCCCGGAATGTAGCTATTTCTTTTACTTAAGGGTATCATTATTGTGACTATTGTATCACCCCTCAACGACCACATTCGACTTTTATAAATCACACTCTTGTTCATATCACATTCATCTTTTATAGATCGCTCTTCATATCACATTCATCTTTTATAAATCACTCTTGTTCATAATGCACATCATGCATCACATTATCTAAAGTACAGGGGAGTATCTTTCTTGATTTTTTGTTTCTTAATTGATCTCATAAATCTCCCCCTCGAAATGTGGCAAGAACTTTTCTGCCATAATTTCGAAACTATTCAAAACTCTAGTGAATGAGGAAACTTTCATTACTTCATCCACATGACTACGTCATGCAAATAAAGTTATTTATCAAAACTTTTAGGAGTACACTTTTCTCATTCCACTTCATGAACTCAATAGTGTCCTTTAGGACCTCCACAAGTCACACTTGCATGTCATTCTTGTCTTTTGGTTTATATGCAACTTTTTCTCCCGCCATGCAGGATAATTCCCCATAAAGGGACATCATTGCTAGAATTGGCTCTCAGGGCATAATCAATTATCAAATTCGGAAATAAATCTGAATATTCTTTGAAACACATGCTTAGTGTGACATTGGTCAAATTAAATATGTATATGACTCATTGCATTTCATATCATGATCACAAAAATATAAAGTTATATGACATATTGCATCACTTATCATGATTCTTAGAATTTGAAATTAAATTATTCTTCATAAAAAGAGTACATGAAGTACATTTGTTAAACTAAACTATTGTACATAAAAGTCAGTTCTTAAACTAAACTCTTATTGTTCTATCTTCTTTTGTCAGGTTAATAACTCGAGAACTTTTCTTTTCAAGCCATTCTTTGAGAGAGCATTATCCCTTAAACAATGAAAGCATGAAGTTATTTGTTTGAAAAAAACAATAATCAATAATCAAACAATAATAAGCATGAAAATAACCCTATGTTGGTCTAGTTAATGACATGCACATTAAACTTTTAAATCTTTCCTTTCATATTCTAAATCACCGTTGCATAGAAATAGAACATAACATTATCCTTTTACATCAATTCGAATCACTGATCGACAGAAATAAAATTAATATATAAACCATAAATCATATCATGATATTGCTATTAAACAACTCTTCTCGAGAAAATGATAATATCGTAATTTACTTAATTCTATTAACACCTCTTCAAATTAAATTCTTGTGTTGCTTCGAATTTAATTAGAAGTTAATCATCATCATAGCAGCGAAAACATGAAATTTCAATTTTTATTTTGGGAGCATTTCTTGATCTTTTTCTATTCTCTAAAAATTGGTTACCTTGAGACAAAATTTATCAGAGATTCAAACTTTAAACATAATCTTACAATTAAAATTATAACCGTGTTATCATCAATGTTGGTTAGAAGATAACAATATTAAAATTTAACTTAATATCATTTTCTATTCTCAAAATTAAATTCTCACACCGGTTTGAATTTAATTAATCATCATTTATATTTGCAGTAGAAAACTTGAAAATTCTTACCGACCAGAAACATCTCGGCATATTCATCGACTATCTATTCAAATTATCTCGTTAGTTCAAATCTGAGCAGAGGTGGAAAATCATAAAGAATTCATCAAAGAAATGCTTCTGAAAAATAATAAAACCATCATAAAGCCGATACCTCTCATTTGGCCCAAACCAGTGCTACTAGGCAATTGGCCTGAGGCCCTACAGCTAGCGGGCGCCCGTGACCCATTACGCTGCAGTGGCCCAGCACAACCTTTTCTCTTCCTTTCCTTTTTTAAGGCCACAAGATGGCCCATTTGCACTCCAGCGGCCTGAGCCGCATAAACCCGTTGGCCCTACAGTGGCCGAGCGCCCTTGGCCGTCGATCAAGATTGGACGAACGACCTTCGTTTCCAGAGTGACAAAAACCACAGCGGCCAGTCACGTCTCCCAAAACCCTAAGCCATTCTTTTCTCTTCCTAGTTTCCATCCTCACCGCGCAGCCGTGGTACCGACGGCGGTCACGATTGTCAGCCTTGCCGTTGAAATAGGGCGACGCCGAAGCTAGATCCAGTCGGCTCCCCCATCTCTATTCTTTCTTTTTTCTTTTCCCCTTTCTCCCAGCACCACATCAGACGAGCAGTAGTGGCGGCCTCACGAGGCGGCCCTAGGAGAAAGGATGGCCGGCGCCGCCATAGCCCGCTTCGCCAGCGCACGCGTTCGCATGAGGGTGAGCGCGCCACCATCGAACGGGTTTGTGGTGGTGCCCTCGGTCGGAGCTTTCACGTGTGGTGCCGCGTTGCGGCCCAAGGCACAGCGCAGCGCGGGCAAGCCGACAGTTCTTGCCCATCTTCCCGCACTACGACAGTAGTTGTTGCGGTGGAGAGCCCGGTAGGTCCCTCCGCTGTCCGTTCTTTTCTTTTGCTAGGGTTAGAGTTTCTTTTCTAATTCCTTTTATTTCCGAGTTGGATTTTCTTTCTTCTTTCTTCTAGTTATTTTCATTTTCCAATCGGATCTACACACTAGACCAGGCTCTGATGCCATTGTCAGTGTTCTAAGATCAACTAGGTGTAGACCAGTGGTTGTTCTTTCCATTTGGGATGATAAACAACAACATAGTTCATTCCAGAGAGAACACTGAGGAGAGTGAAAGATGAGTGGGGATTCATACCGTTGTTGGAGTTATGCTTCGTTGGTTCGTAGTTAGAGGTCGGGCTCTACCAGCGATGGGCCATGGAGAGGATGCAATACTAGTGACGTCAGTGGTGCTTCCTGTTGCTGACAGGCGTCCCTCTCGATTATACTAGGGAGGCAGGCAGGTAGGGTGTGGTGGTATTCAACATCGTGAAGTGAGCCCAAGCCCCCACCTCCTATATATAGCCTGTGCGACGGAGACCCACCAGCCATATGTGGCTGAACGGCCCCATCAGGGCACGAGGTCAAGGTCCAAGTGGCCATTGGGCCATCTTGGTGGGGGATCAATTCTAACGTTCCTCTACAGCCTAGTCAAGAGCGGAGGAGGCCCCGCTAGATGCCGGAAGGAACAAGTGTATCATCAGCAGCAAGCAAATCCAGGCTCTACCGGTTGAGGATTCCTTGCAGGACTTGCCACGAACATCGTTGTTGATCGTGGCCAATGGGAACAGCATATATTACGAAGACTATATAATAATTTTTTTTTCAGGAGCGGGTCTTGTATCAGTATTTCATTAAGAGGAAGAGCCAAAAAAAAGACCAAAACACAGATACAAAGGGTTCACAAGTAATCCAAGGATTACCGGTAAAGCCCTAAAGAAAAAAAACGAAACACAAACAAACAATTATAGGATCTAGGTCTATATAATAACTAGAAATACTTTCATATGAGTTTTTTATTTTTGCGAAAGAAAACAAGTACAATAGAGCTAGGTCTCTTATGCTCAGTATCATGGCTCACACGATTATAGGATCTTTTTGTGCCCAACAATGTACCTCCTCTATAGAAAACGTCTGTTTTATTGTTGTCTGAGTAATTTGAAATTTATTTTACTGTACATTAATTTATATATTTTATTAGGTCAATCTAAATCACTTCAATACTTTTGTAGCTAAGACTGAAGGCGCTATTTGTTCTCATCTTTATGCTTTTGTTCCTCTGCTAAGACTGAAGGCGCTATTTGAGGCACTTTCACGTGCTTTATTTTTAATGATAAAGGAGAGCGAAGCTTTTGATTTTCAGCAGTTTCGTTCTCATGACCAAACGTCAGAGGTGGTTCTGGAATAAAACAACAATGATAGACTTTTCTCATCATGGCACAACTCTAGCTTTCTTCATTGTTCCTTCGCTTCTTCTCAAGACGCTCCTCCTCCAATTCACCAATTCTCCTTCCCCCACTCTTGTATGCCGCTCAGCTCGTCCATGCGTCAAGTTTGTCGTCACTACTCTCCTCCTCTAGCATTGTCACCTTCACGTGCCTCCCTAAGCTCCTCCTTCGCACCACCGAGGTCCTTCGCGTTGTTGCTCTCCCTCGGTGCCATCCCCTCCACCTCGCTCTCCCTCCCTAGCATTGGCGGCCGCTCAAGCGCCAACAACCATCCCTCTCGCGTCTCTCCGAACCCTGGCCAACATCCCCCCTCCATGCATGCCTCTTCACTTACTAGGGGATTGAGGAATAGCATGCTTCTTCCCTTGCTTCGCACAAAATCCAAGTAACCTAGCACTACCGGAATCAGCTTATTTGCCGATGGCCGCGTAGTTTGCCGATGGCAAAGTGGTCAGCCATCGGCAAACAACCGGCTTTGCCGATGGCAAAGTGAGGCCACCGGCAAACTGCTATTTGCCGACGGCCCAGCCATCGGCAAAGCACGGCCATGGGCAAAGCCATTATTTGCCGATGGCCAGGCCATCGGCAAACAATGGCCATCGGCAAAGCGTCATTTTTGTCCATGGCTGGGCCATCGGCAAAGCCAGGCCATCGGCAAAGTTGGCCCAGGGCCGACGCCATCCGGTGCCGGCCGACGCCGTGCCTTTTGCCGATGGCCGAGGCCATCGGCAAAAAAATTTTGAAAAAAAATAAAAAAAACTTTGCCGATGGCCGCGCCCACGTCAGCCATCGGCAAAGCCGCCGTCAGCCTGACGGCGCGTCGGCTGACGTGGCGGCTTTGCCGATGGCAAAGTCTATGGCCATCGGCAAATCCGGCTTTGCCGGTAAATTTTTTGCCAACGGGGGTTTGCCGATGGCCACCTCAGATTGCCATCGGCAAACCTTTTGCCGATGGCAATCAGGCCTTTGCCGATGGCTGGTAACCCGGCGATTCCGGTAGTGTAGTAAACCCGCTTCACATCAATCCGTCGCTAAACTGAGATGTCCCAAACAGGCACTAATACCTCATGTCTCCCACTACCACTATCTACCTGCAGGCTGTTGTGGAGTCCTATATCAATGTACCTTCTCATTGCTATACTCCTTTGTACAATTGTAAATAGATCTTATCATAGGCCATATAACCCAATCCACACGACCTGGCTCAATTAAAAAAAACGATTTTGTGTAATCTCAAAAAAAAAATGAGCTGACCCACCAATGTATTGGGTCATAATTTTGTCCCATGTTCCTACAACCCAAACCAGAAAAAATCAACACAAAAGAGAAAGATATAAAAAATAAGCAACCCACTAGTGCATCACGTTCGACTCGGAGCCAAATATTTTTATCTGATCTTTTTTTATATAATTTAGTTATAGATTTATTTAGGTTTATGCTTTTAAAATAAGTATATGCTCTTATATGTTTTCCTTTTGACAAGGACCTCCTTTCTTTTTATACTAGTATTCCTTTTTTCTTTCATTAGTCCGCCTAGAATTTGAGTCCTCAAACGTACCGGTACGTCCTTAGCACACAAAGTCTCCGTAGGAGTCGAACTATACGCGACCCATATATAGCAGTTGGTAGGGGCCGTGGGGGTTTCATCAGGGTTTTTGTGTGTGCCATAAATTACAAAAAAACGAAAAGAAAAGAGGATACGGGATCAATACGTCGCTCATCACGTGAGATCGATCGGCGGCAAGATTTGACTGGCAGTAGGAACATGGGTGGACAACCAGAGCAAGATCTCGGTTGCGATACCGCCGGCAAGTGCGTCATCGGCACACTCTGCTGTCTCCTCGCAGCCGTGATCATCGTCCCCATTGTTCTCGCCTGCATGTCCACGGACCCCGTCTATTCGGCCACCATCACCGGCGTCGCCGGCCTGGACCCAACGGTGAACCCTGCCCCGTCGTTGACGCCGGTGTTCAACATCACCGTCCGCATCGACAACTCCGGCCAACGGCTGACCGACGAGGCGTGCATCGGGAGGCTCTCGACCGTGTCCGTGTCGTACCACGACGCGCTCCTCGCCCGCGGCTCTTTGCCGGGGTTCTGCGCCGAGGCGGGGAAGGTGCAGGAGCGCGGCGTCATGGCGTGGGGTAAGGGCGTGGACCTGCCGCAGTTCCTACTGGACCAGCTTGCCGGCGAGCTCGCCGCGGGGGAAGCGGCCGTTGACGTCAAGGTGACAACGCCTGCGGAGCGCTTCGGCGGCACGGTGTACGTCTGCAGCCAGGTCAAGATCGTAGGAGGACCGGCTACGTGCCAGAAGGAAATCGTATACAATCAGCAGCAAGCAAATCCAGACTCTACATATATTCCAGTAGTGTACGCGTAGAATAGCGAATTACAGTATTCAGATTCAGATACATTAAGAACTTAGTTAATGTTTCTTTTATTCAAAAAAAAGAACAGTACTTAGGGATCTATTCTCATGGCTCACGATCGTAGTATATCTTCTTGTGTCTAATAATGTATCTCATATAGGTATGTTTTATTATTGTCGAGTAAATTGAAATTTATCTTACAGTAGCCTAATTTGTATATTTTATTATATCGATATAAATCACTTCAATACTTTTGTTGTAGCCTCTTTTTTCTCATCTTCATGTTTTTCCTCCTCTGGCCTGTACTAAGGCTGAAGGTTGTCCCTAAGGTAACTTTCGCTTTGGTGCCAAAAAAGGAAAAACGTGATTCGGGCCTCCAAACGTCTAATTCTATAATAGCATCTCCAACAGTTCCCTATTTCTCACCTGCCAAATTGCGTGTTTTAGCAAGTTGCTATAATGATTACCAAGTTAAAAAGAGCCCATCTCCAACAGTTCCCTATTTTTACTTGCCAAATCAAAAAAAAAAAAAAAAAAAAAAAAAAAAAAAAAAAAAAAAAAAAAAAAAAAAAAAAAAGAGGAGGCCCACCGGGAGAGTTTGTTGACCGGTAATCTTCCCGTGCGCCTACCCTCGATCCCCGTCATCTTCCCTTCGTGCGTAGCCCTGGCCGCGCGACCCCGTCATCTTCCCCTTGATCGCACACTTGAAGAATATATTGAAGCGCATAGACAGATTAGAGACAAGGACACCCATATGCAGTTGAAGGAAGACCTCATCGAACTTTTGTGGAATAATCATCCAGTACAATATATGATTTCCTATTTCATATAGTGTATTTAATGAACTCATTTATATTACTTCAAGTGCACTGGACCCTTTAGATTTTATAGACAATTTTCTATGATATACTCAAGTGTAATCGTCTATACATTTATTTGTGAATGGCACTTGCTTTACTCGTCGTGCCTGCCACTGTAGCTACGGCATGGCATTGTTCCTGCTCTGTCCTTTCATCGTGCATGGCGTACTGTAGCTCTGAATTTTTGTCGTATCATGGAGAATCTGCACTGTAGCTACGGCATGACTTGGTGGTCGCGAGCAGACGACAGCAATCAGACCAGCAATCCTGTCCTCCAGGCGATAGAATCTGCACAGTGTATCCAGGCGACAGGAAATTTCAGGCCGCGCGGTATAGTCCTCCGAGAAGCGCGGCGATGGATGCCAAGGCGGATACGCGTGCGTATTTTTAAGCGCGGGGGGTTGCTGGATGGCAATTTAGAAAAAATTGGCAACCCAAATAGAGAACTGTTGGAGATTGAATTTTCGGTGTTTTGCCAAATTTTAGTGGATACCAACTCAAATAGCGAACTGTTGGAGATGCTCTAAGCCACTTCCCACGATCACGTGTAAGAAGTGATTCTAGAAATCTAGAATAGATTTGAAAGAATTTTTTTCAAATCATGGTACAACTCTAGCTTTCCTGTCACTACATTGCTTCTTCTCCCCATGCGCTTGTCATTCAAGTCACAACGCTCGTCTTCCCCTTGCTCCTTTGTGTCGTTGGGCTCCTCTTCCATGCACTAAGCTCATCATCCTCGCTCTTCCTTTCTAGCGTTGCCATCGTCACATGCCTCCCCGCTCCTCCTCCGCGCCACTAAGACCCTTCGCGTCGTCGCTCCTTCCCTAGTGCTGACGGCAGCTAATGTCAACGACTATCCCTCGCTTGCGCCTCCTCGAATCCTAGCCCATGCACGTACGCCCCTCACTTGTGGATTGCAAAACCGGTATGCTTCTTGTAGTCCTGCTTCATACAAAATCCGGGTTACCTAGTAAATTAAACCATCTTTAAATCGAAGTGTGGCTACTTGTCCCAGACAGAAACTAACTCAAGTCACCAACTATTGTCATCTACACGTGAGGATCCCATGTCGTTGCACCCTCAATGCTCTACTCTTTTTTGTCGTAAATAGATCTTACCATTGGCCACCTAATCCAACCGACATGCGACCGATTTAAACCAATCGGTGGATCGGGTCATAATTTTGACCCATCATCATTCAACCCAACCCAGAAAAACACAAACAAAAAGAGACTAATGTGACCCACTAGTGTATCTGGTTAAACTCCGAATATTTTGACCTATCCCCCCCCCCCCCCCGGGCTTTTTGTTGCCCCTCTCAAGCTGATATTTGACCAGATCTTATTTGTAAATTCTATTCCCAAAGCCATCATGGTTTCACTTTTGGAATGAAACGCTTTGGCACCGGTACTAGGATGTAAAGTGCACCGTTTCAGATTTTATTTAATTTTATTTATAAATAAAACATCATTTGATTAGGTTCATGTCCACTTGTCTATTTTCTAGCTGAGTAAAATACAAACCTAGTCCTTCAAATTTTCGTAGGGTGTCATCATGGTCCACTTTTAAAGTATGTCATTCGTGTGTCTAAACTCTATTTGGGTATCAAAGCAGCCCGTTAGCACCCAACTCACCGTGATAGATATGCAATTAGGCCCCCGACTCTTGTACTTATTTCAGGATCAGTCATTCGATCCCACGCGTGAGCAATGCGTATGGACTGCAACTTTCCTGGCAATTGTGGCGACAACGATGGTGCCATCGAGGCTGCAGGTGAACCTGCCCCCGGAGCGTCTCTTGCTGCAGAGCCATGTGGTTGGAAGGTTTGCTGAGGCACTGCGAAGAGCACGGCGGCGGCGACGACGGAACCACAGGGCCTGTTGAAGATGTACCCCGCCCGGAGGAAATTATTCATGTATGATGGAAATTATTCATGAAATCCAACGAGACATGGCGATCGATTTTATATGATGCTAACACTACTGAACTGCCATGAAATTATTCATGTAGGGTTAACCTTCACAGATAGTACGAGTCTTCACAAACAAGTAGTACGTACATCACTTCTTCAAATGCGAACCTTGCTTTGGAGAGATAACACTCGACAGCGCATGTGTCAAGTAAAGCGGGAAAAAGATAAATTAATTACTACATCAAACTGTAAGTAGTGAAATGAAAAGATATATATGTGATAAATAAAACACATCTACAAAACCAGTAGTGAAAAGAAAAGAAAAGAGATGCAAATAGCACTAGTATATAAACCGTAAGTAGTACAATGAATGAAAAAAAAAAATACTGCTTACAAACCATGTGCGAAACTAACTCTTTCTTCACAAAGAAAATAATATATCTCTGACAAAAGAAATCAATACAAGAATACGACTCAGTTTTAAATCTAATTTCAGTTGAAACGTAAACCTCGCTTGCATACACTTGAAATGAACTAAAATAGGGGTTCAAAAGCTTCGTACAACGGGGCACCATCAGACATGTAGTTTTTTTCCACTCTATAGCTAGGTAAGCTTTTGAGGATGTAGAAGGGTGAAGTCTCGGCATCTAAATCAGGAATGTAAACATTTAAGTAGGTGGAAACATGAAACCTTGAGCACAAAAATTTCAAACACCTTCACGTAGCTCTTCAATTACTTGTTGCAAATTCTCCGGTAGTTTGCGCATGACACCAGCCAAGAACTCCATGAGGCACACAACGGTCAGTGTTTCTTCCTGCCCTTTCCTCTTCTCCTGCTCATTGAGGGGCTCTAATGGCTTGATTATATCCATTGTATGGCCTTGACTTTTCTTCTTTACTTGGCTGAGTTGACCGACAACGCTCCCTGGTGGCACGAGAGTCGGTTTGTAACCCCAGCAAAATGCATATTCATTCAACTCTGTCTTCAGGTTGGGTGGTAGAATTGTACAAAAAATCTCCGTGGTTAGAGGACGGAGTAAGTAGAGTCTATCGGGATCGCTGAACAAACTATTCATGTGAAGAACTACCACACCACCATAGTCCCAAGCGCCAGTGATTAAGCAACGATCGGTATTAGTTTTCTTCTCAAAGACACAAATGTGCTCCCATTGGTGATCCACCGTGAGCATCCACAAGGTTTTGCTATTCCAGTCATCTATTTCTATGCATGGACGGCCCAGTACCTCCATGAGCCTGGAATATTCGAAATAATCATTAGGTATGTAGCCATTACCGGGTAAGTTGATGGTGACAACAGTCTCGTCATCAACATCAAAAGCGAAAAGAACTTTCTTGGGTACATGGAGGAGGTAAATTAAGCCATCATTGTAAAGTGAATTGATGAGAATTTTCTGAGAAGAACTATACTTCTTATAGTAAAAACCTTCTCCTTCTTGGTTACCGGATAACACAGTCCGACACAACTGCGGTTGCAGCTCCTCCGCGGCGTCTCCAAGTGAGTAGACCAGCAGATCCTTGAGATACTCATCATAGTAGGAAGTGTTCGCACACTTGCGCGCAATCAGTAGTTTGTAGGTTTGGCTCTTGGGGCCGTAGCCGAACCCCAGGACACAGTCTCCCCGGGTTGAACCAGGGATAGCCACTTCCTTCATCTCGCTGTTGGCAACGCAGGGGTTCCAGAACACGCACCTGCACGAGTTGGCAAGGAGCAAGACACCGCGGCACGTGTTGATGTACTTCATGCCGAGGTAACTTGTCCCAGTGAGCGATCGTGTCGGGGCGCCGGTGCCGCCTGCGACGTGGAAGCCATGAAACTCGCTGACGGCGGCGTATCTTCCCCTGCCTATCTTGGCCGTCGCGATGTAAGCGATCTGCGGGCGAGACAGAGGCGGGCCGAGGCGGCAGTGGAGGCTCCTGAACTCCGGGCACAGTATCATGCGGCGGTGATGCTTGGAGAGCGTCGTGGAGGCGACCAAGGTGCGCGCCGGTAGACGGGCCAAGATGCTGCGGAGGATGTCGTCGCAGATGCCTGAGCCTGACGCGGCATCGCTGCTGGCTCCTCTCTTCCTTTTCCTCTTCGTGGCTGGCTTTCTTGGCGCCGCCGCCTCGATCTCATGTTTGCGTTCCTTCATGCTCTCGATCGGTGGCTGAATGATGGATCCAGAATAGATTGATATCCTCGCAGGCTTTAGGTTTATTGTTATATTTATATGTAAGGCCGGACGACGGCAACTCACATGGTCGTGCCAACTAGGAAAGATTGGGGAGAGTCCAAGTCAAGGAAGCAAGCAAGGCCAGCGCATACGATACGCACACGCACGAGTCACACATACAAAAATTCTCGTGACCTGCCTCCAATATGTACTAATATTAGTGCACGATGGGCTTCTCTAATGATAATTTGCATCTTATATATATCTCTCTAATGTGATTACTCCTTTAGTCCTTTAACTTCCATCTAATACTTGTCGTTTTGGACAAGGTTAGATATCAAACTTTTAAGAATTTGATAACTTTTTAAATAACTGCACCTTTCTTTATCTCTAAAATTTATCTCTAAAATATAAATTTGACTTTCCATTTAATATAATGTAAAAAATACCAGAGTATAATATATACATGCATTGTCACATCCCATCTAACTTCGCATCATGGACATCCTTATCCCAATATACATGGATTGTCACATCCCATCTAACTTCGCCCTCGAATCAAATGAAATAGTGAAGAAAAAAGATGAAGCCATCTAGCCTGCATCCCAAAACTCTAAATTCACTTGATAAATCAAGTAGTAAATAGAACTAAAATTAGTCATGGCATAGCAGTTAAAAGAATGCATAGATTTACTTCAGTTCTCTTCCTTTTGGGGCAAATCCTCACAACTCAAATTGAAATCTGACATGTTACATGAAAAGTTCATGGTAATGCGGAGTTACAGACTCTATTTTCATCCTTTTGAGTGCACTTGGGATCCCCTACAAGTGTAAATCTCCAACAGATTACCTAACTAAATACCTATACCTAGAAACTACCATAATACCCAAAATAGGCCAAAAACTAGCTCCAACAGCATACCTCTATGGATTGCTATTTTAGGTCATGACCTAAATTCCTCTCTCAAATCCATTGAATTGCTATATTTTTCATCTAATGCAAATATTTTTCTTCTCTCGCGAGAGCACACAACCGACAGATCTATAGGAAGTTTCCACACTCAGCCCGCTACTATTCTACCCACCAATCATGCCATCCCCAACCATGCACCACCCATCCTCACCCTCACAGCCTTCGATTTTTCCTAGCTCACTCTACCCTTCGCCATTGGACTTTGCTGCCCCTGCCCGCTTTGCTAGCGGCGCTCTTGCTCGTGGAGCTTGGTGCCATGCCATTCTCCACCAAGGTCCAACATGCGCCATGTTCGCTCTAGCTCTCCTCTAGCTCATGCTTGTAGCTTTCACCGGCCCTACACCTACCCAATTCCTAGGTGCACCGACTTAGGGAGAGCTCTAGCCCTGCCATCGACGACGATGTTCCACATCTCTGCATCATTATGGCCATCCATGGCCAGAGGTCAAGCTCGTAGTGGCCAAGGCTCTTTGCTTCGTGGCACAAGAGCAAAGAGAAACATTGATTCAAAGCGGATGGTGACAAAGGGTAGTGTGGTTCAATAATTCGTGATAAATAAGCAGGTGACGAAGACAATTCAATTGGAAGGCGGAGGAGGAGTGTGGCTGGAGTCAATTTAGGTAATGATGGCATCGACTTATGCTAAGCAACGTTGGAGAGAAAAAGCATGGGGGACAAGATGCGGTTTGCGACGTTGCGCACGTCCATCATCTTCTACCTGTCCTAACACCCTGCCATAGCCCCATGGTGATTTGGGACATGGAATAAAGGAAGAACAGGGCTAGTGCACCAATTTGAGACAATGGATGACAGATGAGTAGGGGCTTTCCATGATTTCTAAGTGGAGAATAGATGAGAAGGAGAGGGATCTGGTCAGGACACTGGGGCAAACTGGTGGATGGCAGAGGAGAGTGGTGATGTGGGGAGGAGGAAGAGGGAGTGTTAGTATTTTTTAATGCACTGCAACCACACAGAATTACCATTGTAGCATTTCACCCTAAAGTATTTCCATGAGAAACAGATGTGTAGAAGTCTCATAGCAATTTCACCTAAGATAACAAGAATAAAAATAACTCGGGTAGCCAGGTTTTCCAATTATAGTGGTCCAAAAGTTAAGATAACTTCGCCACTAACAGACTTGCTTTGGGCACCAGCCTACAGCTCTATGCTGAACTTGAATGTGGACCTGGGAGGGATAAGGTTCTGACCACACCTTTCACGTACCCCTCAACCTTTAGGAATGAGGCAAACGAAGGTAGCCTCAAGCCTAGACACCATGTCTACACTATCGACTATTACTCTAGCTTCGATCAGGGTTATACGCTTTTATCAAAGCCTTCTATTATAGCATTCATCACAAGGATGAATGATGAACTCACAAGGTAATAATGAACCAGACTAACATAAAGTAGAACTCACTACTGATCATATAATTAAACATGAACCTTATTATCTAAGTAGTATCATATCGTAGGTATAAATGTAGAAGCACCAACGATTCCCATCTTTCATTCCACTAAGTTTACAAGGAGCCATGAGTACACAAGTGGAGGTGGCCAACAACTACGGTGGTTCTCCCACTTTTACTCACACACTCACTAACCTAAAGAGCTAGAATATGAAAGTGGAGCACCTCTTCTTGTCACATTGTGTACTATCATGTGTATGATGATTGGGGGCTTCCTCCTCTTATATTGGATTGAGGTCGGTTCCAAGGGGGGTTGTTGAAAACGTCCCAAACTAACTTCCCTTGTAATTAATGCACCGCCTTCACAAGGTTGGTCCCATTTGTAGCAGGATTGGTGCGGCACGGGCACCTAGTTGGCGTCATCTCGTGACAAACTTTATTGGCAAGCGAGCTGTTGGTTGGGCCTAGGCCACTAGTCCATAGGTTTGGCATCCAGGTTTGCAAGGTAGGTGTGCTTTCCTCTCATTTTTCTTTGTTTTCTTGGGCCAAAATGAACAATTTATTCTTTTGTGTTTTTTTTGAACCCAACTTGGTGTATTTCCAATCCTGGTCTTATTTGTTACTTGAAGGTCCTACCTTTAGGTTCTGGTGTTTGTTTCTTTGGATTTTATGTAAAGTTAAGCACCGCCAACTGGAGGGGAGGCTAGGACGAAGAAGGGGTATGAAATTTCTAGATCGCCGTGGAAAAATGTTTCATTGGTAGATTAATCCTTGCATGAAATATAGGTATTCAGTTTTAGTATGCCTTTAGAAAGGAAAACAAAATCATTACCTAAAATCTTCTATCTCCTATGCCTAAAACAAGTTTCAGGTATCCTAATATACATAAGCTGTTGGAGATGCTCTAAGGTTCATTGCCCTCTGCCATTTTCTGAGCAATTGATTAGGAGATGCTTTAACTAGGGCAGAAAAGAAGTAGGACCAGATTAAGAGTAAGCATTGGTAGTAACATTTTTCCACAAGGATGAATTAATCATCTGGTCACCATCTGTAACTTTAAGACAAGTGATGCATTCATGAGGGAAGTCTCACTAATGCTCTAATTAGAATGGTATTTGAGTTGGATTGCATAAGCCCTAATTGTAAATGGAATCTTAAAGACGTATTTAGTGAAGGTGCTATGTCAACATAATTAAAATAATTTGATGTGCGTGACTGAACTATGTTGACCTCGTGGGGAGATCTAGCTAGTTGGAGTCTTTTTTTTTTAAGTTTTGAATTCAGGGACAGAAGATTGGTCCTAGGGATGTGCACAAACATTGTATAGTATGTGTCTTCAATGAAAGTACAACATGCAAAAGGATCTCTAGCCTAGTGGTTAGAGCAACTGAGTAGCACCCAGCAGACTTGGGTTCGACTCCCTGTGAGCGAATTTAAACATATCTACATTATCAAAAAATTTAAAAAAAATAGACCAGGGTTTCCCTTGCTAACTTCGATCAAAAAAATGGAAGTAGAACATCGTACTATTTATTTGATTTTAACTACATCCTTTGTCACATATGCGGTTGCTTGCAAGCATCGATCACGAGATGGAAATTGTCAAATGGCTGCCATCAAATCCAGATATCATGTTGCCATGTGAATGGTGAATAGAAGCATCAAGCTCCTTACTAATATTGCGAAGGGCGATTCTCTTTACTAATATTTCAAAGAAAACAATACTCTGAGTAGCACCCAGTAGACTTGAATTCGATTCTCCGTGGAAGCGAATTTAAATAGGTCTGCATTATCAAAAAACAAATTAAAAAATTAACTGTATCCTTGTCACATATGCGGTTGCTTGAGCATCGATCACGAGATGGAAATTGTCAAATGGCTGCCATCAAATCCAGATATCGTGTTGCCACGTGAATGGTGAATAGATGTGTAACATCCGCGATGTTAATCATGCATTAACTCTGCAAATCATGGGCATGATCATATCATTAGCATATAAACACCATCTTAACATGATTTGCTTGATGTTCGTTGCACCTTGGTTGACTTAGACCCTAAGTGTGATTGTCGAGTTAAGCTAGAAGGGGTGTCTAGGTTGCTTATCTCGAGTCGATCCTTAAATAAAGTTTATTGAGATAAATATTTGGAGAAAACTTTGTGTTGGGACCATTTCATGAAAATGCTTTCTAGGTGTTCAAAAAGGCCAAAAACAGCCTCTAGGGTTTTTAAAAGTGTTATTTTTATATGTGGAAATAGCCCAAAATTGTATCTCCAGATCTAGGCCGAATTAGGCGAAACTCCTTTTGGGTGAAATATTCTACTCATCAAATGGAGTAACTTTCATGTTGAAACATTTTGCCAATTCTCAACCATTTAGAATCTACAGCCGTCCAAAAATTCCTGTTCATAAGAGAGGGGGTGGGACCCACATGTCATACTCCTCCTCCCCTCATCTTCAACCTCCCGACCACCCTGTCCGTACCGGTGCTCGCCGCGTGGAGCTCGGTCATCGGTCGCCTTCCGGTGTTCCCTGTTCGACGCACCGCACCGCGACGCCACCGTCCACTTCGCCACGCGCCCTGCCCTCGCCTGCGCCGCTCGCCACGTACGCGCGCCCGCGACCCACGCGGCATCGAAGGCCCTGCCGCCGCGTGCGTCACCCGCGCCCTGTCCGAAGGGGACGAGCCGGGGTCTCTCGTATTCACTCGCGCTCGCCTCACTCGTCCCTTCCTCTCCACTGCGCAGCGCCGCTCCACTCCTCCTCCCTCCCGTTCTCCCCCACGCGAGTCAAGGCCGCCATTGGCGCCGCCGCGAGCTTCGCCTCCGCCACTCCGCTCCGCCATTGTCTAATCCAAGCGCGCCAATACCTTCGCCTCGACCCGCACTGCCTTCGCCGCCCGCTCCTGCGCCGTTTCCCTCAAAGGTAGACGCCAAATCGGCGAGCTTTTCCTCCGCCGCCGCGAGCGACGCTCCGGCGAGCTCTTCGTCGTCGTCGCGCACCTTCCTCCCCTGCTCCTTTGCTTTCCTTTGGTGCGTGCCGCGTCCGCCTTGGGATGACGACGGCCGTCCCGTAGCGAATGCCGCCGCTTTGGGCTTCGGCGCCCCGGAACGCCGGCAACCGCCGCCACCTTGCCGAGCCGTCACTATGCACGGGTTCGCGCCGCCGCGCCCGATGCGCCGCTCCTATTCCGCTTTTTCCACACGCTCCGAAGCCGTCTTGCTTCGCTGGAGCCGGTGCTTGCCTCGATCTGCGCCGCAGCCGCCGGATTTGGCCGGCACGGCCACCACCTCCGCCATGCACGCCATGTCCGCCGCCGCTCGCCGCTGTCGTGCGTAGGCGCCGCGTCTGGCTCCATCTTCTAGCCCAGCGGGTCCACGTCGCCATGAGGAGCATGCCGGCACCCTTGGCGTCGTCAGAGACGGCGGGAGGCGCTCGCCTGCCTCGGGTCACCGACGGGTGGGACCGGCTGACGTCAGCTGCTGACGTCAGCAAAGGCCCGCCTGGGTGCACAGGCTCGGGTGACCATAGCATAGATCCGTCTCGGGGTGCAGCACTGGGTACCCGTAGCAGTTAGGATTCGGTTTTTAAAAGAAAAGGGGAAATTCCAGATTATAGTTTTGATCTTGTAAATTTTATATCTGGAGCTAGGAGCGTCCAAATTGAGTGATCTTGGTCTTGTTGTAATCCTTATGAAGTATAGTATCTGGGAAAAATATGATATGCCATGTTTGTGTAACTTTTCTGTATAGTTTTATTCAAATTGTATCAATTGGTATAATTATGGTTTATCTTTGGAAATGCATAGGTAATTCTAGGATGCTCAGAAAAATGTGATTTTGGTTTTGTTGGTCTCGTATTGAGGTGCTCTATTTATGATAAAGATATCACCTGCATGTTTAGTGTAATTTCGTAGAGTTGCGGTTCAAGTGCCTAATATTGCCATGATCTTGTTTAAATTCATAAATGGGGTCTAAGTATCTAGTTAGGGTTTAATTCTTTTTGTGGGCTGTTTATATGCCATTAGGAAGTCATTGATGTAATTAAACCTGAGGATTTCCATACTTCATAGTGCAAAGTATTTATTGGTTCCATGAAATGTGCTGCCTTGTGAATTATGTATAGGCTAGTAGGACTATCCAAATGAAGTGAAATTTTGCTGGTAGACTAGTTTTGCCTTGCTTTGTCTACTGTAATTTTTATAGGATTTTATGAGCTGTCTAACTAGGGGTTGCTGTTCAACCCATAGATGCTTAATTTTGGGGTGCTTGCATGATGTCATGCTTAACCCAAGTGTAGGTTGTTTTTCTGGGAAACTTGCCAATATAAGATAGGTTTGAAATTAGTTTATTTATCTACTGCTCAAATTTGGTAAGCATTGGATGGATAGTTTAGTAGTTATAGAGGTTGCAATCTAGTCAATAGGGGCCGTTAATTGCTGTCTTGCAGAACCTAGTTCTGTTGTTGACTGTTTTAGGTATAGCTAACTTGAGAATCAGGCTCTGATGTCTCAAGATGATTTATGCACAATTTCATAAGTTTTCCAGAATGTCCTCAATCATGATCATAGGATTTATAGAACAGTAGTTAAGAATTATTTACTAGGCTGCTAGTTGTATGTCTATAATTGCTAGTCTTTGGCTTTACTGGCTTGTTTGTTAGTGATAAGTGTAGCTCTTGAATCAACTAGTCATCTTTGAACACTTATCATCCTTGATCATGCATACACCTGCAATCACCTACTCATACATATGCACATGCATCATTCCAGGATCACGTGTAGAACATTCGTCGTGGACTCGAGGATCCAGAAGGACAAGTTGCGAACGGAGATCCGCACGAGAAGTGATCAAGCACCAGGACCCGACTTGAAATAGTCGAGTACCTGGGGCACTAACCTCGATCTTCGAAATAAGGCAAGCCCCGGAGCATCCCTCCTACGTTTGCAAATGTTTTACTTTGCGTCCTTTTATTCCTTATGATGCATTAAGTTTATAGGCGTTGCTTGAAACCGTAGTTGCATCAGGACTACCTTGCCACCAGAAATATCCTACTTTTACGTACAGGATCGACTACATGCTTAGGCCTGCTAATTAAACGGTAGAAGCCGAGTGATCGACCATCACTCGCGAGGTAGGTGTTACTACCCCTTGGGATTGAGATTGGTGAGATGTTGGATATGAACATAACCATGTGGCCATGATAAATCACCTCTAATATACTATGGCACACGAGCGTCCTCGGATCATTTTGAACAGTGCCTCACATATAGCTAGAAAGGGCGTGTGGGGCCTATCCGCGAAGCCTTGAATCTACTTGGGCCGGGTTTCAACTTCCAGGTATCCATGCCGGCGATGGGGGTGGTGTAAACAAGGGCCCGGTCGTGAGTCCTTAAGATGGGGCGGTGTCATTTGATGGGCACGCTTACTGTTGGCGCCGGGAGTTTCCTTGGTCATGGTGGTGAGTTGTTGATCCCGCGTTTCCCGAGTAGATCGTGGTGACTTGTCACTCACTATGGCCGGTGAGTGCGGTTTATGTGATGGAATACCCCGCCCTTGGTGGTTTGCAATCGATTATAATCGCCATCGGTCTGGATAGTGACTAACTTGATCGAGCGATTACGGTGCCGCAAATAAGATTTGAAATGCGAGTTGGTTATGTTCACTCATGATGGTTTAATGATTACTCAATCAATGCGGTATGATATAATGTTGATTGCTTCTACCTTAAAATGATGAAGTAGTATGCAGGTGCTAATGTAGTAATGGCAGGATCCAACTTAATTGGATAAGCTAGAGAGTCCTTTTGTCACTAAATGAATACTAATAAGCTCATCTTTTGGCAAACAAAGGAGTCGGCTAACCCACTATAAAGCCTGGCATCCACCAAAGAGTCTTTATTTCCTTTTAGTCGGGTAAGTCTTGCTGAGTACAATGTACTCAGGGTGCAATTCCCAATGTTGTTGTTGTAGGTTGGAGAATTACTACCGTGGTGACACGGTGGACTTATATCCCACTATGGGAGGCCTAGACTTCGGGCAAAGTCAACTCTTATACCTCTTCTACCCGCTTTGTTGATGGAGTCGACCCTGAGTGGCTTGTAATTAAAAGTATAGGTGTGAGTGTATTATCAAAAGAGTTTTTCTTCCGCTATTATTTCTAAGTTGGGTTGTAATAATCCTATGTGCGAAATGTAAATAAAACGGGTGAATGGGAAGCCGAACTTTGGATTCGGGTTTGTTGTAAAGATGTTTGAAATCCTTCGAGATTTCACGGACTACCGGGCTGGTTTGGTTGCTAAGTACTAATTGAGTTGCCACGTCAGCTTGATTAGTGCTTCGTAATTAAATTAGTTGGTCGGTTCTGTTACAGCGGTATCAGCTCCATGGTTCGGCACCTACCGTTCACTTGGGTGTTTCAAAACAAAAGAATTTGGCTTCACAAAACTATTTGCCAACTTATAGTTATATAGGTGTTCAAAAAACTATGTGTTCAAAACTAAAGTATGCCAGTGGTCGTATCCTATATGCCCAGTTAAGGACTACTAGGTGGCTATCTAACAGGCTAACTATGGGTATTGCATCATATTTTCCTTTGTCGCGCTCATACACGACGGATATGTATGGGGGCCATTCACTTGAATGGTTACGTTTGGTTTCATATTCCTCTACGCCCAAGGTAAGTGTGAGTTGCGAGAGCATGATCGGATACACTGCCGATCTAGGAGAGTGCTTATATGACACCGGATTATTCACATGTTCCACACATGTTTATATGAAAGTGTCCCATGTGTGGGATGCCGTCTTCTGACGATGATTGGTTAGCGTGCACCTACATGCGGGGATATCGGGGATATGCTGTGTGGAGGAGGGTGTTGAATAGGAGTTGTTTGTATTCGAAGTTTTGACCTTATTCTTAAGGTCTTTGAGTTTTTACGTCGCTTGCATTCATATGGGATTTTGGGCTGAAATGAAAATTTTCTGCAGGTACACTAACCACGCTGGTTCGTGTAGTTCGACTAGTCCCCGCTATTCGAGAGCCGTATAGATGACGTATGCATGCCACCGCTTAAACGCTAGAATTTATCGTTCCTAGTTGTGAGGACGTACGGAACGTGCATGCATCATGTCATATAGTCATCTCATGGGAACAACACTTTCTCTCTTTCCTTATAATTGAATACTTCTCTTTTCGATAAAAATTTGACCAATGTAATCCTCGTCTCATGAGAGTTGTGTATCGGTTCTACAGATGGCACGCATGAAGTGCATCAAGTCCAAGTCAACCAAGATTCAAACTCGGAAACCACAACAGCTTGTCACCCGTGAGCCACGTGGTACCAAGAAGTTTCTGAAGAAATTTGGAATGCCGTCTCTTTTATGGCGAGTTCTGCACTCGGTGGGTTACGCCACGGGTAAAGAGCCTCGCTATCAATGGAGCAAGGAGTTGGAAAGTCAGCGTCCAAGTTTACTTCCTGTTGAAGCTGTGATTCCCGCCAAGAGCGAGGGTGCGTCACTCTGGTGTGGTCGCCGCTTTATCGCTCGAGGCAGGAACCCTCAGGAAGGTGCGAATATTGTTGCATACAAAGCCCTGAGGGATTTGCTTAAGAGGTGTCCAGATGAGGTTGCTCGTGCCACTGCGGGTGTGTTTCCCAAGGGTGATCCATACCATGCTGTATGGCGCCAGATTGGTGAGACTGCACTTGTTGGTGGTACGGATGAGGCTGAGAATAGCAACGGAATTGCCAGCAGTGCCATGTTTGCCATGATGAAGAGCTACTCATGCCTGGAGAATGCACTGGAGTCACTTCATAACGATTACCGTTATGTCACCTCCGACAGGAGGGAAGCACAGAGGGTATACACAGAAGACATAGCGCGTGTGACCAAGATGTTTGAAGAAATGACGCTTTCCAAGGATCAAGCGCTGCAACGGGAGAATGCTGCCATGCACGAGACCTTTGTGGCGCAGAGTCAGTTTCTGGAACTATCTACCATACTTGGTCAGTGGCAGGAAGCCTTTGGCATGGTCGCGCAACAACGGAATGAAGCCTGGAACGAAGAGTATCGCTTGAGAGAATGGGTGCATGTGCTGATGGTTGAAAATGCTGCTCTCAATGAAGAAATTCAATGGGTTTATAATCAGCATCCCCATAATCCGTCTGGAGTTGCTGATCCTGAAGGTGCTCAAGTTGTGCCCAACGTCGACAATGTTGATGCTAGGAATGCAGCAAGTACGGAAGGCGTGAATCATGACTAAGTAGCATCGGCTTTAGGATAAGCCTTTCGAGGGATCAGTGTCTGGTTTTGTAAAACTTTATGTAACGATTTGTAATCCTAATTAATTAGTCTTTTGGTGATGTATCAACCCGAACTTGTTTTTCATGATAAGTATGGATCATGTAATATACTTATCCCAAGTAGTAGTCGAAACCAGTATGTTGGTTCATTAGTCGGTTGGGTTTACTTTTCCAATATCGTTCCAATGTTAATTCGAATCCTTGCAATATCAAGATAGAGTAATAACGTTTAGAATGTGCTGGCTGTCTCGAGGAAGGTGATTAGGGAGATTCGATGTATACCTCCTTGATCGAAGATGACACATTGATACAGATGTCTTATGGTCACGTGTCTAGGGCTATCCTATTAAACGAGTACAGTTGTTAACTGTCGCGTTGCAAGCGGCCGCCGATAGCATGCACAATAGGTGTTATGTTCGTCTCGGCGACACTCTTGCCATTTCTGAGTTTTAGACTTCTTCGTTGCCCCTGACCTCATCAGGTGTGCATCGCTCGGTTGCACCAGAATGTTTAATTATACCTCTCCAACCCAGTTTATAGAATTACCCCATCGTCCACCGATTAGTAGCGTTGTCTCGATCCCAGTGTTATAGTGCCGCGATAAGCTAGAACCACCTTGATAACCGGCCGGAACATGGTTGGATTTCTAGCAAGCGCGGTATTATAATGCTTGATCGGGACCACTATTCCGAGTCTTGTCGAAACCATGTTCTCGATGTGAAACCTTCTCTGGGGATAATCGTTTAGATCCTACCCTACCAATGTAAGCCATCACCCCAAATTTTGGGTTATCCGAGGTTTAGTAACGTTACGTCTACTAGCGAGGTTTGACATTGCCGTTACGATGAAGGTTTGTTCCTCGCAAATGACTCACAACGACTAGAGCCTAAGTATGTATAGTATACGCACGTTTGGATCCGATTAGTGTAGTCCTGATGAAACAAATCCCGAAATTACAAGATATGATAACGTGAGTATGATAACCTTATACCCACTAGGTACGATCGGTCGTCGCTCTTTTAGCAATAGGGAGTGTCTCTCGTATCGTCCTGCAAGTAAACGTATATAATGTGCCTACCTTCGAGGCATGATTATTAGAGTAGCGCAGCGAAAACGTGACACCACACGGTCAACTGTTGCTATGAATAGTTCATACGTGGTTAACTAACTTTGACCATGGGAAAAATACTCCTGCCTACGTTAACGCTTCCCGGTAAACCTTTTACCAGGGGAGATGATACGTTAGGCATGAGACATCCCTAAGTATGCGACGTGTTGAACCTATCTAGTTCTCCATTCATGCTATCCAATAACCCTGCAGTTATGCTCGATTACCCACTTTTGTCTTGCACGCAATGTATTTTGCGTGCAGGAACCCATCCTATTGTGAGATAGCATCTTGAATGTAAGGATCTGTAGTGGCGTCTTGATTAATGACTGATGGTGCCGCGACGAAACCGAGAGCGCCTTGTGGCTGCAGACACATAATGTTGCTCGGCACGCGCGGGTATCATGGTTGATCTTGATCCATTATGGAGATTACCTCGATGTGTTGTTTTACATAACCTACTTAGAAACCCTATAATCCCTAGTCATCTAGCCAACGATGGCATGAACTCTCTGAGTTTTGTCACTTGTAGTAAGACGAAAGAGAGCTCGATTTGAGCAAACCGCTAACTATTCCTTGATAGATCACGGAAGATAGCAACACGGGGACTCAATCGAGAGTTTTCCCAGAGAATTGTGCTATATCGTGTAGAAAGTGTGTCCCTCTCTTCGTGATATTTGAAGGGATACACCTTGTCCGTGTTGGATGAGTTCGGACGAACCTCGAGCTAATTGTACTCCCTTAGTGTTTGTTTGTTCCTTTTCTCTCCCTCGCGAATAATGCCTATGTCAGCATTAATTGCGACCATTGTGAAGCTTTTAACGTTGAAAGGCAACCTATCGGTGAATTAATGAGAGGCCGTTCTCCAGCCTGAACGTAGACAGAAAAACTAACCAAATAGGTTGATTGACTCATGAAGGTTGAAAACGGTCGTGGTAGATCTGTCTATCGAGTAGACCACAATACGAAGACAGCCTTGCTAACCTTCGAGTTGGAACTACCTATCAGATAGACGCTAAGTTTCGTAGTGAGTCAGTCGTTTATGGAAATGAAATGATAGCTTTTGACGATCTTTCATAAGATGAACAACCACGCGTCTGCGTTGGGAGCTTTGAAAGCCAAAGTACGGGTAATCCTGGTTGAACCCTTGATTGCGCCTAGCGAATTCCTTTGCTGTTGTTGAGATCATTCTTGCCGACACAAGCGTCGAATAGTTGGAATAGTCAGCATGAGGTTGATGGGATACAAGATTTTGCCGATTAGTAAAACGAATCTTTACTCCATCATAATTCTTATCAAGAAGAAAGAGTTCTTTTAAGGGGGTTAGACTGTCTAATGTCCTAAAAAGTACTCTTACCTTATGGGAATCAATGAAGGGGATTCATCGGACATGAGTATTCTGATACAACCTTGGGATTATCTATATGAGTCTTACGCATCGTTCAAGCAATGTCGGGATCTGAGACTTGGCTCAATGCTGGTACTTCTGGAGTAAGACTTGGCACGTGTTTGGTTGGAAGAAATACTTTTGATATACCAATGTAGCGGACCTTTAACCTAAAGAACACGTGTAGTATGCATGAACTGCTACCTATAAATGCTTATTATAGAATTCGCTCATCTTGTCGGACCTGCTTAATGGAAGGAAGAAGTTGGTGGTTTACGGTGAGTCAAGGAGTCATTAGCCTAAGAACTTTGACTTCTACATGATAAGACTTGGTTATCTTGTCCTAAGAACTTTGACTTCTACAGGAGAAGATTGGGATACCTTGACCTAGGAATTTTGATTTCTACATGAAAAGGGTTGGAATGTCGTGATCCAAATGATTCATATTGGCACTTTGATAGCCGGTGTTCCGATGAAGGGTTTGTGCCAATATTGACTTGGGGTGGACAAAGTCCAATGTTGCCACCTCGGAAGAGAGTCACATGGTTTTGTTTTGTGGAAAACTACGCTCCGCTTTTAGCGGTAAACATTATGGATTTTTGAAGCACCTTTTAATGTATTTGATGATGCGAATAGCAGATTCCCTCTCATGTAACCCTCGACTTTTTCCAGTTGGGTAGTTGTTGGGTCATGTTGTATGATGAATTACCCGTTGGTATATAGTCCCGGGTTCTAGGTGAATGCTTCTCATACTATTCTTTGTCATCTTTATACTTTAGATTGACATAGTAATGGTAGCATCACATCAGAAGGGAGAACACGTTGGTTCCAAGTTATGCTTGAAGACACTCACTAGGGAGTGAGCATTGATTAACCAATAAGACAGAGCTGATAATAGATTGCCTTATTCATCCGGCCTTACCTGCCCATGAAGTTTTGAATCCACCATCTGCATCAAACGTTTGGTAAATTGCAACAAGGGGCGGATCGGTTGGTGTGCTAAATTGGATTCCATCGGGGTTATCTTGGTTTGTTATACCTCTTGCATGGAATATGACATCGGAGCCGGCAAGTCATGCTCGAAGAGGTATTGGATCCTAGGCATTAAGATCTGTAACTTGGAACAGAGTCACTGGTTGTGACAAGTAATGAGAAGTTTCTGGATAAACGTGATGGCAATGGTACAATATGAAAGTGTCGCTATGCGAGGTATCGTTTTTCGAAAATTAATCTACTTCCACCAAATCTCGGGACGAGATTTCTTTTAAGGGGGTTAGGCTGTAACATCCGCGATGTTAATCATGCATTAACTCTGCAAATCATGGGCATGATCATATCATTAGCATATAAACACCATCTTAACATGATTTGCTTGATGTTCGTTGCACCTTGGTTGACTTAGACCCTAAGTGTGATTGTCGAGTTAAGCTAGAAGGGGTGTCTAGGTTGCTTATCTCGAGTCGATCCTTAAATAAAGTTTATTGAGATAAATATTTGGAGAAAACTTTGTGTTGGGACCATTTCATGAAAATGCTTTCTAGGTGTTCAAAAAGGCCAAAAACAGTCTCTAGGGATTTTTAAAAGTGTTTTTTTTATATGTGGAAATAGCCCAAAATTGTATCTCCAGATCTAGGCCGAATTAGGTGAAACTCCTTTTGGGTGAAATATTCTACTCATCAAATGGAGTAACTTTCATGTTGAAACATTTTGCCAATTCTCAACCATTTAGAATCTACAGCCGTCCAAAAATTCCTGTTCATAAGAGAGGGGTGGGACCCACATGTCATACTCCTCCTCCTCATCTTCAACCTCCCGACCACCCTGTCCGTACCGGTGTTCGCCGCGTGGAGCTCGGTCATCGGTCGCCTTCCGGTGTTCCCTGTTCGACGCACCGCACCGCGACGCCACCATCCACTTCGCCACGCGCCCTGCCCTCGCCTGCGCCGCTCGCCACGTACGCGCGCCCGCGACCCACGCGGCATCGAAGGCCCTGCCGCCGCGTGCGTCACCCGCGCCCTGTCCGAAGGGGACGAGCCGGGGTCTCTCGTATTCACTCGCACTCGCCTCACTCGTCCCTTCCTCTCCACTGCGCAGCGCTGCTCCACTCCTCCTCCCTCCCGTTCTCCCCCACGCGAGTCAAGGCCGCCATTGGCGCCGCCGCGAGCTTCGCCTCCGCCACTCCGCTCCGCCATTGTCTAATCCAAGCGCGCCAATACCTTCGCCTCGACCCGCACTGCCTTCGCCGCCCGCTCCTGCGCCGTTTCCCTCAAAGGTAGACGCCAAATCGGCGAGCTTTTCCTCCGCTGCCGCGTGCGACGCTCCGGCGAGCTCTTCGTCGTCGTCGCGCACCTTCCTCCCCTGCTCCTTTGCTTTCCTTTGGTGCGCGCCGCGTCCGCCTTGGGATGACGACGGCCGTCCCGTAGCGAATGCCGCCGCTTTGGGCTTCGGCGCCCCGGAACGCCGGCAACCGCCGCCACCTTGCCGAGCCGTCACTATGCACGGGTTCGCGCCGCCGCGCCCAATGCGCCGCTCCTATTCCGCTTTTTCCACACGCTCCGAAGCCGTCTTGCTTCGCTGGAGCCGGTGCTTGCCTCGATCTGCGCCGCAGCCGCCGGATTTGGCCGGCACGGCCACCACCTCCGCCATGCACGCCATGTCCGCCGCCGCTCGCCGCTGTCGTGCGTAGGCGCCGCGTCTGGCTCCATCTTCTAGCCCAGCGGGTCCACGTCGCCATGAGGAGCATGCCGGCACCCTTGGCGTCGTCAGAGACCTCGCCGCCGGCGAGATCCCGCCGGCGGGAGGCGCTCCCCTGCCTCGGGTCACCGACGGGTGGGACCGGCTGACGTCAGCTGCTGACGTCAGCAAAGGCCCGCCTGGGTGCACAGGCTCGGGTGACCATAGCATAGATCCGTCTCGGGGTGCAGCACTGGGTACCCGTAGCAGTTAGGATTCGGTTTTTAAAAGAAAAGGGGAAATTCAGATTATAGTTTTGATCTTGTAAATTTTATATCCGGAGCTAGGAGCGTCCAAATTGAGTGATCTTGGTCTTGTTGTAATCCTTATGAAGTATAGTATCTGGGAAAAATATGATATGCCATGTTTGTGTAACTTTTCTGTATAGTTTTATTCAAATTGTATCAATTGGTATAATTATGGTTTATCTTTGGAAATGCATAGGTAATTCTAGGATGCTCAGAAAAATGTGATTTTGGTTTTGTTGGTCTCGTATTGAGGTGCTCTATTTATGATAAAGATATCACCTGCATGTTTAGTGTAATTTCGTAGAGTTGCAGTTCAAGTGCCTAATATTGCCATGATCTTGTTTAAATTCATAAATGGGGTCTAAGTATCTAGTTAGGGTTTAATTCTTTTTGTGGGCTGTTTATATGCCATTAGGAAGTCATTGATGTGATTAAACCTGAGGATTTCCATACTTCATAGTGCAAAGTATTTATTGGTTCCATGAAATGTGCTGCCTTGTGAATTATGTATAGGCTAGTAGGACTATCCAAATGAAGTGAAATTTTGCTGGTAGACTAGTTTTGCCTTGCTTTGTCTACTGTAATTTTTATAGGATTTTATGAGCTGTCTAACTAGGGGTTGCTGTTCAACCCATAGATGCTTAATTTTGGGGTGCTTGCATGATGTCATGCTTAACCCAAGTGTAGGTTGTTTTTCTGGGAAACTTGCCAATATAAGATAGGTTTGAAATTAGTTTATTTATCTACTGCTCAAATTTGGTAAGCATTGGATGGATAGTTTAGTAGTTATAGAGGTTGCAATCTAGTCAATAGGGGCCGTTAATTGCTGTCTTGCAGAACCTAGTTCTGTTGTTGACTGTTTTAGGTATAGCTAACTTGAGAATCAGGCTCGATGTCTCAAGATGATTTATGAACAATTTCATAAGTTTTCCAGAATGTCCTCAATCATGATCATAGGATTTATAGAACAGCAGTTAAGAATTATTTACTAGGCTGCTAGTTGTATGTCTATAATTGCTAGTCTTTGGCTTTACTGGCTTGTTTGTTAGTGATAAGTGTAGCTCTTGAATCAACTAGTCATCTTTGAACACTTATCATCCTTGATCATGCATACACCTGCAATCACCTACTCATACATATGCACATGCATCATTCCAGGATCACGTGTAGAACATTCGTCGTGGACTCGAGGATCCAGAAGGACAATTTGCGAATGGAGATCCGCACGAGAAGTGATCAAGCACCAGGACCCGACTTGAAATAGTCGAGTACCTGGGGCACTAACCTCGATCTTCGAAATAAGGCAAGCCCCGGAGCATCCCTCCTACGTTTGCAAATGTTTTACTTTGCGTCCTTTTATTTCTTATGATGCATTAAGTTTATAGGCGTTGCTTGAAACCGTAGTTGCATCAGGACTACCTTGCCACCAGAAATATCCTACTTTTACGTACAGGATCGACTACATGCTTAGGCCTGCTAATTAAACGGTAGAAGCCAAGTGATCGACCATCACTCGCGAGGTAGGTGTTACTACCCCTTGGGATTGAGATTGGTGAGATGTTGGATATGAACATAACCATGTGGCCATGATAAATCACCTCTAATATACTATGGCACACGAGCGTCCTCGGATCATTTTGAACAAGTGCCTCACATATAGCCTGGAAAGGGCGTGTGGGGCCTATCCGCGAAGCCTTGAATCTACTTGGGCCGGGTTTCAACTTCCAGGTATCCATGCCGGCGATGGGGGTGGTGTAAACAAGGGCCCGGTCGTGAGTCCTTAAGATGGGGCGGTGTCATTTGATGGGCACGCTTACCTGTTGGCGTAGGGAGTTTCCTTGGTCATGGTGGTGAGTTGTTGATCCCGCGTTTCCCGAGTAGATCGTGGTGACTTGTCACTCACTATGGCCGGTGAGTGCGGTTTATGTGATGGAATACCCCCCACCTGGTTTGCAATCGATTATAATCGCCATCGGTCTGGATAGTGACTAACTTGATCGAGCGATTACGGTGCCGCAAATAAGATTTGAAATGCGAGTTGGTTATGTTCACTCATGATGGTTTAATGATTACTCAATCAATGCGGTATGATATAATGTTGATTGCTTCTACCTTAAAATGATGAAGTAGTATGCAGGTGCTAATGTAGTAATGGCAGGATCCAACTTAATTGGATAAGCTAGAGAGTCCTTTTGTCACTAAATGAATACTAATAAGCTCATCTTTTGGCAAACAAAGGAGTCGGCTAACCCACTATAAAGCCTGGCATCCACCAAAGAGTCTTTATTTCCTTTTAGTCGGGTAAGTCTTGCTGAGTACAATGTACTCAGGGTGCAATTCCCAATGTTGTTGTTGTAGGTTGGAGAATTACTACCGTGGTGACACGGTGGACTTATATCCCACTACGGGAGGCCTAGACTTCGGGCAAAGTCAACTCTTATACCTCTTCTACCTGCTGTTGATGGAGTCGACCCTGAGCTGGCACTGTAATTAAAAGTATAGGTGTGAGTGTATTATCAAAAGAGTTTTTCTTCCGCTATTATTTCTAAGTTGGGTTGTAATAATCCTATGTGCGAAATGTAAATAAAACAGGTGAATGGGAACTGCTGAACTTTGGATTCAGGTTTGTTGTAAAGATGTTTGAAATCCTTCGAGATTTCACGGACTACCGGGCTGGTTTGGTTGCTAAGTACTAATTGAGTTGCCACGTCAGCTTGATTAGTGCTTCGTAATTAAATTAGTTGGTCGGTTCTGTTACAAGATGCATCAAGCTCCTTGCTAGTATTGCGAAGGGCGATTCTCTTTACTAATATTTCAAAGAAAACAATACTCTGAGTAGCACCCAGCAGACCTGGGTTCGACTCTCCGTGGAAGCAAATTTAAATAGATCTGCATTATCAAAATAAAATTAAAAAAATAGTCCAGGGTTTACTTTACTGATTTCGGTAAAAAAAAACAATACTACCATGTTATTATCCTTCTTTCAGTTGAATGGTTCACATATCTTGTGTCTCGGAGGCGTCCGTAGAGGTAAACTTTGTGCTCCTATGTGTGGGTGTTTATGATCTATGCGAGTAAAAATGTAATGTTTTCAGAGGCCATGCCCGTGTCCAATTCTATTCAACCACATACACAAAGCAAACGTAGTCTTAGTTATGTACGTAGCTATGCAAAATAAAATGGTGGAGCACTTCATTATTTTCAATCTAGTACATGAAATTATAAAAGTAGAAATAAAACACATAAATATTAAAACATCAAGTTGAAAGAACTAATTCTGGGCTCTTGCTTGGGATGGTATTGAAACATCAAGAAGGGGGTTTGTCAAGACGCCCCTCACCATATCCAGATCCACCACCTCCATCTCCACCACTTCCACCATTTTGACCATCACCTGTGCCACCACCACTTTGAGTAGCATTTGCCTTTGCATGACCATCAACATCTGTGCGTCCATGTCAATAATAGCTAACATCTAGAGTTGCCTCATTGAAGCCGGATCCAGTACCACCACCAGTACCATAACCACTGGAGCTATCACTACATCCAGCATATGCCCAATGCCACCACCGCCACCACTTCCCTGGGCACTAGGGAACCCCTGAAATACCCAATTTCCATTACCCCTATTTTGCAGCACTAGAGCCAGACCCAGTGCCACATCCAACGCCAAACATTAATCTCACCTGATACAAAACCACTACCAGACCCGCCACCGCTGTCGCTCACAAATCCACCTCCGTTTCCACCTCCCATAACTGTTCCTGTGGCCGTACAATAGTGTACAACGACCCTAGTGGCTTCGGCTAACCCAATGCTCAAAAGCACAAGCAGGAAGCCAGGGGCAAGAAGCTTATTAGACGCAGCCATTACTCTGAGCTTGCTTATTAGCAGAGCCCAAGAACTGATGATGGATGCTAGGTAGATGATTGCATGTTATTTATAGAGGTGCAGGTGGTGTAGATGGGGTTCAACTTCGGTATTATTTGTGATTTTTTAAATTTGCTCGGCAGATTAAAGGTTGTTGACTGCTATGAAGACCTACACCCACATGGAGGCAAGATTCCATATAGCTATAAATGTATAAAGAATTCCTCCACTCTCTAAATGTAACAAGTGCGAACCTCGTACCACAAACTGTGAAACTAACACTTTCTTCGCAAAGAAAATAATAAACCTCTGACAAAAGAAATAAATACAAGAATGTGACTCGTTTTAAACCTAATTTCAGCTGAAACATCGCTTGCATACGCTTGAAATGAACTAAAATAGGGGGGTTGAAAAGCTTGGTACAACGGGACACCATCAGACGTGTCGTTTTTTCCACTCACTACCGGAGAGCGAGTGTTTGCCGATGGCCCGGGAGTTTGCCGATGGCCAAGGAATCTGCCATCGGCCAACATCCCGGTTTGCCGATGGCAAAGCGAAGCCATCGGCAAACATATTATTGCCGATGGCCGGGCCATCGGCGAATAACGGCCATCGGCAACAAGCCTATTTGCCGATGGCCAGGCCATCGGCGAACAAAAGCCATCGGCCTAAAATTTGATTGCCGATGGCCGAGCCATCGGCATAGTGACACCATCGGCAAACTTCGCCAGGAGCGGACGGCGGCCGACGCCGTCCGGTTTGCCGATGGCTGCCGCCGTTAGGCCATCAGCAAACTGCTATATTTGCCCATGGCCACGGCCAACGGCAAATCGTAGCCACGTGGCAGCCTGGGGAGCGCCCAGGCCCACCTTATTTGCCGATGGCCGGCCATCGGCATAGTATATTTGCCGATGGCTTTCCAAGGCCATCGGCAAACAATCCTTGTTTTTTTTTCCTTCCCATTTTTTTCCTGGTGTCTTGCTACACCAAATACAACTCAGCCCCAGAATTTGGGACAATTTTGAACTTTTTAGCTATATTTCGTTAATTTTTTTGGTTTCTTTGAATTTTTCCCGCACCTCAAAATTTGAACTGCAGGTACATGATATAATGCAGACTTTTGATTCAAAAAATGATATTCATGATTCTCGGAGTAAGTTGAGGCCATATCCAGGAGCTCGCATGAAAGTACGACCGTGTTGGCCTCGTAACATGGGTAGTGACGTGCCGGGAAAGTGTTTTAAAATTCTATTAAATCCAAACGGAGTCCGAAATTGACGAAACTTGACGAGTTGTGTTGGCATGGCATGTGTAGTGTGTGGTAAAAATTTCAAAAAGTTTCGAGCAAGTTGTGACGTCGGATGCCATGGGAATGAGTGAGCCCCCAGCCTCTTTCTTCGCTCCACCACCAGTACCTCCACTGCCGCCTTTTCTTGCACCTCGTCCGGTGAGTCCCTACATTGCCTATCGCTTTAGCTTGTGATGCCAGTCTGCAGGTACTAATTCCATCACTTGGTCTTTGTGCAGACACAGTCGGAGGGTTCGAACCCAACTCCAGGTGCTAGCCCTCCAGCGGGTGCTTCTCCACAGGTTCCTGCTCCACAGCCCGGTTGGGGTCCTTTCCAGAGCCTCCTCACGCAGCCGTTCGTCCCGGGTCCTCCACCGACGCAGGGGTACTCGTGGCCGCCGCAGGGGCAGCCCGGGCCGTCTCAGTTCCCCACGCAGCCGGGGTACTCGTGGCCGCCGCAGGGGCAGCCCGGGCCGTCTCGGTTCCCTCAGCTGCAGCAGCTCGGCCACTGGCAGTACTCGTGGCAGCAGCAGCAGCAGCCGCAGGGGAGTTGGCCTGCGTGGGAGGATGCTTCTGGGGGCTCGGGGACCCAAGGGGACGGCGCCACGAGCTAGGTACCTTCTATTTCTGATTTTGGATCTTGTTGTGCCACGTCGGACATGTTTAGCCGATGTTGGCCTTGTATGGATGCATTTGGAGTTGTATGCATGAATTGGGACTTGTATGGAGCCATTTCGACTTGTATGGATGATTTCGGACATTTTATATGGATTTGATGCTATATTATGGTTGAAATGGCGTATTATTGCGAATATATGTGATGAATGTTGTATATCTTGCTTGTGATATCATTGTTTGTGATTAAATGTCTTTGGAAATGGAAGAAAACAGGAAAAAAAGGAAAAAAAATTTCCCCAGGTTTGCCGATGGCCAGCCGTCGGCAAACCTGGGGAATTTGGCCCAGCGTACCCCAGGTTTGCCGATGGCCGCGGCCATCGGCAAACTGACCATAAGTTTGCCGATGGCCACGGCCATCGGAAAAAAAAAATCAGGGAATTCTTTTTTCAAAACAAAAAAAAAAAAAAGCCGGCGGCCGTGGCCATCGGAAAACAAGACTGTTTGCCGATGGCCACGTGGCGTCAGCCATCGGCAAACTGCCGTCGCCGACGGCGGGGGGAGGCTGACGTGGAGTGTTCGCCGATGGGGGCCACGGCCATCGTCAAATAGTTTTCCGATGGCATCCACTTTTGCCATCGGCAAAAAATTGTTTTCCGATGACGATATTGCCGATGGCCACGTCACTTTGCCATCGGCAACCTCTTTTCCGATGGCTTACAGGTGTTTGCCGATGGCATCAAGCCATCGGCAAACACTGTGGATCCGGTAGTGACTCTAAAGCTAAGCTTTTGAGGATGTAGAAAGGTGTGAAGTCTCAGCTAAACCAGGAATGTAAACATTTAAGGAGGTGGAAACATGAAACCTTGAGCACAAAAATTTCAAACACCTTCTCGTAACACTTCAATTACTTGTTGCAAATTCTCCGGTAGTCTGCGCATGACACCAGCCAAGAACTCCATGAGGCACACGATGGTCAGTGTTGCTTCCTGCCCTTTCCTCTTCTCCTGCTCGTTGAGGGGCTCTAATGGCTTGATTATATCCATTGTACGGCCTCGACTTTTCTTCTTTTCTTGGCTGAGTTGACCAACAACGGTCCCCGGTGACAAGAGTCGGTTTGTAACCCCAGCAAAATGCATATTCTTTCAACTCTGGCTTCAGGTTGGGTGGTAGCTTTGTATAAAAAATCTCCGTGGTTAGAGGACGGAGTAAGTAGAGTCTATCGGGATCGTTGTATAAATCATTGATGTGAAGAACTACCACCCCACCACAGTCCCAAGCGCCAGTGATTGAGCAACGTTCGGCATTAGTTTTCTTATCGAAGGCACAAATGTGCTCCCATTGGTGATCCACCGTGAGCATCCACAACGTTATGCTATTCCAGTCAGCTGTTTCTATGCATGGACGGCCTAGTACCTCCATGAGCCTGGGCTTTTCGAGATGATCATCAGGTATGTGGCCATTACCGGGTAAGTTGATGGTGACAACAGTCTCGTCATCAACATCAAAAGCGAAAAGAACTTTCTTGGGTACATGGAGGAGGTAAACTATGCCATCATTGTAAAGTGAATTGATGAAAACTTTTTGACAAGAATCATACTCCTTATAGTAAAAACCTTCTGCTTCTTGGTTACCGGATAACACAGTCCGACACAACTGCGGTTGCTGCTCCTCCGCGGCGTCTCAAAGTGAGTAGACCAGCAGATCCTTGGGATACTCATCATAGTAGGAAGTGTTCGCACACTTGCGCGCTATCAGTAGTTTGTAGGTTTGGCTCCTGGGGCCGTAGCCGAACCCCAGGACACAATCTCGCCTGGTTGAACCAGGGATGGCCACTTCCTTCACCTCGCAGTTGGCAACGCAGGGGTTCCAGAACACGCACCTACACGAGTTGGCAAGGAGCAAGACACCGCGGCACGTGTTGATGTACTTCATGCCGAGGTAACTTGTCCCGGTGAGCGATCGTGTCGGGGCGCCGGCGCCACCAGCGACGTGGAAACCATGAAACTCGCTGACGACGTAACTTCCCCTGCTTATCTTGGCCGTCGCGATGTACGCGATCTGTGGGCGAGACAGAGGCGGGCCGAGGCGGCAATGGAGGCTCCTGAACTCTGGGCAGAGTATCATGCGGCGGTGATGCTTGGAGAGCGTCGTGGAGGCGACCAAGGTGCGCGCCGGTAGACGGGCCAAGATGCTGCGGAGGATGTCGTCGCAGATGCCTGAGCCTGACGCGGCATCGCTGCTGGCTCCTCTCTTCCTTTTCCTCTTCGTGCATGGCTTTCTTGGCGCCGCCGCCTCGATCTCATGTTTGCGTTCCTTCATGCTCTCGATCGGTGGCTGAATAATGGATCCAAGATAGATTGATACCCTCGCAGGCTTTAGGTTTATTGTTATATTTATATATGTAAGGCCGGACGACGGCAACTCACGTGGTCGTGCCAACTAGGAATGATCGGGGAGAGTCCAAGTCAAGGAAGCAAGCAAGGCCAGCGCATACGGGTATACGCACACGCACGAGTCACACATACAAAAACTCTCGTGACCTGCCTCCAACATGTACTAATGATAATTTGCATCTTATCTCTCTAATGTAAATATGTGATTACTCCTTTAGTCCTTTAATAACTTCCATCTAATACTTCGTTTTGGACAAGGTTAGATATCAAACTTCTAAGACTTTGATAACTTTTTAAATAACTGCACCCTTCTTTATCTCTAAAATATAAATTTGACTTTCTATTTAATGTAAAAAAATACCAGAGTATAATATATACAAATATGTTCTCTTAATGTCTTTAAAATACTTGTACTCCCTACGTTATCTTCTAATTAGACACATGGTGATTTTTCATTGGTTTGGTGGTTCAAGTATGACTCCTCAGGTCCTAGGTTAGACTTCTCCCTTTGAAGGTGAATTTTAGGTTGGGGTTAAAAATTAAAGCAAAAATTTCTGATTTGTTCCATGCCAATGCCCATGTCTAAGTAAAGTCTGACATATATGAACCTAGGGTATACACTACCGGAGAGCGAGTGTTTGCCGATGGCCCAGGAGTTTGCCGATGGCCAAGGAATCTGCCATCGGCAAACATCCCGGTTTGCCGATGGCAAAGTGAAGCCATCGGCAAACATATTATTGCCGATGGCCGGGCCATCGGCGAATAACGGCCATCGGCAACAAGCCTATTTGCCGATGGCCAGGCCATCGGCGAACAAAAGCCATCGGCCTAAAATTTAATTGCCGATGGCTCGGCCATCGGCATACTAACACCATCGGCAAACTTCGCCAGGAGCGGACTGCGGCCGACGCCGTCCGGTTTGCCGATGGCTGCCGCCGTTAGGCCATCGGCAAACTGCGGCATTTGCCGATGGCCAGGGCAACGGCAAATCGTAGCCACGTGGCAGCCTGGGGAGCGCCCAGGCCCACCATGTTTGCCGATGGCCGGCCATCGGCATAGTATATTTGCCGATGGCTTTCCAAGACCATCGGCAAACAATCCTTTTTTTTTGTTTTTTCCTTCCTATTTTTTTCCTGGTGTCTTGCTACACCAAATACAACTCACCTCCAGAATTTGGGACAATTTTGAACTTTTTAGCTATATTTCGTTAATTTTTTTGGTTTCTTTGAATTTTTCCCGCACCTCAAAATTTGAACTGCAGGTACATGAAATAATGCAGACTTTTGATTCAAAAAATGATATTCATGATTCTCGGAGTAAGTTGAGGCCATATCCAGGAGCTCGCATGAAAGTACGACCGTGTTGGCCTCGTAACATGGGTAGTGACGTGCCGGGAAAGTGTTTTAAAATTCTATTAAATCCAAACGGAGTCCGAAATTGACGAAACTTGACGAGTTGTGTTGGCATGGCATGTGTAGTGTGTGGTAAAAATTTCAAAAAGTTTCGAGCAAGTTGTGACGTCGGATGGTCAAAACCCAGACATCTCCACATGTGATAAGAAGCAGTTCTGGGTGAGTATTTCAATCGCAACGCATATCTCAATACTACGCATTTGTTGGACTTTTCTCAAACAATGGAATGATGTTTGATGCCTGTGTGCAGTTGTACTATAGGTTGGCGGAGGGGCAGGACCCCGATGTGGCGGACCGGCATCAGGACAAGGTGTGCGAGTTGCGGATCAATGACATGTTCTACGAGGCGCACACCCAGGCCGTCATCTCCTACTACGCCAACTTCGGGGGGTGAAGGTGGATAAGACCCGGAGCCGGGGAGATGATATGTGAGCCGGAGACCGACCTCACCGAGGAGCAAGTACATGCGGGTAAATAAGTAGGAAAACATCCATTTGTGATTCCTTATGTGACACATTCAACTCATTATCGGAAGATCTAATACTTGAATGTCATGCGAGACACCTCCGGGCTGGTGCGGCAAGTACGCCGACCGCCGGCGTACGATTGTCGAGGGTGGCAAACGCCGGCGGCGTACGTGGAGCACGAGCACGTCGGGCGAAGCGCTTGGAAGAGATGGCGAGGTCCGGGGTCTCACACCACCAGGGGAGCCAGAACCTCAGCGAGTTCATGGAAACATGGGTATGCTTGTGTTCAACCATTTCTTATAGCGCCGGATTTCATATATCTCTACTTGTAACCATATTTTTTCGTTTTCCTCGCGAGAGGAGCACCACCCCGGGCAGCCCATCAACGAGTACATGGGGTGGGCCCTTGCTCACAAGGGCCCGGTGAAAGCGCCCTCCACCACGTACGGCTCTTCGGACGGGCCCGAGAAGTACACCGGCCCGGTCGTGTACGACAAGCTCACCAAGTACGCCGCGCGGCTCGAGAGGCCCATGGCGACACCTACGACGTCACCGCCGAGCCCATAGACCCTCGGCTCGTGATGAGGTTGGGAGGAGGAAGCGAAGCACGGCCGGTTCTATATGGCCCACAGCGCCATTGACCCGTCCTCCGTCCCGACGCCGACCGAGATCCGCAAGGAAGACCAGCGTAGGGGCGCACCGCGGGTCCCCATAGCGCCTCGGCGGCCCGGCGGTGCGTAGCGGATCGCGGGTCTTCGGGTAAGTGGAGTTTCATTCGTCGTTCGACCGTTTCACAAATAATGTACCTTGCCTTCAAATACAATCCACCATGCTCGTGTAATATTGCGAGGCCACGGTCCAGAGGTGCTAGCCAACCGAGGCGAGATGGCGCTTGCCTATCGGGAGCACGCGGCCTCGCTTGCGCCGCACTACCCCGGGCGTGGTCGCAGATGTCCCAAAGACATGCGTGCCATGGGAATGAGTGAGCCTCCGGCCGCTTTCTTCGCTCCACCACCGCACCTCCACCGCCGCCTTTTCTTGCACCTCGTCCGGTGAGTCCCTACATTGCCTATTTCTTTAGCTTGTGATGCCGGTCTGCGGTACTAATTCCATCACTTGGTCTTTGTGCAGACACAGTCGGAGGGTTTGAACCCAACTCCCGGTGCTAGCCCTTCAGCGGGTGCTTCTCCACAGGTTCCTCCTCCACAGCCCGGTTGGGGTCCTTTCCAGAGCCTCCTCACGCAGCCGTTCGTCCCGGATCCTCCACCGACGCGGGGGGTACTCGTGGCCGCCGCAGGGCAGCCCGGGCCGTCTCGGTTCCCCACGCGGCCGGGGTACTCGTGGCCGCCGCAGGGGCAGCCCGGGCCGTCTCGGTTCCTCGAGCTGCGGCGGCTCGGCCACCGGCGGTGCTCGTGGCGCAGCGGCGCGGCGGCCGCAGCCGCAGGGGAGTTGGCCTGCGTGGGAGGATGCTTCTGGGGGCTCGGGGACCCAAGGGGACGGCGCCACGAGCTAGGTACCTTCTATTCCTGATTTTGGACCTTGTTGTGCCACGTCGGACATGTTTGGCCGATGTTGGCCTTGTATGGATGCATTTGGAGTTGTATGCATGAATTGGGACTTGTATGGAGCCATTTCGACTTGTATGGATGATTTCGGACATTTTATATGGATTTGATGCTATATTATGGTTGAAATGGCGTATTATTGCGAATATATGTGATGAATGTTGTATATCTTGCTTGTGATATCATTGTTTGTGATTAAATGTCTTTGGAAATGGAAGAAAACAGGAAAAAAAGGAAAAAAAATTTCCCCGGGTTTGCCGATGGCCGGCCGTCGGCAAACCCGGGGAATTTGGCCCAACGTGCCCCGGGTTTGCCGATGGCCGTGGCCATCGGCAAACCGACCATAAGTTTGCCGATGGCCACCGCCATCGGAAAAAAAAAAATCGGGAATTCTTTTTTCAAAACAAAACAAAAAAAAAAAAGCCGGCGGCCGTGGCCATCGGAAAACAAACCGTTTGCCGATGGCCACGTGGCGTCGGCCATCGGCAAACCCGCCGTCGCCCCGACGGCGGGGAGGCCGACGTGGAGTGTTCGCCGATGGGGGCCCGCGCCATCGGCAAATAGTTTTCCGATGGCATCCACTTTTGCCATCGGCAAAAAGTTGTTTTCCGATGACGATAATGCCGATGGGAGGTTGCCGATGGCCACGTCACTTTGCCATCGGCAACCTCTTTTCCGATGGCTTACAGGTGTTTGCCGATGGCATCAAGCCATCGGCAAACACTGTGGATCCGGTAGTGATACTTAGCAAAAATACCTTGCAAACATTTATGGTGTATAATATAAGATATAACTTAAATAAACTAGCTTATACCAAAGCGCAATCGAGCACTAGCCGAGAGGATAGAGTATGGGGACTGAATTAATACTTAATAAGAATGCTAGACTTTAAGGTAGATGTTCCAGCTGACAGTTTTTTTTTTTTTTTGAGGGCAACTTCGGGGGGGATCAAACACGATCCCCACCTGCATTTTCATTCCACAGATACCCGGGGGGGAACCCCCGGTTGGTGGAAGGCAAGGCCTTCACAATTTTAGTACAAAGCCAGGGTACATGATCGAGAGAAAATTACAGAGGAAACGATGAACTCCATGAGGCCACAAGGTTGGTGTCTCTCTTCGGGATGCGACAAGCCCAGTCTCTCACAGCAGTCCGGCAGGCAGCTTTGAGGCGCGCGGAGCTCGGGGGCAGGTTTCGGAACACCACCTCGTTCCTATGCTTCCAGATTTCCCAGCAGAGCAGCAGCAAGAGTGGATGCAGGACCTTCTTCGCGATACGGGGGAGGGGTGGACGTCCAGATTTCCCGGGCTCTGGCGATGCTCCCCGGCGCCCAACCGATGTCCACCCAGATGGAGTGAACGAATGGACAACCTCACAAAATGTGATCCACTGTCTCGTCCTCTCTCCCACACAAGGCACATGATGCGTCGTCGAGGATGTTCTTCCGCTTCAGGGCCACCCGGCAGTGGATCCTCTCCTTTGTCAGTAGCCAACCGAAGAATTTGACACGAGGAGGAGCGAAATTCTTCCAGAGGAAGGTGTAGGAGGCAGAGCTTTGGTCGCCTTGGGTTGAAGCTTTGTAGATGAGGCCGGAGAGGAGCCGTTTAGCGCCATCTTCAAACAAGAAAGAATGGCATGTGAAATGCTTCCATCTGACAGTTAGAAAGCCAATTTCATATAGGAAGTAAGAGTGATTTAAATAATAGATAGAATGTACCATGTGAATTGCTCTCTGTTAGAAATGATAAATTCATTTGAATAATATAGGCAGACCGTCCCTCATTTGAATGATCTTTGATGGACTATACTATTTCAAATGATCTTGATTCGACATGACAGTAATCCTGTGAATTGATAAACAATTACATAGTCTAGACTTCTGATATGGACTGGGATCCAATCCCGAGTCATTTGCTTCGAACCGACTTGCCAGTGTCGTCTTTACCATTACCAAAAACGGATTTTCTAGGTGCATTGTATAACTCTGGAAAACAAAAACCACTGGCCTGAAAATCACTACTGCGTCCCAAAACCCCTAAATTGGCCTGGCCTCGTCTCGAGCCTCCAAAATCAAATTTGACTAACATCCTCCACCTCCTCGTCGGCAAGCTGCTGATGGCGAACCAAGAGGCACTCGGCGTGGCGGCGGTGGCCGCGGGAGGAGGGCGTGGAGCGGCGGTGGCAGGCATGGGAGGAGCGTGTGGCACGGCGGCGGAGGGCGTGGCGTGGGGGTGGCAGTTGTGGGTGCAGGGTGCGGTGCGCCGGTGGGTATATGCCACTTCTGTCTATCAAACAATCTCTTACTTAGACATATTATAATAAGGTTTCATCTAATAAATGTTCGCAACACCAAATGTGAAACAAAAACTCAAACATAAAGATCTTAACATACTATGACAATTGTAAGACAACAAGAATTGTAGTTATGTCAAAAAACCTTTCAGAGCGTAGTACATTCAGCATAGTGTTCTTGATGTCCCTAGGCTAATCGTTATCGCTATTATGTGAAACTAAAGAGTAGTAGGGCACAATACAACCATAGTCCACAAAAGGATTAATCTGCCAAAAGGAACGTGATAAGAAAATAATATTAAGTATGTAAATATATTTTGAATAGGTCCTCAAAGGAAAAATAGGACAATATGAGAAGATTATGAGGAGTGGTATCTGTAAAAGGTGCGGGAGGGACCTATGAGGGAAGGAGTGGGAGAGACTCAGAGAGGCTGAGGGAGGAGAAGTGCTAATGGAGGGAGGGAGAAGTGAGGGATAGATGAAACCCTAATCGATAAGGAGGATTGGATAAGGGCTTTGTTGGGCTTGCGACTGGTCACAATTTTCCTAGTAGGGCCTTTTAGTGTGCCCGCCTCAAAAAATAGATTTACGGAGACAGGCTTCTTAAGATGACCACCTTAAAACATAGAATATTTTTGGAGGCGGACGTCTCAACACGACCGTCTCTTTAAATTTGATTTTTAGAGACAGTGACTACCTCCATAAATAAAAACAATTGCATCTCTTATTTATTAGGCATTAATCGAGGCGGTTGGATTTTGTGATCACCTTGATTAATATTTGGACAAGTTCTTCTAAAAATCATTTTTGTATTAGTGTATTAGCTGCTCGGTAATGTGGAAACACACGAGCAAGCGCGGATCTCCTGACCACTTTCTCAGTCGAGATCTGGTATATGCCTATATGCCAATGCAAATGGCATCTAAGAGCATCTCCAGCCCAAGCCCTTACCTAGGCCCCTACCCTAAATTTTAGGAGTTTGGACAAAAATCCAACTCCAGTGGAGACCATAAATGGAACCTCATTTTGCATGCCCCCTCAAATTGTAATCTCAGCCCCTAGATACAGGATCCCCCTATACCTCTCTCATCCGTGGGTCCCACAACACAGCGGTCGTTTCCTCCATGTGTCGTACGGATGTGTAGCCACTCGCCACCCTCCACCGCTGGGCCTCGCCACCATCCCCTCCGGTGAGCCTGCTGCCCCCAAACGCAGCTCTGCTCTTGTCTCCCAACCCCAGCGCCGCCCTCCCCGTCGCATAGCAGCGAGCTCTGGCGGCGCCCCTGCGCCGTCCCTGCTCGCGGATCTCCCTCCGCCACGGCGCCACCCGCTGGTCTCGCCTCCCATGGCCGCCGCTGTATTGACGTGAGAGGCTAGTTGCGTGCCGCCTCCCTCAGCGACACTTGCTCAGCGACGTTGCTCCTTCCCCGCAGCCCCGTCCCCTCCGGCGCGCCCCCGTACCAGCGGGGCTGTGAGCTCCAACGACTGCGGTAGCGCAACAGGACTGCGTCGATGCGCTGCCCCCATCGGACCGGTGCTCAGCCTGGCCGTGTGAGTCGCTCCACCTCCACGTGGGTCGCTGCTCCTCTAGGCCGACGCTCAACCTGGCTGAGCGAGCGCACCTCCATGGCCTCCATCTCCGACGCCACATCGATATCTCCATCAATGGCGGCACAAGCAGGACCAGCAGTGGCGGCGCGGCTGCCCTGCTCCCTCCTCATCGCCAAGTCACGGATGAGGCAGCGCGGCGGCACAGATGGTGCAACACCGCAGCGCGGAGGCGGAGATGCGACCAAATGGGGGAAAGCCCCCAAATCAAAAGTAGAGGCCTTGATTTGGGGGGATGGAGATGCTCTAAGATTATTGAACCATGGTCTTCGGTTGCGGAACTCGAGGGACAAGGGTCAGCGCCTAGCTTAAAGAAAAGGGGGCCAGTCAAGTGGCAGGTGAGATCTGTTTGAAGGTGCAATGCCAAGCTGCTGAATTCATACAAGTTGTCAGACCTGGTATCAGTGTGAAATATACAGCCACTCTACAGCAAAGAGTTCATGATGAAAACGAATTGAAAAGTTTGAACTATCCCGACAGTAATGGGTGCATGTACCTTTTAACTAGGAACACCCATGATCAGCTTACCGGCGCGTGAGTGCGCCCCTCTGACCGACGGGCAGGGCCATCCATTAGCATAGCATCGTCGTCGCTGCATCCTCGTCATGGGATCGATTTAAACCAACCCATCGGTGGATCGGGTCATAATTTTGACCCATTATCATTCAACCCAACCCAGAAAAGCACAAACAAAAAGAGACTAACGTGACCGCCTAGTGTATCGGGTTAAATTCCGAATATTTTAACCTGTCCCCCCCCCCTTTTTTTTTGCCCCTCTCGAGCTGATATTTGACCAGGTCTTATTTGTAAATTCTAATCCCAAAACCATCATGGTTTCACTTTTGGAATGAAACGCTTTGGCACCGGTACTAGGATGTAAAAAAAGTGCACCGTTTCAAATTTTATTTATAAATAAAACATCATTTGATTAGGTTCATGTCCACTTGTCTATTTTCTAGCTGAGTAAAATACAAACATGGTCCTTATAATTTTCGTAGAGTGTTATCCCGGTTCACAAACTTTTAATGTTTGTTATTCGCGTGTCTAAACTCTATTTAGGTCTCAAAGCAGCCCGTTAGCACCCAACTCACTGTGATACTTATGCAATTAGAACCCCGATGATGGCACATAACCTACAGCAAATACATTAACGATGTCAACGATGATGAAACATATTAATGAGAAGGGGTTATCTACTAATAGTCTAATATCAAAGGGTTAAGACCCGCAAAGGGCTGCTTTAAGACTAAACAGAGTTTAGACACGTAAATGACTTACTTTGAAAGTGTATGGACCGAGGTGATACGCTATGAAAAGTTTAATAACCAGATTTGTATTTCAGGCTTGTTTAGATACATGCAAAATTAAGTTTTTATACTCTCTCTCCATCACATCAATCTTGGGACACATGTATGGAGCAGTAATATAGATAACAAAAACTAACTAATTATTACACAGTTTGATTGTGAATTATAAGACAAATCTTTTGAGCCTAGTTACTCTATAATTAGACAACACTTGTCAAATACAAATGAAATTACTACCACGTTTGAACTACAAAAATTTACAATCTAAACAAGGGCTTATTTTAACTCCACGATGATCTACAGCAGATTTCTAGACAAGCTTTTTGGACAGACGAAGCAGCAAAGGCCTGTCCGCACTCTGATGCTCGTGCCCCCCGGTGGCCGGTGGCCGCTGGTCAGTAGTTGGCACGTCGGCAAGCCACTGCGGCGCGCGCTTCGTCCCCTCGGCAAGCAAGCTCCAAGATTCGATTCGATCCATCTCCATCCCCCGCCACCACACCACACCACACTCTCCCCCACGGCGACTCCGCTGCTCACCCACCTCCTCTGCAAGATTCACGAGGCGCAACGCCACTCGCAAGATTCACGGGAGCCGAGAGATCTGCTCTGCTGCACTGCGCAGACACCCGCACTGCGCTCACCTGAGCTTGCTCCGTCCGCTCTGCTCATGCCGCCGCTGACGCTGAGGTAGAGTCCGCGGCGGGCGGGGGGACAGGTACGGCCACGGCGAGCCTCCTGGGTAGTGGGAATGAAGCCGCGGAGGTTCGGCGGCCACAGCTACGGCTACGGCCGGGGCAGGCGCGGGGCGGCGGCGGCGCTGCTCCTGCTGCTGCTGTGCCTGTGCCTCAGCACCGTGCTCCTCCTGCTCCTCCACGGCTCCCCCGCGCCCGCGGCGGAGGAGGAGGCGGGGGCAGCGAGGGTGGTGGAGGCGCAGGCGGAGGTGGAGGAGGCGCCGCTGCCGCCGGGGAACGCCAAGGTCGCCTTCCTCTTCATCGCGCGCAACCGCCTCCCGCTCGAGCTCGTCTGGGACAACTTCTTCCGCGTACGGGTCCCCGAATTAATCCCCCACTCCAATCTCACTCCTGTCTCTTTCTATCGCCATTGCTCCCCCGCACAATGCCGCCGCTGAATGCCCGTGGGGATCCTAATTGTTGCCGATGACTGATGTTTCGTATCGTATCCTTGTTGTGCTGATGATCAGGGTGACAAGGACGGGAGGTTCTCCATCCTCGTGCACTCGCGCCCGGGCTTCGTGCTCACCCGAGCCACCACCCGCTCCCGGTTCTTCTACAACCGTCAGGTCAACGACAGCATCCAGGTTGGCACATTTGCACCATATATATGATGAATGGTGGAACACAACGAAATTGGTGTTGTCAGTACCCCGCGTGTTCTTGCTGACTTAGCTTGCGTGCTTTGCTGCAGGTGGATTGGGGGGAGGCGAGCATGATCACGGCCGAGCGCATTCTGCTCACCCATGCTCTCAAGGATCCGCTCAATGACCGCTTTGTTTTTGTCTCCGACAGGTACACTCTTCAAACACGTTTTCTTTAGAATGCCATGTCCAATTTGTATCCTAGGATTTGTGTAGACAATACCATCTGGGATTGAAGGCAATAAATTTTCAAGTTGTGGTGTTCTTTTGCATCTATTATCAAGCATGTCTAATCTTGGGTTCTTCATCTGGTTGTAGGAACTAGGAAGTAATTAAGTCCTTTGCACTAGCAGTATGACTAGCCTTTCTTTTTTAGCCTGTGATTTGTTGTATGCTATGGTAATGAAAATAACATCAATGTACTAAATGACTTCATCTTGTTATAAAAGTAGATCAAGATCTGTTAGGGTTGTACAGTTTAAAAATTCTAATTAAAGCAAGGTCTATTTTTTTTTTTTTTTTTTTGCATCTTGCCCATGTTTAGTTTGTTCTGCGCATGCGCTCATTGAATCAGTGTCAAGTTCTCAGTTTTCAGTAACACGAAAAGCAATCAAGTTGATAAATCAGTTTGAACCATCTTGTATAAGATATTTAGTTTTGATACTGACACTGATAGACGAAAACTAGTGAGCAAATGGGAACCAACCTTTTCCTGTTGCCTGACAGCCTACTGTTTATCTACTACTGAGTTGTGAGTTGTAGATAAAAATAAAACGCCAACGGACCTGGATACAACATTAACATTTCCTCCCAAATTTATGTTTGTTCCAGTGGCCGTTGAGCATTTGATTTGTTTTAAGTTTCACTAACTTTTCCGCATTTACCTTACAAATAAGGACTAAATGCCTCTAGTCAACTGACAAATATCAAGATTTAACATTCAAGATCATATTGAATATATTTTCTTGGAAAGGTATATCTTACTGTACAAAAGTGAACCATAATATTACCAATAAACTAGTGGTGCTTTGTAAGTACAAATTATTGTAGAAAATATTGAGGAAGCTTTGTGGTAATTAGCTTTGCACTTGTAATATCAGAGTTATCTGGATGTTTATACCATTATCTCAAAATATCATCTTACAACCACAAAGCTTATTTGGACTAAGCTACACCCTATATGACTGATTGTTTGACCATTGGATGTCAGTTGCATTGTTATATGTTGTACTACTTAGTACTACCACTACTTAGTACTTACTAATGTCCATTTACCGATTCTTATGTATGCTGCTGTCAATAGTTCCACACCTTTTTTCAATCCTATTTTGACTTTCTTTTCTTCATTCATCACTGGTAAACTTTGGATCTTAATTTTGATTCGTGCTTACTAGGATCTTCTCTCTGTGGCAGCTGTGTACCATTGTACAATTTCACCTACACTTACGACTATATAATGTCATCATCAACCAGCTTTGTAGACAGGTATAAGTATCCAAATACTGTGGTACATTTCCTGGTCTTGGTTATACCAGTCTTTTATGGTGTCATTGGAAATTCATTTTAGCCCTTTCCCCTTTATAGATTATGATATACGATATATCTACGCTTTGTTGTTCCTTGATCCCGTAGACGAATTGCACAGCAAGCTATATAGAGTTGCAGCTGAAGGTTCAATTCTTTTTCTACTTATTTTGCCCTGTATTATGCTGGCTGCAGTTTTGCTGATACAAAGGCAGGGAGATACAACCCAAGAATGGACCCAATTATACCAGTGGAGAATTGGAGAAAAGGCTCACAGGTAGCACTTCCACCATTATAAATAAGTACTGAACATTGCATTGATAATCTAATTCTGACGCTTCTACCACTGAACTTTTATTTAAACGCGACATTGTTGATTTGTTTCCAGTGGGCTGTGCTAATTAAAAAGCATGCTGAGGTTGTGGTTTATGATGATGTGGTGTTACCAGAATTCCAGAAGCATTGCAGGGTACATATCTTAATATTTGTATTCAGATAAGTTTGAGAACAGTAATATGGTTACTTTTTTTTGCGAAACAGTAATATGGTTACATTGTTTACTAATACCTCTTAATTTGCCAATCAAAAGAGTAGATATTAGATATTCAAAACTTTCTATTATTGTTGATAGATTTTTGCATGTTCTGTAAACATGCATAGTTCACAGGGGTTGAACTGCTAATAAATTGCCAACAGTTTCAAAAGAACTAGTGAAGTTAGTGTGGCAACTGCTGTATGTGGCACCATCAGCATGTAATAACGTCTATTATAAAATTATTTTTAGCTCTTCTCTTATGTTGACAATCAATCCAATATTGTTGATATAACGTCAGTTCTCAAATTATGAATCCTTGTCTTATTTACTTTAAGCTCTTACATCTATTCATTTTGACAAATTCTAATATTGGTCAATCATATATTTCTGTATACTGCAGAGGAGACCCTTGCCAGAGTTCTGGCGGGATTGGGATCGTCCTATTGTAAGTGAAAACATTTCAGTATATTACTGAACAATCCCCTTTCTTATTCATGGCATGACTTGTGGATTTCCATTTTAGCAGTTTTTACATGTAAAACTGCATGTCTCAAATGCCATCATCATCAACAATAGAGCCTGACAGAAGCCCACTAAAACTTGTTTGGGACTAACTTGGGATGGAAATTAGCATGAGCCACCAACATGCGGAAAAAACATCTCAGTCAAGCATAATAAAAAACATCTCAGTCAAACTAGTATGAGTGCTGATTTAAACTTCCTAAGAATTATATAATTTAGTTTTTGAAGTTCCAAAATAAAATAAAGAGATAGTACTAATGTATTATTCTAGTGCATCAGAATACTTTCCAAACTCAATATTTGCATCTATTTGTGTTTTACAAGGGAAGCTCAGTCGATAATTATGTTTGTTTAAATTCCATTTATCCTTTTATTTTTGCAGCCTGCAGAGGCATGGAAAGCTCATAACTGTATACCAGATGAGCACTATGTTCAGACGTTGCTTGCAGTAAGTCAGTGATCCTTGATCATAACAATATATTCTTTGCGTGATTTTTTTCTGCACTAAGTTTGCTGATCATTCATCTCTTCTACAATGCAGCAAAGTGGCCTAGAAGAAGAACTTACACGGCGATCAGTAACTCATAGTGCATGGGATCTTTCAGCTTCTAAAGATCGTGAAAGACGTGGGTGGCATCCTGTAACATATAAAGTCTCTGATGCTACTCCTGGACTTATAAAATCTATAAAGGTATATAATTTCTTCAAATCTGGACATGTTTGTTTCCTTTAGGACTTTATATATATTTGCTAAAACAACATCAACAATGACAACACTTTGGCACAACCAATTTGGGATAGGCTTGTTTTATGCTTTAATTAAAGGGGAAGCCAAAGGGTACATCACCATTTGATTTAGTTTTGGTTTGCCTTAATTTGACAAGTAATGCAATCATATCATTTGGTATAATTTATAAAGCATATCATGTTAATTAATAAAGCAACAACCACCTTTTATAGGAAAAGGAGGTGAATGTCTTTAACCTGTAACAACTGTGTTGGTAAATACTTCATCAATCGAAGAACCAATGTCTTAAACAAATATATCTGTTTCAAAGGCTGATGCTTTTGTAACAGGGTTGTCAGCTTTGATTCTTGATGTGCCAAATTATACCAAAATAAACTTCCATTCAGAAGCGTGCATGATAATTCCCTACTGTTTGCTGAGGATCTATTCTTGTCATTTTTAGGATATCGATAATATATATTACGAGACTGAAAATAGGAGGGAGTGGTGTACAAGTAATGGAAAGCCAGCACCCTGCTTCCTTTTTGCTAGGAAGTTTACACGTGGAGCTGGTCTGAAGCTTCTTGATAAAGTAAGTTCATGTCATTTCCTTTTCAGTTCTTGCTTGGTACATAGTGTGTTGGCCTAGTAAAAAGCAAAATCCTTTCCTTACAGTAATTTCAATTTTTGTTGTTGTGCAGTCACTGATAGCTTCAAAGTGATGAATATAGTGGCAGGGGCAACTACTTTTTAATTATTTCACCCTTACAAGAATATTTCAGTTCACACGAATGTAAAGGAAGGTACGGAACCACCACGGGGGAGATAGAAAATAACAGTGACCTTTTTTTTTTCTTTTGGGTTCAGCGTCTGGTATCATATTATTTTGTTGCTTCATAGAAAGGCACGATACATGTTGTAAAGAAATATCTTCGTTTCTTTTATTGCCTAGGATAGCAGGTCGATTAACACATGACTCGGCATTGTAACACCGGTCGACCGGTTGGCTGTGGAATCCTGAGAAAACCTGTCGGCAGAATTAGCAAGAAAATGTTATCCCATACTGTTACACATTACAGTGTGGTGACAGCTGATAATCGCATGTTCAGAATGCTGTTGCGTCAGAAATAATGGTACAATCGTAACAACATATTCTGTTCCATCAGAAAGATGGTCGGTTCTTTTTTTTTTTTTTTTTGACACTGATGATCTCAGTACTCGCAGTCTATAGTGATTGTTTTGTCTGGATTAGCAGAGGTCGTTTAGCCAATTTAATGCTTTGGCAGAGCTTATCGTGGTGTTTTTGATTGATACTACGTACTACTAGTACGTACAATTGACTTTAGGATCCAGCAGATAAGGTGTTGTGATTGTACCAGGTGGTACTAGGAAAGACAGGGTACTCTGTGCTATTCAGTCTTTGCTATGCAGATTTTTGCGTGTCGGTGCCCGGACACCGTCAATCCAACATGGAAAAACATCGTCAAAGGGAGTTGCTGACATGTTAGGAGCATGCCCGTCATGAACAGTCGAACAGATCACCCATTTCACGTGAAGAAACCATGAAAATCCTTGATACATGAGCTTGCTCCGGTGTTCATGCACCAATTCCATCTGCCTGCTCCCTGCTAGTATTTTACTTCTCACATAGCCACCACATCGTGTCGTGAAGCATTTTTTTCGGTTTGGTTTTTCTGAATGGATCTTGCACCAGATCTGTGGATACTGTTGTACCAAAGAGAAAATAATGATGGTGAACCCGAATGCTGGTTGCATACGCTGTTATTGTTAGCCTGGGTCCCTTTCCAGCGTTGCTTGGTCACTTTCAGTTGCCTTTTACTGGTCATCAGGGATTCAGGACGAGTACAGCATCAATGCTGAAACGAATTGCATTCCTCAAATTATTTATTTCAACCTTGACAAAATAGGAGCAGTACTGTACTCCTATCCTAACTGTGGTTTGTGGCTGGCTGTTTGAATCATTTCGCAAGCTTTTGTTGAACTTTGTAATCTAGGCCTAGGCCCTAGGCCTTGTCTGTGCCCGCCTTGTTTAGATTGCAAGTTTTTGTAATTCGAAGCACTCACTTTCGTTGGTATTTGATGATTATTGTCTGGTCATGAACTAACTAGACTCAAAAGATTCATCTCATGATTTATAATCAAACTGTGCAATTAGTTATTTTTTTATTAATATTTAATGCTTAATATATGTGTCCAAAATTAATGTAATGGAGAAAGAATGTGAAAATTTAGAATTTTGAAGCAATACTCAAAGAACTTTACGAGCACGAGCAGGCCGTCAAAGCTGCAATGTAGTACTTGTATTTGTGACGCTAGTCAGTGTACATGATGGTGTAGTCAGTGTTTTTTCACTCTCTCTCCATCACATCACCATACATGATGGTGTAGTTGTCCCTTTAAATGAAATGTGGCGATAATATTTGTCAAATACAAATAAAGTAACTTTTCACTTTTCAACCTCAATCTAAACAAGGCCAAAGTGCAGAAAAGCCTTTTCCAACTTTTGCTAGTGGTATTTCTGACACGGAGGGGAAAGAACCTGGGTCGGGGATCCTCAGTTTCATGACAGCATGATTTGCAACCATCAACTCAACTGATGGAGGCTCTTCAAGTACTCCCGGACCAAGACACCGACCATGTTTCATTGTTTCTGGGCAACTTTTGAAAACAACACTACTCATATGTAGCAGTACTAGGTAAGCAGTACTAGAACTTGAGAATCTGAATTAATCTCATTTAATTAGGAAATGAAATAACAGATGTGTACATTTACTTGGAGTCATAGAGAGAATTGTAATCAAGAAATCTCAGTTAAAATTCCGAAGCTTGTGTACCTAACTCAGAGAAAGCTAAACGAGCAAATTGTTAGATGACACAACGGCATCATATTCACACGGAGAGAACAAAAAAAAGATGAAAGCTTTCATTTCTAGTAATACACATACAATCAGCCTCTGTTATCAGTGAGCACCTACGTTGGTACGTAATACGACGCTACGGGCACCGTGCGTTCCTGCCGGGCCCACCGTAGTAGAAGTAGGTGCCCCATGCACCGCCGCCGCCGCCGGCGATGTCATAGCAGCCCGGCCGGTCGGCGAGCATCCGGAGCCCCGCCGCCGGGACGAGGCTGTTATCCCAGTCAACGATCTGCACATTCCTGAAGTAGGCGGCGCGCTTGTACCCCTCGGCCGGGAACCTCCCGGACCCCATCTGCGTGGGCGTGTGCGGCGCGCCGGCGGGGCGCGCGTTCACCACCTCGCCGCCGAACTGCACCATGTCGGCGCGGGAGCCCAGGTGCGTGAACAGCGCGGCGGGCCAGTACCCAACAAGCCCCCCTCCTTCTCCGCCGCCGCCGCCGGAGCCGAGCTGCAGCCACCAGTGGCCGCGGCGCGGGTCCTTCCAGATGAGGATGGCGACGTCGAACTGGGCGCCGGCGTAGGCGGAGACCGGCGCGATGGCGGCGCCGAGCGCCACGCGGGTGCTCGTCTGCACGAACCCCGAGCAGTGCAGGTTGTAGCAGCCCGTCTCCCGGTACGCGTCGCCCGTCCAGTAGGTGAAGAACCGCGGGCTGCCGTCGCCGTAGAGCGCCGGGCTCACCTGCCACCCGGCCTCGACGGTGTTGAGGTCGTTGTTGTTGCTGAAGGAGCCCGAAATGACCCAGATTTGGGAGAGGCTGAACTCTGCCGGCGAGGCGACCGAAGCTGGCCACACGTTCAGGCTCGCCCGAGCGCCGTAGAACTGGCCGCCGGTCACGTACCCCACCGCGTGCTGCAAAACACAACAATAATCTAGTGTTAACGATGATGATGATGCAGTCGACTGTTGACAGCATGTGCATGTGGCATGTTTACTAGTGTATACGTGAGGCCATGTACGGTCGTGTGCCTGATGTCACCTGTGCCACTGCCGGATCGATTACACACCAATAATCACGCAATTATTGGTGCCGTTTCTACTTTTACGATGCATCGATCGAGCTATAGTTTGTCGCACGCTGCACGGCCAATGGTAAAGTAAATCGTACGTAGGAGTGGTGGCCGGCCGGCAACCGTACGTCGTCACCGTGTCGTGGCGGTGAATGAATGATACTGACCTCGTGGCCGCCGCCGGTGGAGTCGCGGCGCGCGAACCCGCCGCTGCCACGGGCCTTCATCCCGAAGCGGGTGGAGGAAGAAGAGCTGGTGGCGCGGAGCACGTCGTCCTCCGTGGTCCGCCGCACCGGTATCGTCCCTTCCGGGCACCACTCGCCGGAGCGATGCCACACCTGCGGCAACGGGTCGTCGTTGTCGTCCTCGCCTCGATCATCAGCGCCGGAGAAAGTGGCACTGCCGCTCCCGCTCCACGGCCTCTCTGCAGGCTCGCTCTGCATTGCACATTTGCAGAGGCATCGCGCGTTTCAGAGTTGAGACACAGAAGAAACCGATCGATCAGTGGCGAACTGCATGCTCATCATCGCCGCCCTTACCTACCTCTGGCTTGTGGCCCCTGAGCTTGGGATGGTCGAACGCCGGCTGCAGGTGCGCCGGCACGCAGTCGATGACGTCGCCGTCGGGACTCTGAAAAAAAAGGGCAGGCGAGATCGGTCACTCATCCAACAGAGCAAGAAAGAACACCTTAGTGACAACTGACAAGAACAGTCACACTGCATTTGGAATCGCCGGGACAAGGAAGGAATGAGAATGCGGTTACGTGCCTGGATCGTCTTGACGGAGGCGTCCCTGAGCCTGGCAAGCCGGGCCGTGATGGTCCGGAACGCGCGCAGCTCCTCCGCCGAGCCGAACGCCACCCGCGTCCGCGTGCCATTGCCGCTGGTGATGCCTAGCTTCGTCGTCGTCGCGGAAGATGCCGAGGCGAGGAAGGAGACGAGGAGGAGGAACAAGGGAACAGAGCAGGCAATGATTGGGCGGCCTCGGCGGCGGAAGCAAAAGCAAGACGCCATCCGGGGGTGGTGGATCTGTTTTGGAGGCGCCTGAGTTTGTTATTAGGGAGGATCAGACTCAGAGGTAGGAGTGGCTGCTTCTGATCCTGCGGCTGCTTGCGGGTTGCGGCTCTTCTAGAGCTGCTGTCTCTAGTGCCTGTGCGCACACAGTCTCACCACGACAACGTTCTCAATCAAGGTTAAATACAATCTACCATGGCAGTATGTGCTGTCAAAGCCATCAGCAAGAGAAGAAGAAGAAGAAGCAGGGCCGGCCACGGCCAGCCTCACATCACTCGGCTTCTTCCTGCTTGTGTGTTGGTGGTTGGTGAGGCTCTACGCTACGTACGCTAGCTAAGCTCTCGTGTGCGTAGCTCTTGTGTGGTGGATCGTCTCGGCAGCTCTCGACATGCGCACCCCGCGCGCAAATTAAACCAATTCCAGCCATGCTTTGCTTCCATCATTTTGTGCCTTCGATTTGATTTACTACTCCTAGTCGTACTAGCCTCGTGTCCTTTTGCCGGCCCACTCTCTGAAACAATCCTCTGCACGGACTGGCGCCTTTTGGTGAGCCGAGCGTGCGTACGTCAGTGGAGCACCAACGGAACCGAGCCGATGTGCAGCCTTTCGATTTCAAGGTCGCTGCCCTGTGCCCTCCATGTGCCGTGGAATTCTTAGGCGTTCGTAGAGCACCAGCAATAGATTAGCAGGAAACCATCTCTTCCATGATTCCATCTCTTCCAAGCTCTCTCCTCTGCCTGCTCGCCCCAGAGCTGAGCCCCAGAGCTTCCCTCCTCGACCCAACAGCCAATGCTTCGCTTCGTGCACTGCAGTTTTGACCATGAAAGAAACAGAGCGCGCTGCTTCGTGCACAATTTCAGGGGCTTTTACCTGACAAGAAATGTCGTTCACGGACGTGTCGTGCATCCTTCTGTTTGTTCGTTTCCTGACGAGCAGTCAGGCGAAACGAATCCTTTTTTTTCTTTTTTCACCGCCAGCCTTTTGCTGATCGGAAGTCGGCCCACCATGGTTGCCAGTGTCCTGCACAGACTTGCTCTGCAACGTTGGGCACATGACTTCTGCAACGTTGGCCGCAGTTGGGAAGAATGCTACTCTACTCTACTGATTAGTTGGGTTTACCTAGGCTGTTCGGCTGATCAATAAGCTGCTGATTCCGCTGTGCAGACAGTAAGCATGTTATTAGCCAAAAATGCACATGTTGCCAACTATTCTATCTTTAACAGTACTGTATCTTTCTTTTTCTTTTTTTGTGCTTTCTCTCTTCTTTCTTTTCTGATCCACTTTTCGATCCTCAGAGCCAAGATCCCATAGAGTAGTTGACTCGTTCGGTGCAACACAACACAATGCAGAATGTTCAAGGCCACAATCATCAGCGCCTTGATAACACACCGAGGACTTCACCACACGCATCTCATGACTTTCATGAAATCATGAGCCTGCATGATTGGACAACCTCGATCAGCTGAAAAAAGGGCACGGAGCTAGGGTCATTGCAAGCAGCCAAGCAAGAGCATGAGGGCAGCTCTCCAGTCTTCTCTCAGTCTTGACCAATGACCACCACTCCAAGCAAATCAATTCCATATATTTCCAAATTGCCACTGCTGCAGTGCATCCTGCTCTTTCGGCTGCTCTTCTCTACTGCACACAGATGCTGATGGGCCACAAGACCCCTAGGATAGTGCTGCTCCCTGCTGCATCGCTGCTGCTGAAGGCAGCCAGAGGCCCCCAGGGAACAGCTGCCATGACACTTTTGTTGTGCTGGTCTGCCTTTTTGGTTTTGAACAGAGCTCTGGGCCTTGTTAAGACTTCTAGAAATTCATTTGTATTTAGGAATTATTATCCAATCATGAACTAACTAGGCTTAAAAGATTTGTCCTATAATTTATAATCAAATTATGTAATTAGTTATTTTTTATCTATATTTAATGCTCCATACAAAAGGCAAAAGATTGATATGATGGGGAGAGAGTGAAAAAACTAGTAATTTTGAGGTGTACTAAAGAAGGCGCTGGTAAGGCCTTTTTTAGTTCAAAAACAGGGCCTAGATAGTGCTACAGTACTTTTTAACAAAAAAAATCCATCTAAACAAAGCCTATATCTTTGTTATTAGTGGGAACAATTGTTGGTGTTACCGACCACATATCCAGTACTCCTAATATCGTAGATCCTTACTCCAGTGTTGGGTCGGGGGTGTGGGACTGTGGGGTAGTTTGTAAAGGTCTAGCCTAAGGCCTAACAGTACAAACAAGATTCTGTACAGGATGGATGAATGGATCTAAGAGAGAATGGATTTAACTACATTTACAAATCTAACCTAATGCATCTACATGCATGCGGCTACACCAAATTCATTCTTTCCTTGGTCCTTTGAAAAAGACTACGGGCAGGCACGCTTTCGGGAAAAAAAACTACGGGCAGGCACTTCGTTTTATGATCCAATGTCCTTGGCCGATGCTGCCTTGCCGGCATGGCATGGCGTGCTGTACCTTCATTTGACTTATTAGGTGTATATTCCTGTCTCTTAGTTTCACTCGTCCTATAACAATTTTGGTAAAAGAAGACGTTCAAGCTGTGTCGGGCCTAGTTTTGCAGATGAATTAAAACAGCAACATGGGCCTTAGTGCGTCAGTGCTGGGCCCTTCTGAAGCACCTTTGGGCGGTCCGCGAACACAGCTCCAGTCCAAGCTCAGAACCTGAAATAACATAGGCCTGTTTATGTATTTTGAAACTCTTTTTAACAAAAATGGAAACTAATTCGTTTCGTACTCATGCCCACTTACGTTTGGTAATCTAAAAGAACAAATATGATCCACCTGCAAAGTTTGTATTCTTTGTTCTTGCAAAAGAACCATATTTGAAGTTAAGTTTTAAAGTTTTTTTCCCAAAGGGATGGGAGAATTATATTAAAAGTTGGCATAATACATATCTAAATTAAAAACAAAGCCCCATATAATAAAGAAACTACAATCTATCCACGTCTTTCCATCATCTTCCCTGTTACCTTTCCTCGATGGAGCCATTGCTCCAAATGAAAGCCACAATATATATCCAATGTTCCAACAACAGGCTACAACACATTTCAATCGATGAAAAAAATTGCGATTAAATCATATGGTACAACATTAGGTTGCCATTTCAGCACTCCAATTGATCCTTCAAGTTTGATGCCTGTCTTGCACTCTGCGGACGTTGACCACAATGTCAATGGACCAGATTTAATATCCTTGTGGGAAGTACATAGAAGCATCGTCCTTCCCCTTTGTATATAGTGACCATAAACAACCAATGAAGATCGACGCCCAAAGTGGTGATCTTGCCATGCCAATCAACGAAGTGGACTCATGTAACAAGCTCCCGGTCAAGCATAAACAATGATTTCCCTAAACTTAAAATTGCTTAACTCTAAACAAGTGATGGCTCCCCTCACCTTGTCACCGCTGAGTAATTTTGTTTGTTATCTAAAAAAAAGGTGTAAACTCTAGCGTTTGATGGAAATTTTTATCCCATTCGGTTTGTCATATTATGTCCTATAAAGATAATTAGTTGGTTCCTAAAAACACCCATGAAGATTATCCACTTCTTTCCCGAGTGGGTTGATAATGAGTATGCTCCATGTTGCAGGCTAAAAGAGCACTACCCTATTAAAAAGAAAAGAAAAGAAAACGAGCACTAGCCACAAAATCAAAATGTAGTTGGGCCGAATATATTATACTAATCCGTTCCAAATTGTAGTTCGTTTGACTTTGTTTACCACAATTTTGACCACTCGTCTTATTCAAAAATTATGTCAAATATCATTTCTTTTGCCGTGGTTTGCTTTACTAACATAAGACCTTCAAAAATGACTTAAATTTAATCATAATTGCACTAACTTTTTGAATAAGACGACTGGTCAAAATTGGGGTCCAAAAAGTCAAACGAACTACAATTTGAAACGGATGAAGTATTATACTACAAATGAATCCACAACTCTAAAAGCCGAAATGGATAAAGAGCGCAAATCACGCGTTGAACCACCGGCAAGAACAAAAGAACCGAGACGGCAGGGATACAGGGTTCATGTGCTCCCTTTTGCAAACATCTCCATTGACCACATATGCATTATTACCAATCATACAACAATTTACACTAACCTCCATTGCACTATGCCGGATTTATATATGGTACAAAACATTATTAGCCTTTCATGACTCGAGAGCCCCCCTATCATCATCATCACTTCACTAACAAATTTCCTAAAAGATTCCATTTTGTACCCACATCACAAGGTTGCACCTAGCAAAACGACGCACCTCCTCTACTTTCTCCTTCCCAAAACACTGACACACACACCTATGCCCGGTGCCATCCATCTCTGCTACGGGTCCCCAAAAGGTACACCAAACAGATGTAGTGGGCCCAATCAGTCCAGACCATTTTTTTTCCTTTCACTCCCTGTTCTTGAGCAGGCTTTGAGACCCTGAACTTGTCCGGGCCTGGGCCGGTTGCGCGAGGGCCATCAACTTGCTCGGCGAAATGGGCTGCTTCGGGTCGGCCCACTTCCTCGCCCCGGCTGCCTCGGCGTCCGCTCCTCCGCCTCCTCCCCCACCAGCTTTCCGCGCCTCGACGCTGCCGTCGTCGTGCCGGATGCCGCGCAGCAGCGCCGCCACGTCCTTCATCACCGGCCGGTCCTCGGGCCGCGGGCTGGCGCACAGCAGCGCGATGCCGAGCGCCTGCAGCATCTCCTGCACCTGCGTGTCGGGGCGGCCCTGCAGCCGCGCGTCGATCACCTCCAGCGGCTCCCGCTTCCGGCACAGGTGGTCCCGCACCCACTGCACCACGCTCTGCCCCTCCCCGAAGGCCTGGTCCAGCGGCCGCCGCCCCGTGATCGCCTCCAGCAGCACCACGCCGAAGCTGTACACGTCGCTCTTCGTCGTGATCTTCGTCATGCACCCGTACTCTGGACGAATCGATCAATGGCGTGTCAGGAACTTCAAATCAGGCCAGCACAGTGCTAAAGAATGGAAGAAGCGAGCAACGGATGGCCGGAGGGTTTACCGGGAGCGATGTAGCCATAGGATCCGGCGAACGGCGGGGGCGACGAGGAGCTGCTGGCGCCGTCGTCGGCGAACCGGGCGAGGCCGAAGTCGGCGACGCACGCCTCGTAGCGCTCCCCGAGGAGGATGTTCTCGGCCTTGACGTCGCGGTGGATGATGGCCGGCACGCAGTCGTGGTGGAGGTACGCGAGGCCCTCCGCCACGCCGACGGCGATCGCGAGCCGCACCTCCCACTCCACCACGGGGGCGCTGGCCGTGCCGCCGCCACCGTGGAGGAGGTCGCCGAGGGTGCCGTTCGGTAGGTAGTCGTAGAACAGGAGGCGAGTGCGGCGGTTGGCCGCCCACCCCAGCAGCCGGACGACGTTGCGGTGGCGCACCCGGGGCAGCACGCTCACCTCGCACGCGAACGCCTCGGCGGACGCCTCGTCGCACGACCGAAACCTCTTCACGGCGACGGTGACCCCGCTCGACGGGAGGCTGGCGCGGTACACGGACCCGGACCACCCCTGCCCGATCACGTTGGCCGGCGTCAGGCTGCGCGCCACGTCCGCCACGCCGATCTCCAGCTTCTGGTACAGCGTCACGTTCCACGGCGGGGACATCTCGCCGTCCTTCTCCTCCCCGCCTGCGGCGTCGCGCGCCGCGCGCCGGTGCCGCCCGACGAGGATGAGCGCGGCGGACACGAGGAGGACGACGAGGGCCGAGAGCAGCACGGCCATCGCCACGCGCGCGGCGTGGCGCGCGTCGCGCTCGCGGTCGGCGGCGTCGCCCGCGCACCGGGACAGGCACAGCGCCGGGTTGCCCTCCACGTCGCTCGTCGGCAGCCTAGCGAAGAACGCCGTCTCCGGCAGCCGGCCCGTGAAGCCGTTGAAGGACACGTTGAGCGCCACCAGGTTCTGGAGCGCGGACAGCGTCTGGAGATCACCGGACAGCTGGTTGTGCGACACGTCGAGCACCCCGAGCCTGACGAGCCCGGCGAACTCTGCCGGGACCGTGCCGGTGAAGCTGTTGCAGCTGAGGTTGAGGGCAATCTCCAGCCCCGCAATCTTGCCTATGCTCCCAGGAATCTTGCCGGAAAGCGAGTTGCCGCCGACGTCGAGGAGCTGGAGCCGGGAGCACGAACCAATCTCCGGTGGTACCGACCCTGACAGCCGGTTGCCACTGAGGATGAGCTTCGTCAGTGAGGTGAGCATGCCGATGTCCAACGGGAGACTGCCTCCGATGACGTTGTAGGAGAGGTCGAGGTACTGGAGAGAGAGCAGGTCCTGGAACAGTCCCGGTGGCAGCTCGCCGGAGATGGCGTTGTCGTGCAGGTCGATGAACGTGAGATTCCGGCAACCAGATATCTCTGCTGGCAGAGAGCCCGACAGCCGGTTCGAACCGAGGTCAAGGAAGCTGAGGTTCCCAAGCTTTCCGATCTCGGCCGGTATCGCGCCGGCGATGTGGTTGCCGCTCGCTCGGAACCGGACGAGGGACGTGCAGTTGCCAATCTCCGGCGGCAACTCGCCGGACAAGTTGTTGTTGATCAGCAGCAGCTTGGAAAGCCGTGGCAGAGCAAAGGGGACCGCGGGATGGGGCCGGTCAGCGCGTTGTTCGACAGGTCCAGCGCCTCGAGGCTCGCGCACCGGCCGAGCTCCGGCGGGATGGTGCCCGTCAGCTGGTTGGCCCAGAGGTAGAGCATGCGCAGCGACGGGAGGCCACCGAGCACGGCAGGGATGCTGCCGGTGAGCTGGTTGTTGTCGAGCTCGAGGTCAGTGAGGTTGCTGCACCGGGCGAGCTCGGGCGGCACCGTCCCGGAGAGCTTGTTCACGCTAAGCTGCAGCTGCTGCAGCGACAGAAGGTTGCCGAACGACGCCGGGATGTGGCCGGTGAGCCCGTTGAGCGACAGGTCGACGACAGTGAGCCCGGGGCACGACCCGAGCTCCGGCGGGATGATGCCCACGAGCTGGTTCTGCCACAGCAGCAGGTTGGTGAGCCTCTTGAGCCTGCCGAGCTGCGCCGGGATGGACCCGGACAGCGAGTTCTCGTACAGGTACATGTTCTCCAGGCTGGCGCACTGTCCGAGCTCCGGCGGAATCGGGCCGGAGAGCAGCGCCGTGTAAATGGCCAGCGTGGTGAGGTTCTTGAGCCGGCCGAGGCTCGCCGGCAGCGGCCCGGTGATGCTGGTCTCGGCGAGGCCGATCATGGTGAGCTGGGAGCAATTGCCGATCTCGGTCGGGAGCGCGCCCTGGAGGTTCTTGTTCCCGCCGCCACGGAGCACCTCAAGGCTGGACATCCGGCCAATGGCCGCCGGTATCTTGCCGGCGAGCTGGTTGTCGTAGATGATGAGCTCCCGGAGAGAGGTGAGGTTGCCGATAGCGTCCGGCAGGGCGCCCTCCAGGCGGTTGGAGTTGAGGTAGAGCGACTCGAGCTTGCTCCCCGGCCGGCACAACCCCGCTGGTATTGGCCCCGTGAGCGCATTGTTGCTGAGATCGAGGTGTGCCAGCGCCGGCAGCTCGCCGAGCTCCGGCGGGATGGGCCCCGTCAGGTTCGCGCCGGTGAGGACTAGCCGGGTCAGCGTAGCGCCCAGGGCGCTCAGGTTCGCCGGCACGCCGCCGAACAAGTCGACGTACTGCAGGCTCAGCTCTGTGACGCCGCCGTCAGCGTTGCACTTCACGCCCGTCCACCGGCACGGCGACGAGTCGGTCGGCTTCCAGTCGGCCAGCGCGTCACCACCCCGCAGCGTGGCCTTCCACGCCAGCAGCGCCGCGCCCTGCTCGTCCACGGCGACGGCACAGCCCACGCACAGCACCAGCACCGCGCACGCCATGAGCGGCAGTGCCACCACCGTCCGCCATTTGCTTCTCCTACTCATCATAACACCAAGACTCATACTAACACTTGTACTGAATTGTAAGTGTATATGTCCAAGAACACGATAATTCGGTAGAATTGTAATGTACTACTTCTAATTGCCCCCCAAATCTTGGTCTTGCTTATGTCTCAAGACTAGTACAAACAGAGGAGGAAGACGAAGAGAGAGAAAGAGAGGCCATGGGAGATGGTGCAAGGTTTTTTATATGCTGGCCTCGTAGTGGTTGCAGGGGAAGAGGGAGGAGGACAAAGATATCAGTAAGAACAAGAAAGTGTTGGAGTGGGGGTCTAAATAGGCTACTATGTTTGAGAGGGTAGTAGGAGGTGAAAGAGTTTAGAGTTTGATGAGGTCATGGAGCAATGGAGGCTGTGCTGCTGTGCAGCTTGTGCCTGCAGAATCTCAGGATCCAAGGTCAGTGCTGCACACTGCATACACCTCTGTCCATCTCTGTGGACTCTAGTGCAGGGCAATTACTGGTGCTAAGTGCTAGGTTAATGTTAGGATTGGAAGGTTAGGTTTTCAAAAAAACTGGGTAGGGAGGGATTACACCAACGACTAATTTGCTTTGCAGGGGGGAGTTTTTTAATGGCTGCAACAGCTTTGATGCTCAGAGGAAAAGATAGTGTGCCTCACCTCACCTCCTCAGAGCCACAGCACACCACACCACACCGGCGGCATCAGATCAGGCAGACAGTTGAGTAACTTCATGGAAAGCCTGTGTGTCACAGGGGATAAGATAAATTAACATGCGGTTAGAGCAGCATTTTTTGACAGCAAGCAAGGACTTGGTTGCAGTTTTGAGCTTTGCAGGGTCACAATTGAAGTTCAAGAACAGAAGAATGAGGAGAGCTGAAACTTGAAAAAATGAAGATGAAATAAAAGGATACATCCGTCAGGGTCATCAATGTTTTGTCATTCATTCCATGCAACATACTTTGAGCATATCCGCAAGCTTTAGAAGTTATAATTCAAAATAGAGCCAGTAAATTTTGCTGAAACAGTAGAGAAAATCTTTCCAGCTGAACAAGGAGGCAGACACAGGCGATTTTCATTCATGTTAGAACATACTTTATAATTTTATTTGAAAATTTGAATGCATGTGAAAACAATCTCTTAGTTCACTTTGTTTATAATTTACTAGGAATACTGAAAAATGCATGGTTAGTACCATATCAAATATGGCTTGTGCTTAAAGTCATGGGGTCAATAACCAGTATGCCCTGCACTGTAATTACAATCATTGCAGGGTGACAATTGAACAACTGTGGTAGTAAGAATCTCCAAAGTTGAAAGTTTAAAAGAAGAATAAAAGGAGACATCACAGCTGGTGACCCAGTGGTAACACATGGCAGCAGTGAATAAGAACCAGTTCATTCCATGCAGTAACAATTATATAAACCCCAATGCCAGAGCCTGTTCCTTGGCAGATTAAACAGGCAGGTTTGGATCCAAACCCCTCAATGGAGTTGCTGTCACATGCCCTGGGTTAGATCTAATCTTGCCTTTCCACTGTCAAATACTTTGTTAATTACTGCCCCCTTGTACTTGGTGTTAATGTAGAGGAAGCCGCCATCCAGCAGATCAAATATATAACTGGCAAAAGGGCAGGAAATTTTGCAGGCACACGGATCTAGATCTACCTTCCTGCCTCTCCAAATTCCCATTGGTAAATGAGCTGTTCTGAGTAAGCACTGCAGCGTTACTGATCCCGATCCGGTAGAAGATAATGGAACTTGCAGGGGATTTACATTGGAAGTAGAACTTCTGTTGCAGTGCTGGTTGTTTTACCTGAAAAGGTTATGGTACAAACTCCTGCTCTGCGTTTATACAGTAAAAAAGAATAGATGTACAGGGATAAGTGCCCTGAGCTCTGATAGCATACATATGCAGAGATTAAAGTCAAAGTAGAACAATCTGTAGTCCATGAGATCAATGAGTTACTGCTTACAAACTCTGACTGACTAGGATGAGGAACAACACTCAGCGATTGATGGATGAACCTGACAAAGTACTGCACGCTACAAATTATTACTACTGATAAAATCTCAAAACATGTAAGTACATTATAGTCCTCATGAACCAATCTATGAGATCACAGCATCAAAATGCAGTAGCAGGGACGCTTAAAGCCTGCACAAACTGAAAGGCTAACAATTTTTACTTGTAAGGGAAGCAGAATGAAATGAGGAAGTTATGCTTGCTGAATACTGACAGTGGAGCTAATTTTTAGAAAGTACAATCATTTGCACAATGCACAATTCCCAAGGCTTTCACCACATCGTGATCTAGATCTACCGGCCCACACTTGTTCACCTGCTCCAGTTTGTTCCTTGATGCATATGGCATTGGCAGGTTTGTTGGCAAAATGTCAATGTATCTGTTCTTTGCGTGGCGCTTGTGCATGCTACGCGTAGAGGTAATTAAATCGACCAGTCGTTGAAAGGCATCTCCGTATGGCATACTATTTATCTCTGATTTTGTTAAGCAAAAGCGATCAAGTGATCACGTGAGGCAGTGGACTATACTGGAGAGCGAAGATACTTGCCGCGTGACTGCATCCACCCAACAATATTCCATTTTTTAGGCCCTTGTAGACATGGTGTGGCTATTGGTAATCATGTGCTCCATCTTTTGTTTGGGGAGTAGCTAAATTTTCTTAATCCTAGAAACCAAAAGGCAAAGCGAGTTTTACGCAAGGAGAAGCAAAGGTCGACAAAATTCAAACTGAAAGGGGAAAAGGAGAGAGTATGAATAAAAAACTGAAATATTCAAAAGCTAGCTTGCAAGTAACAGTAATAATGAAGATGACGTATATGAGACCTTGACAAGGAGAGAATCTAGGCATGACGGGCGGGGAGGTGGTAGGGTAGGAGCGTAGGGCACATGGAGAGGTTAAAGACACGGGGAATACAACACCCAAGGACAAGGGTAGTTATCATGTGACAAGGTGATGGTGGAACAGATAAACACATATATCACTAGAGGAGGTGGACATTTGTTTAATCCCAAGCAATTAAGGACAGGGTAGACATGGATGGATTAACAATAAACAAGTAAAGGCACTACGTAACCTTAACTGGTGAGGAGCAATGAACAAAAAGGAGCCACAGAGTGAGTCAGCATATAATCTCCAATTTTTTTCTTTCTGAAAATAATCAGAGAAAACAGGTCAAATTGGTGATGCGGTGGATGCCTTAGGCCAAGGGAAACAAACAGAATTGCCTACTCAGCAGTATTTCCACATTTCAAAGGGAGATACAGACAGGATAAATTGGCATCAGTCGGACCATTGGTTACTGGGCTTTTCACAGAAAGGAAATAGAATTCCAGCATAGCGGCTGATTTCTGGCTCATTCCTAAATGGTTACCTGCTGAAAAAACATTACAGTCTTGTGGTGTTTTTAAACACAGATGAACCCATCTGCCACTGCAAACACAAGTTCTCTTCAAGAATACAGTATAGTGAATTGTTGTACGATTTTCAAGCTCGGTTTCCCTTATAAACTGGGTAAATTCTTTTCTACCTATAGTGAATTGCAAGAACTCCTTGCCTTTTTCAAAAATTCCTTCGAAAAAAAATATAGTACAATATAAATGAAGCCGAGCATGACTGAGAGAAAATATACGTACCTGCCATTCAATATAAAGGTAGAAGGTTAATACTCCATAATTTTTCTTCAGATTTGCAGCCTTGGCATGTTTTGGAAAACAATAGAAGTGTTCTCAACAGCAAACTCAAGGAGCTATTTAATCAGGTAAATCCTCCTCATTTTACGAGCAGAAGTTCCAGAAAATAAAATAAACTTCAGTTTTCAGAGAAGCTCAGCTTCAGGTGTCTAATTAACAAAGGAAGAAATCCATTTTAATACTGCAAACAGTCCACTTTTTTTTCTGCTTAACTCCCAAAAAAATATAGTCCTGATTTACTCCCCAAACTATTTCTGTTGCTCACCAAAGAATATTTGTATTTTTTGTTCGTTGAAAAAAAAAGATTTGCCTTTTTGGTTTCTCCACTTTGTTTAAATCCAGACTGTGGGGTGACGAAAGACATCATAATATATATTAAAAATATTATGCATTTTCATCATTACTTTCATATAAGTTAAGTGTACTTACTAGATTAATAATATAGATATAAATTTTGCATGAAACATCATGTTGAAAATTTCAAAGTAATTTTCTAACATAGGATGCCATGTCCTCTATTCATCCCAGAAATTTGGAACTTGAAACTCAAGTTGTATGCAGAGAAACAAAAAATACTAATCTTATTAATGGTGGATTAAGCCTAAATTTTATATAATAAATAAATATAATAGAGCGAACACCATCAACATGCTTCATCAAGATATGCATACAAGAATTTATCAACAGCACGGCAACAGTATCATTCAGAAGCACAAACCATATAACAGATAGCAACAGAGTGCACTCCCATGTATTGTGAATCAGCATATTTTCATCAACCAGCTTGCAAAAGCAGTTGCCCTGTCCTTCCAAAGCTTTCCATTGTAAACCTGCTAAGTCAAGAAACACAGATATAGAGTTGTAGACCATACAATTCGATTGGTTCCTTGGTGCACACTATGGAATGATTAGAAACTCAAATATAAAATTTGCCAGTGGTCAATTCACACCGAGCTATACATATTTAGTCATTATTTAATTAGCCAAGATAATTGTTGTTTAGAGAACATCTCGAGAGCAGTGCCCGGGTTCTGTGGGTAGTGGAATGGAGTCCTTTGATCTCTTTCGGCTCTAAGCAGCAATTGAATCAAAAGTATCCATATAATACAGATGTAAACATCTTTCTCTACTTTATTTGTGACCTAATCAGCTTTCATCATATGCACTTGGTTTTTGTTTTTGAGGTTGGCTGTGCACATTTTACACTGATATGAGCGTAATTATGCAGTATATTCGTTGCTTGTTCACCATCAGCTCCAATCTTCACCTGAAATTAGGAGTTTGTTAACTATTCCCAAGAAAGAGTGGCTTTGCTTTCCACTGCATGTCCATGGCATTGGAAATAGATTACTTGGTGACGGCACAGATTAGGTACAAGATTAAATGGTACATGCATGTTTGGAGAAACATATATAGAATATTAGAATGTTTAGTTGATATTGTTCAAAATCAAAGGTTCTTGTTTTTCTTCTTCCAGGTATTTCTGAATTTCGATAACATCAATAACTCTTTATCATACTGAGTTGGTTGAAGTCTTCAACATGGCCCTCTGTTAGTTTCTTGAAGTAATTGTGAGGTTCCACGGTCAAATGATGTCATGCTACAGGAAACTAGAGGTATACCACGTCCAAAACAGAGGTCAGATTAATCCTAGCATTGACGTCCAAAGAGAATTGCATCCACAATAAAATAAACCAAAAAACTAATGATAGGTAGCTGCAAAAGCATTCAGCATGCTTGATAGGACGCCTAGCACAAGCATAGAGTCTAAAACCAGTAAAGGGAACAGTTACTGGAGTGACTTTATCTTAATGATAGGTGAATGGAGAACAAAACTGGTAAGGTACAGAACGAGCTGATATGAACTGATTTGAGGCTTCATGTGTTGCAACTCTGTGCAACGACTTACCAGAAGCATTGCACAGCACAGACTGACTCTGGTAACACAACATATATAAACTGTATTATTATGCACGAGATGGAACAGTTGGCAGGATGTATCGCATCACCTCTTAGTGCTTCCTGAAATCAAGGGACCTGCCTTATTGTTGTAATTGTGTAACAACTAAAGAGGAAGACCTCAAAAGTACAGGTGGACTTAACTTGGACAGTGTCAAAACTAAGAACTATGGAAGGACGCCATGATCCAAAAGGTAAGACAAAATTTTAGTCAGTTACCTTTTTGCAAAGCAAAAAAACATAACCAGAGGCAGTATGCCAAGGCCCAAAAAACAGAAAAAACTGATGTCATGTTGAACTTTTATTTGTCTATAAACGCTGCATGATGAGAAAGTTGTTTCCTCCAGCTCACAGGATGGCCCTTACTCCACCAGTTTAGAGTCTTCTGTCATGAATCTTGACCAAGCGCATTAGAGCCAAGTACCTACTTGAGTGTATGGTACACCACAATGGTGAACAACTACTGTGAAACGATGCAGTTATAAGGCATATTGTAGCATTAGCAAGACTAGAACAACTCCATGTGATCTTATATCATGAGTTGATTAGAAATTACCTTAAATCATCATCATTACTCATGATGATGTATATTTGAAAATGCATACCGACTCCAAATATAGGTATGTATTGCATATGATGAGCCTACAAAATAATACAAATTTAAGTCGGTCACCGATCCTGTACCATATAGCAAGATAATCCAGGGGTGGAGCCAGAGGCATCTATCAGGATCCTTTGACTGCCGTGGATCATGGGAAACAACAGAATTTTTAGCAGCTAATGGCCCCATGGAATTTGTTAAGGTCGTGCTCTGTGACCCCGGTGCCCAAGATTCCTTCCCCTCCACCCCTGAGATAATATGCATATCATTTCGAGAGATTGAAAACTTGTATATCTTTTATTTTTGACTAGAATCTTCTTCTATATACCTTAAATAGATGGCTTCCAATTGGTGGCTTACTGTTTTTTTCTTTTATCAACTCTCTGCTAGCCACATCACCCAAAAATGAGCACTGAAGGATCATGTATCCCTTGCTGCAGCCCTCTCCATGACTAGCATTCAACAAGCAATTCCAACACCAAAAGGCTAGACAAGGGAAAATGAGAAGTAGAAATGATCATAAACCAAAATGAAAACGATCAATATCCAATACTCTGAAAATCGTATGACCTAATGACCAAGAGTCAAACAGAAGTACTGGGCGGTGATTAGAGGAATGAAAATCAACCAGAACCAAGGACTCACACGTCAAGAACCTCCGACAAACCTTGGAAGCATGTTGTACTATGCATTTTGCACTGTAAGCTGCAGCACATGGTCACCGACTCACGCGTTGGTGTAAAATCACTAGTAAATTGTGTGCCAGATAGCCGTGTCTACTGAAATGGCACCTCTGATCGATGCAGCTCCGCTATCTATCTATACATATATGCCGACCTCGTCATCCTAGGATGCTTGCTGGCTGCCACTGCACAGTCAAAAAGTGGATCAGATTAGGTATGATGAATTGGTGAATCATGAAGGTGTGTGTATGATGACAGACACCTTAAACTTAAAGCACACTCCAAAACACAAAGATAACAACAGTATAGCGGCATTTTTTTATATATTTTTCATGAGAACGAACCAAACTAACAGAATTAGTCGACAACCAAATGAATCTTGCAATTCTTGTCTTCGACTTGTATAGCAGGGCGAAGGGATTAAACAGAAACCGCGAGGAAATGATGATTAGGGACTTGAGATCACATACCTCGCAACTGCCCGCGGCCGCGAGATGGTCCGGCCGCCGCTGAACCGAGCCGAGGCAGAGGAGACGAACCGGCCGGCGCGGCGCGCCGTTCGTGCTCGCCGGCGACGGCGTTGAATCGAGAGGCCTTTCACCTTTTCAATTGGACCGCTCCATCCATAGGCCCATCAGTTTCGGCCTGCCTAATGGTCAAAGCCTATCAAGGACCAGGGTTGACAGCCCAGCCCAACCCCATGTTGCTATGCCGAAGAAAAAGGACTCCTTGAACTTGTCTACGCAACTGGATCACATTTCTGCTAAAAAAAGTTTATGCTCAATCGGTTGATTTTTACTTTAGCATCAATCAGTTGATGCTATGACTAAAATCAACCGAGAATATTATCGGACGCAGTCCAAAATATCACCGGAACATCGCTAAGGCTAAAACATCGAGTGCATGTCGCGGAGAGACCTAGAGATTCGCGTGGAATATCACCGCCATAACATCGGTAGATACATCCCAGAATATCAAGTGTGTGTTGCGAAGAGAAAACCCAGAGATTAGTGCGGTGATATTCCAGAAACAGGCCAGAACATCACCAGAAGCAGGCCATAACATCGGTTGACGGGAGAGGAAGATTTCAACCGGTTAAAATATAGCAATTTTCCCAAAAAAAAACTGTTAGGATCACATACAACTCAAGCAACTGATGATTCTAAAAAAACTCATATAACTTGTATATTCTGAATCACAGAGTTACCTAGAAAATGTATCACAAAAAAAAAAGTTAGCTTGAAATGTGTCGATTCATATTTTAACCGGATCGAGTTACTAGGTCAAAGGTAGTGTACATGTCTACATGACCGACAAACATGTTGCGCCCAGTGTTATTGAGAAACAGTTTCGAACGAAAATATCACAGCAGAGTTAAGCTATGTGACTAGATGGATTTAGATGGAGAATAGTTAATGTTTATGGTCTTGCTCATGATGAGAGGAAGCTTGATTTTTTAGAGGAACTCCAGAGGAAAATTTTGAGTTCAGATGAACCCATCCTGTTGGGAGGGGATTTTAATTTGATTAGAAGAATAGAAGAGAAGTCAAATGATAATGTAAATTTGCAACTTATGGAAGCTTTCAATGAGATGATCAATATCACAGCCTTAAGTGAGCTTCATAGAGTGGGCAGCAGGTACACATGGACAAACAAGCAGAATCCCCCTATTATGTGTGTGCTTGACAGGGTGTTAGTGTCTGGTGCGTGGGAAAATAAATTTAACCTGGCCCTGGTCTCAACAGGACCAAGAGTGGGCTCTGATCACAACCCCCTGATGGTAGATGTTGATGGGACCATCATAGCCAAACAGTTCTATTTTAGATTTTGTTCACATTGGCTTTCCCAAGAAGGTTTCAAAGACTGGGTGGTGTCCAAGTGGCCTAAGAGGTTCAAATATGATGTTTTGGATCATTGGCATGTTTGCTCAGGGTTACTAAGGAGATCAATAAAGGGCTGGGGAATGAACATAGATAGCCAATTGAAGAAACAAAAAAGTGAGCTGATACAGAGAATTCAAACTCTTGATGAGTGGAGTGATAATAGACCCTTGGCTCACTTGGAATGGGAGGAGAGATATGAGTTGGACAGGAAATTTTAGAAGATTTTACAAGATGAGGAAACACAATGGCAAAGAAAAGGGGGAGAGAAGTGGATCTTGGCTGGTGACTCTAACTCAAGTTATTTTCATAGATGTGCCACTGGGAGAAGAAGGAAGATGCAAATACACATGCTAGAGGTTGATGGCCAGGAAGAGGTTGACCCTATGAAATTGAGGATGCACATAACTGACTTTTATAAACAGTTGTTTGGTAGAGATGTAGTGGCTAACATTCATTTAGATGCTGATTTATGGCCTAGGGAGCAGCAGGTAACAGTGGAGGAAAATGCTGTTCTCACTAGACCTTTCTCATTTGAGGAGTTAGATGCAACTATTAAACAGATGAAAAACAACACAACCCCAGGTCCAGATGGGTTCACTGTGGAATTTTACAAAGCCTTTTGGCCACAAGTTAGAGACATGGTCAAAGAGATGCTAGATAATCTACATGAGGGCAAGCTGGAACTGTGGAGGTTGAATTATGGAGTAATTATATTACTCCCAAAAGTCAGACCAGCCACCCTTGTTAAACAATTTAGACCAATCTGCCTTCTAAATATTATATACAAGATGATAACTAAAGCTTTGACATTGAGGCTGACACCAATTGCTGGAAGATGTATTAGTCCTTATCAGACTGCTTTCTTACCTGGGAGGAGTATCCTAGATGGTATTGTAATTCTACAAGAGGTCCTTCATGAACTGAAAGTGACTAAATCTGCTGGAGTTATTTTAAAGTTAGATTTTGATAAGGCTTATGACAAGGTAAATTGGAGATTCTTAGAAGAAGTACAAAGAAGTAAGGGTTTTAGTGAGACATGGATCAATTGGATTACCAAAGCAGTAAGTGGTGGTAGGGTTTGTATAGATGTCAATGGAGAAAGAGGAGAATATTTTAGAAGCTTCAAGGGTCTGAGACAGGGAGACCCCCTGTCTCCTCTACTATTCAATATTGTTGCAGATGCTTTGTCAGTCATGCTAACTAGAGCCTGTAGAGAAGGTTTGATTAGAGGACTGATCCCTCAACTGGTAGAAGGAGGACTCTCACATCTGCAATATGCAGATGATACCATATTGCTCTTACAATTCTCAGTGGAAAACTTAGGCAATACTAGATTGTTACTTTCATGCTTTGAGGCTATGTCTGGACTGAAAGTAAATTTTGAGAAGAGTGATATATATACAATTGGACTGACAGAGGAGGAGCAACAGGTTGTTGCATCCATTATGGGATGCAAAGTGGGTTCCTTCCCAATTACATACTTGGGGATGCCAGTCAGCTGCCATAAAGTCACTAAAGCTCAGCTCAAATATGTAGAAGTGAAAACTGAGAAAAGACTGGGAACTTGGCAATGTGAGTATTTGTCATCAGGTGGTAAATCCTCCTTGATTGATTCATGCCTGTCCAGTGTGCCCATGTACACCATGGGAGTGTACAAACTTTATAAGGGGAATTATCAGAAGTTAGACACAGTGAGGTCCAGATTCTATTGGCAAGGTACTCCTAAAAAGAGGAAATATCATATGATCAAATGGGAGGCACTGAATAAACCTAATAAGTTTGGAGGTTTAGGCTTTATGGATGTCAGGGTCATGAATACTTGTCTTCTGGCAAAATGGATAGACAGAATTGAAAGGAGTGATAATAGTCTTTGTTGCACTATTTTGAGGAAAAAATACTTGGGGGATAGAAGTATATACCAATATAGAGGCAGAAAAGGTTCACAATTTTGGAGGACATTGTTGGATTTAAGAGAGGATTATGAGAGAGGTAGAGGAACGGTGGTCAGGTCAGGTAGACAGACTAGATTCTGGCTTGATAGTTGGGTAGGCCCCTGTCCCCTCAAGTTTCAGTTTCCTGAACTCTTTAAGATTGCCTCTGACCCACAAATTGCAGTAGCCAAAGTGTTGGTGGATGGGGTGTGAAACATTAATTTTAGAAGACAACTTAGTGAGCAGAGAGGAGTAGAGTTAGAAGAGATGCTGGGACTTTTGGACGGGATAGAACTTGAAGAAGGGAGAGATGAAACGGTGTGGCTACTTGAGAAGTCAGGAAAATACTCTACCAAATCACTGTATGAAAATATGACGACTGCTGGAGTGATAGATGCTCAGATGATGCTGGTTTAGAAGTGTCCTGTTCCTTTGAAGGTTAAGATTTTCATGTGGATGGTGAGTAGAGATAGAATACAGTGTGGGGTTCAGTTAAAGAAGAAGCAGTGGACAGGTTCAGAGAAATGCGATGTGTGTGACATAGATGAAACAACTGATCATATTATGTTCTAGTGTCCTCTTGCTAACTTCCTCTGGACTTTCCTTAGACATGTTTTGGGATGGTCTTCATCCCCGGTGTCCTTTTCGCTTTTATTTTCTGATATTATTGACAAAATGCGTGGGAAGAAAAGAACACTAACTCTGTTTGTGTGTGCAGGTGCGATGTGGACGGTGTGGAAGAACAGGAATGGTGTGGTATTCGACAAGAAGATGGTGGCAACCCCTTCGATGATCGTGCATAAGGCGCCGATGCCTTGAAGACACGGAAGCCGTTCTTTGAAACCGAAGGTCAAGCCGATGGCGAAGAAATGCTAGCCCGCCTAGCGCCTAGTGCCGACATGTAGAAGATTGCAGCTGGTGGAAGGCAAAATCGCTCATGGAAGGCCCTCTGCGGGTCCTTTGTGCTCTTTTGCTAGTTCTAATGTGTAGGCAAATAGAGGTTTCTTGCTTGATGCTGGTAGATGGCCCATTTTGGTGCTGGTGTCTGTTGATGGTTGGGCTTAACTGTAAACGCTGATATCCCCAGCGGAAAAACCTTGTCAAGCTGTGTTACGCTTTCTATAAAGCCGGGCAAAAGCCTTTTATCAAAAAAAAGTTAAGCTATGTGACACCTCATGATTATTTGTGCAATTGGTAAAGGCGATCACGTCACTCTAGTGGCTAGTCACAGCAATACGTATGACAACTAAGCTACTCTGTCACGTAGCCTCGGTTCAAAACTGTTTTCGAATTATAGACTTAGCGTGACAGAGTGGGCAAGCTTGCCAAACCTAATGGCGTGACTCAAACTTTAATTATCACACCGAGTATCATTTGAAAAACGCTTTGAATCACGACAAACATTGGGTTAAGCCATTCCCCTCGTGACATAACAGTTCAGTTGCGCCATGCGTTGTGGCGCGACTAATCACAGTCAAGAATTTGGTGTGGACTTGGCTTTCACACGTCAATCGCCACGTCGCCAGGTTAGAGCATCTCCAACAGTTTGGTAAAAATTGCTTGCTAAATCTTGTGATTTAGCAAGTTGCTAAAAGATATGGCAAGTGAAATAAAAGACCATCTCCAATAGTTTGCCAAATTAGGTTGCCAAATTGAAAACAAAGAGGCCCACACAGTACCTAATCCTAACTACCACGTTGGTCTTTGTTCTCTCTACTGCGCGACGCTATTTGCGTGAAGGGAGCCGCCGCAGCTTTCATCTAGGGCGCCGCCCCGGCATGCTCTTCGACTTTGGTACCCGGCCACTCTCTCCAGCGGACAAGGAGGATGGCGCCACCAATAGCAGCGCAGCATTCGACAGTTTTGACAGCAGCGGACAAAATTCTGTTCACCAGCAGAAGTATGTAGGTCTGTCCCATGGCCACCAAAGCGTACATGAAATATAAGCTGCATTCATACACCATAGCACACCGAGAGCCTGACACACTACATTGAAATATAAGCTGCATTCATACACCATAGCACACCGAGAGCCTGACACACTGCTACATTGATAAATAAACATTCATACAGCGCCGGGAATGTTCAGGCTTGTGCACGGCTGTCCCAACAACAGGATATGCCGGCCACCAACATGATCTCTCTCCCATTAGCAGCTGTACAGGAGATTTGCCGGCCAAACAATCAGGAAGCATGCAACGTATAGCACAAAGATTCTCTCTACAGTACCATGCAACGTATAGCACAAATGAATAAACTGATTCAAATACAACATCATATATATGCAGTACATCAATTCAAAAGACAATGCATCAATATATGCAGTACAATTCAGAAGACCATCATATATATACAATTCAGAAGATTATGCATCAATATAGTACATCAATTCAGAAGATGATGCATATATGCAGTACAATTTAGAAGACCAACTGACAACATCGTATATATATACCCTAGTACAATGACGCGATCGCGATCATGACCATATATATATACACGAAGCAACAACACCATAGTACTAATTACCACCGATCAACCATAGTTCAATTAGATGACATATACGAAGCAACAACAGGGAGATCGGCATGGAAAATATGAAGTACCAGGGAGATTATCGCGACCAACCTGATCGTGGCGGCCGAGCAGGTGGGTTCCTGATCGCGGTGACGACGGAGCCGATCTGATCGCTACCCAACCTGATCGCCACCACCTGATCGATCGCGCGGTGACGGCGATCGCCACCCACCTGATCGCGCGTTCCTGGAGGAGCAGGCGCGGGTCGCGACGGACCTGAAGGCACTCGGCCTGGACCTGATCAAGGCACAGCCGGCACAAGGAACAGATCGATCGAGGGATATATATATGACCACGACGGGCTGATTGGCGGCAGCGGAGGGAAGTTTCACGCGCGCGGGAAAGGAGTCGGAGTAGCGCAGGACCGCGATGGCAACGCAGATACGCGCGCGGCATCGAAGAATAGCAACTTGGTAAAATTTGGCAAACACTTTGGCAAACTGTTGGAGAAGGTATTTTGCTTGTTTTGTCAAATTTTAATGGATAGCAAGTCATATACCAATCAGTTGGAGATGCTCTTAGTAGACACTTGCCACTATGGCAATTGAGTCGTGCTAATCCATTTGGCTCTGCGTCAAGAAAGATGCGACTAAAAGAGCTAGTTTCTACTGGCTCCACTATTACAGCAAGGCTCTATAGGGGCGGCTATCGTAGTAGATCACCGTAGGGGCGGCTACGAAGCCGCCCCTACGCCCCGATCTTACGGTGGGGGGGGGGGAGGGGGGCTCAACACCAGCCGCCCTTACGGTGGGTTCCGCATGGGGCGGCTCGGATCACCGCCGCCCTTACAGTGACATCCACTGTAAGGGCGGCTGGATCTAGAGCCGCCCCTACAGTGAATTTTCAGCAAAAAAAAAAAAAATCACAATATTCAAATAGAGCAGCTGCACAGCATATAAATTATATCAAATCTGACCGCATCACATCAGAAGCATGAAATTCAAGTTCCATCATCAAATTTACAAATTCAAAAGTTCCAAGTCCATTAAATCCACAAGTCCAACAAGTTTCACACTTTCTACAGATCTAAAAATGCAGGAAGAAATCTAATATACTAACTAGCTAGAGCTGCAATCAAAATCCATCACACAAGAGCAAGAAATAAGATCCTTGCCTTACAAGCTCAGCCCTGCAGAAGATCAATGATGGCCTCATCCTACATCTGAGCTTCCTGTGTTGAGATGTGCAAAGAAATGAGATCTCAACGCGAGCTTCAATCAACATTGATATCTAGCTGATAGCTGCAGAATGAGAAAACAAAAGAACAGAATGTAGTATACAGTTGGGTAAGTTTCAAGCCAGCTGATAGAATATCAATGTAGTATGCAAGCCAGACAATACTTGTTATTAGGCTCGATAACAAGCAAGATAGAAAAGAATAAGAGAATGAGAAAATCATACTTCTCCAGCAATCGTTTCCAGGCTCTAGAAAATAGGGACCATCGTTGTCTTCCCATTGTCCTTCTTAACCAAAACCTGTGAAACAATAACAGCAGAAACTGACCACTTGTAAGCTAAGCATAACTCAAGTTTGAACCACAACTGGTAGCAGCACGAGGATACGAAGAATCGAACCTGCTTCCTAGTCCTCGCATCAGAGAATGTGATGGAGATGTCACATGGTGGCTTGAATGCTCCAATGATATAATTCTGAATTGGCACATCCATAGAACACAAAAAGATCAGAGAGCATTTCCACATGGGAATAAGATTAAGAGCTAAAATTTCTATATGCAGAGCATTACTATCCATGAGGAAATTGTTTGGTCGTAGAGTCAATAAAATATAGAGCAATGCTAAGTAAAACCAAATTAGCATGGATATTGTCTTGGTCATAGTCCAACTATCAAGCATGTGAATGAATTTTCTATGTTTGCAACCAAAGTAGTTGAGTTTGCCTAAACAAAGGAAACTCAAAAACTACGATTGGAAAGATTGGAAAGAGTGAATGTATAGGAACGATTAAGCTGTGCGCAAAGCACCAAACTATTGTGCAGTGGCATCATGTGTTAATGATCCAGGTATAATGATATGACAAGAAGGAAACTATTAGCATCCTTCCCTATACTCTTTCGCTATCTAACATCATAAGATAACTACCAGATTAAAGATAAGGATGATGCAGGATGCTAAGTCATCACTAACCTTAAACAGCAGTGATCTGTGCCTTGACAGCCCAACCCTCAGCGAACCAAGAGGAAGAACGACGCTGTTGAGCTGCCTCCAGAGCTCACGGCTCTTGACGCTCCACTCCCTGTTCAACCCATCCGCATCCTCAACCAGCCCGCCCATGGCATTAACAACGAGGCCCACAATCCTCTGCGCAAGCTCCACCGAAGCCACCGTGCCGCACAGCCCTAGCCTGCGTGGCGGCCTGCGCAGCCCTATCCTCCAGCCGTTTCAGGGCGGGGTCGCGCTCCCGGTCCACCAGGACGGCGACGAACGGGACGTCGTCGCGGACCGGGACCGCGCGGAGGTCGTCGAGCGAGGGGAACCTGGCCTGGAAGCCCGGGTGCAGATGCAGCTGCGCGCCGCACACGTCGTAGAAGCCGTCCGGGAGGCGCTCGTCGTAGTTGACCACGCTGTGGTTCCAGTACCGCGCGGAGAGGGGGTTCGGTGCTGCGGCGGAGGCGGCCGCGGCGGCGGACCCGAGGCTGATGAGCTCGGCGGCCCGGATCAGGACCGAGTCCGCGTCGACCAGCCCCGCGTGGTCCGACGCGGAGATGGCGAGCGCGAGGCGGACCTGGTAGTCCGCCCCGAGCTGCATCGTCGCCGCCTCCGCCCCGAGCCGGAAGTGGCGGCGGGGCCGTCGGGTGCCCCGAGCGGCGCTGCCTCGGGCGGTGGTGGTCGGGCGCCGCGCCCCCCGCGGGCCCGCCCCCGGCGAGGTGGAGCTTGCGTAGCAGGTGCTTCATGCGGGACATGGGCGGCGGCTCGTGGCCCGGCGGATCTGGGACGGCGCTCACGGCTGGGGCGGCGCTAGTGGAGGTGGGGCAGGTGCTCGCGGGTGAGGAAGGGAGGCCGGGCGGCGCTCGCGGGAGTGGGAGTGGGAGAGGGCAGGTGGATTAGGGTTTGCCAGAATATATATGGCCAAAGAAGATTGGGCCTAGTGGGCTAATGGGCCGGCGGCTCGCCAATGCACGATGATTTTTTTAAAAAATAAAAAATCAAATCTATTTTTTAATAAATTCATAAAAATCAAAAAATAACAAGTATTAACTTAAAAAATAGGAAAATTAATTCCAAAAAAAATTTTAAAAAACAAATTCAGTAAAACAATTTTAGTAAAAAGAAAAATAAAAAGTTTTGAATTAAAAAAATTGAATCTTGGATTATTTTAAAAATGGCACTTTGACCGTGTTTTTGGGACCCTAGATGGCCTTAGATGCAAAAATGATGAAAAGCAAGTTTTCTCCACTCATCAAGATACATATTTTCTCCAATGGTCACCTTTTCATCTGAGATTGTTTGGACCACTCAAACTTTGAAACTTCAGTTTTTCACGGCTAGACGCGGGTTTTAGACACCCTAGACGGGCCCACCTCGAAAAGTCATGAACATCAAGTTTGATCCACTCGTCAAGATGAACAATTCATACAAAGGTTATTTTTGCATTTGACGAAGCGTTGCGAAAGTGTAGTTCTAAATCCACTCGTCCCGCATGAAGTTTCATTAAGTCTGTGTGGGATTCAAAAATTTGTGACTAGAGTTTACCAACACTTCCTCAAATGAAAAAATGTTCTATATATGAAATATGTATCTTGATGAGATAAACTATCTTGTATTCAAAAGTTTTTCATTTGAGGTCATTTGGTACCTCATTTGACTAGGGTTGACCATGTCTCGCCTTGGATTTTCAAACCCTGTGACAAGAGTTTACTAAAACTTTTTCAAATGCAAAAATGTTCTATGTATGAAATGAGTATCTTGATGAGATGTAACTATCTTGTATTCAAAAGTTTTTCATTTGAGGTCATTCAAGGCCTCGTTTGACCTAGGTTGACCAAGTCAAACCTCTATTTTTTCGGAAAATACACGTTGACCGGACCCTAGATGGCCTCAGATGCAAAAGTGATGAATAGCAAGTTTGATCCACTTATCAAGATACATATTTTATCCAATGGTCACCTTTTCATCTGGGATTGTTTGGACCACTCAAACTTTGAAACTTTAGTTTTTCGCGGCTAGACGCGGGTTTTCGACCCCCTAGACGGGCCCACCTCGAAAAGTCATGAACATCAAGTTTGATCCACTCATCAAGATGAAAAATTAATACAAAGGTCATTTTTGCATTTGATGAAGCGTTGCGAAAGTGTAGTTCTAAATCCACTTGTCCCGCATGAAGTTTCATTTAATCAATGTGGGATTCAAGAATTTGTGACTAGAGTTTACCAACACTTTCTCAAATGAAAAAATATTCTATATATGAAATATGTATCTTGATGAGATAAAACTATCTTGTATTCAAAAGTTTTTCATTTGAGGTCATTTGGTACCTCGTTTGACTAGGGTTGACCATGTCTCGCCTTGGATTTTCAAACCCTGTGACAAGAGTTTACTAAAACTTTTCCAAATACAAAAATGTTCTATGTATGAAATGAGCATCTTGATGAGATGTAACTATCTTGTATTCAAAAGTTTTTCATTTGACGTCATTCAAGGCCTCGTTTGTCTAGGTTGACCAAGTCAAACCTCGCTTTTTTCGAAAAATACACATTGACCGGACCCTAGATGGCCTCAGATGTAAAAGTGATGAACAGCAAGTTTGATCCACTCATCAAGATACATATTTTCTCCAATGGTCACCTTTTCATCTGGGATTGTTTGGACCACTCAAACTTTGAAACTTCAGTTTTTCGCGCTACGCGGGTTTTCGACCCCTAGACGGGCCCACCTCGAAAAGTCATGAACATCAAGTTTGATCCACTCGTCAAGACGAACAATTCATACACAGGTCATTTTTGCATTCGATGAAGCGTTGCGAAAGTGTAGTTCTAAATCCACTCGTCCGCATGAAGTTTCATTAAGTCTGTGGGATTCAAAAATTTGTGACTAGAGTTTACCAACACTTCCTCAAATGAAAAAATACTCTATATATGAAATATGTATCTTGATGAGATAAAACTATCTTGTATTCAAAAGTTTTTCATTTGAGGTCATTTGGTACCTCATTTGACTAGGGTTGACCATGTCTCGCCTTGGATTTTCAAACCCTGTGACAAGAGTTTACTAAAACTTTTCCAAATGCAAAAAGTTCTATGTATAAAATGAGTATCTTGATGAGATGTAACTATCTTGTATTCAAAAGTTTTTCATTTGAGGTCATTCAAGGCCTCGTTTGACCTAGGTTGACCAAGTCAAACCTCTATTTTTTCGGAAAATACACGTTGACCGGACCCTAGATGGCCTCAGATGCAAAAGTGATGAATAGCAAGTTTGATCCACTTATCAAGATACATATTTTATCCAATGGTCACCTTTTCATCGGGATTGTTTGGACCACTCAAACTTTGAAAGTTCGGTTTTTTCGCGGTAGACGGGTTTTCGACCCCTAGACGGGCCCACCTCGAAAAGTCATGAACATCAAGTTTGATCCAATCATCAAGATGAAAAATTAATACAAAGGTCATTTTTGCATTTGATGAAGCGTTGCGAAAGTGTAGTTCTAAATCCACTTGTCCCGCATGAAGTTTCATTAAATCTGTGGGATTCAAGAATTTGTGACTAGAGTTTACCAACACTTTCTCAAATGAAAAAATATTCTATATATGAAATATGTATCTTGATGAGATAAAACTATCTTGTATTCAAAAGTTTTTCATTTGAGGTCATTTGGTAACTCGTTTGACTAGGGTTGACCATGTCTCGCCTTGGATTTTCAAACCTGTGACAAGAGTTTACTAAAACTTTTCCAAATACAAAAATGTTCTATGTATGAAATGAGCATCTTGATGAGATGTAACTATCTTGTATTTAAAAGTTTTTCATTTGACGTCATTCAAGGCCTCGTTTGGTCTAGGTTGACCAAGTCAAACCTTAGTTTTTTCGAAAAATACACATTGACCGGACCCTAGATGGCCTCAGATGTAAAAGTGATGAACAGCAAGTTTGATCCACTCATCAAGATACATATTTTCTCCAATGGTCACCTTTTCATCTGGGATTGTTTGGACCACTCAAACTTTGAAACTTCAGTTTTTCGCGGCTAGACGCGGGTTTTCGACCCCCTAGACGGGCCCACCTCGAAAAGTCATGAACATCAAGTTTGATCCACTCGTCAAGACGAACAATTCATACACAGGTCATTTTTGCATTCGACGAAGCGTTACGAAAGTGTAGTTCTAAATCCACTCGTCCCGCATGAAGTTTCATTAAGTACGTGCGGGATTCAAGAATTTGTGACTAGAGTTTACCAACACTTTCTCAAATGCAAAAATATTCTATCTATGAAATATGTAGCTTGATGAGATAAAACTATCTTGTATTCAAAAGTTTTTCATTTGAGGTCATTTGGTACCTCGTTTGACTAGGGTTGACCAAATCTCGCCCTGGATTTTCAAACCCCGTGAGAAGAGTTTACTAAAACTTTTCCAAATGCAAAAGTGTTCTATGTATGAAATATGTATCTTGATGAGACAAAACTATCTTGTATTCAAAAGTTTTTCATTTGAGGTCATTTGGTACCTCGTTTGACTAGGGTTGACCAAGTCTCGCCTTGAATTTTCAAACCCTGTGAGAAGAGTTTACTAAAACTTTTCCAAATACAAAAGTGTTCTATGTATGAAATATGTATCTTGATGAGATAAAACTATCTTGTATTCAAAAGTTTTTCATTTAAGATCATTTGGTACCTCGTTTGACTAGGGTTGACCAAGTCTCGCCTTGAATTTTCAAACCGTGAGAAGAGTTTACTAAAACTTTTTCAAATGCAAAAGTGTTCTATGTATGAAATATGTATCTTGATGAGATAAAACTATCTTGTATTCAAAAATTTTTCATTTGAGGTCATTTGGTACCTCGTTTGACTAGGGTTGACCAAGTCTCGCCCGGATTTTCAAACCCCTGTGAGAAGAGTTTACTAAAACTTTTCCAAATGCAAAAGTGTTCTATGTATGAAATATGTATCTTGATGAGATAAAACTATCTTGTATTTAAAAGTTTTTCATTTGAGATCATTCAGGGCCTCGTTTTAACTAATTTTGTGAAAAACCACTTTTGTAGGGGGCTACGGTGGCACGTAGTAGAGGGGTGGATCACCGGCCGCCCCTCACAGACATTACGTGCGGGCGGCTGGTGATCTGGCCGCTAGCCTCCCCAGCGCCGGCCAACGTGGGGCGGCTGCATCACGAGCCGCCCCTACTAGAAATGGCCAAGCGCTCTTACAGTGCCTTTTTCACGTAGTGCTCCGTTCTAAATTATAAGTCATTTTAAGAATATTAGAGAATCAAAGTTTTTTAAGTTTGATCAAAATTAAAAAGAAAACTATAATAATTTATGACAATAAGTAGATGTACAATAAAATTATCTATATCTATACCTCTATATCTATATCTATACCTACTAATAAAGAGGCAAAATTTTCGCTGCGTTTTTTCGTCCATCTCCGATCTCTATACGGATTATATTTTTCTAAAACAAATAAATAAAAAAAAGTAAAGTGTTGTCGTCCAATCAAATCTCTATTCAAACTTAGGTGACGTCTGGCAAGCGGTGTCCGATAGGAGCTCCGTTAAGGTACGTATCTTTTCTGTTTTTAGTTAATTTTTATTTTTTGACTCATATCTTTTATATTTTTAATTATTTTTCTATCTATACCTTATCTATTACCTATATCTCTTCTCTACCTAATAATAAAACATCAAAATTTCAGCCATTTTTTTTTGGTTCAGCACCTTTTGGTCCGGTTTCTCACATTAACTTCTTTGGTGTCCGTAGAGTTGGAAACGGTCAGTAGAGTAAGAAACGGATACGGAAACAAACTGATATCACCGTGCATAGGATCTTGAGATGAAAAAAGAGCATGGATTCTCAATCGAAACGGACAAACTCAAACAGCAAAATTTCTTGCCACACATAATTTTTGTCCAAATATCTGCAGAACATTTGAACCAAAACCTTCTCCCCCGCAACCCCCTTCCACTCCTCCCAGATCTGGGCGCCATGGAGCCCCCTCCGTCGCCGCCGTCCTTGGCGCGCCCGCCCGAGGTAGAGGCGGCGCTGGAGGCCGGTTCGCCGGGGAAGCTCATGGCGGCGCTCGCCTCGATCCGCACCCGCGGGGACGGGTCCACCCCCCGCAACCCTAGGCGCCGCTGGGCCGATGAAGATGGCGACGTCCCCTCGCCGAGGGAGTTCTTCTCCAACTCGCCGGAGCTGATGCGGATCCTCCTCGACCGCGGTCCCGCTGCGTCCCCCCGCACCGGTGACCCGGAGGACGTCGATCCGGCGCTCACGGCTGGGGAGGAGGAGGGCGCTCCACCGCCGGCGGGCCGGGCGAGGAAAAGGCATCGGAACCGCCGCCGTCACCGCAAGGCCGCCGGGTCGGTGCCCAAGCCGGACTCCCCGCGCGGCTCCTCGGACCGCTGGCGCCCCTCCCGTAGCTGCTCGCCGGAGGCCGGAGCCGGGCCTCGCTCCAGGGCGCGTCTCTCCAGCGTCCTAGAGCGCCCTGGATCCGCCGTCCCGGACACCGAGGACCGCTCGTCGGCCGCGACCCAGACGGCGCAGCCACGTGCTCCGCCCGTGGAGCAGCTCGGCCGGCGTGGCTCCCCGCAACAGGTGCGGGACGCTGCCCGCCCGTCGCAGCGCGCCGCTGAGACAGCACCGGAGAACGCGCATGGCCGGCGTGGCTCCCCGCACTTGGTGCAGGATGCTGCCCGCCCGCCGCGTCGGCGCTCCGGTCCGGCGAGACGCGCCTCCCCCGGGTCTCCCCGCCATCCGCGACCTCGGACATCCCCGGTCTCCCATCCTGCGCGCGCCCGTGGTTGCCCGGACCGGGACGGCTTCTTCAAGGTCCGCAGCCGCCACTTCGGTAGGCTGCGGCCGCGTCCACCCTCCCCGCGGTCGCCGCGCCCCGTGCCGCCGGAGTTGAACGGCTTGTGCTTCAACTGCCTGTTGCCTGGGCATGTCCGCGCGCAATGCCGCAGCCAGCCCAGGTGCCTCACCTGCTGGAGAGAGGGCCACCGCGCTGAGACATGCCCTGGCGGGGCGTGCCGGGAGCAAGCGTCGACGCTCCCCGCACCTGGCCGAGCGCGGCCACCACTCGCATGGTCCTCCGCCGCGCCGTTCCACCACTTCGCCACCTTCAGTTTCTCCCCCCAGGCGCTCCCCACCTCCGCCCCCTCCGCCAAGATGCCACGCTCGAGCACCCCGCCCGCGATGCGTCACCCGGATGCAGCCTCCTCCTCCTCCGCAGCCGCCGCGGCACGACGCGCGACGTGACGCGGCACAGCAGCCGCCACGTCTCGAAGCTCCAAGGGACATGGCCGGCCGCGACGCGCGCCGTGACACGGTGCAGCAGCCTCCGAGCCGTGCGTCTCCAAGGGACCGGCCCGGCCGTGACCCTGAGCAGCCCCCGCGCCAGCAGCGCCGCCTCGACAACCGGGCGCCGAACCAGCCCCCGCCGCCTCCGGACCCTACGGCTGGGCCCAACCCCTTGGGCGCCACCGGGGCTTCCGTCGAGGCCGGGGAGACGTCCGCCGCCGCCAATGTTGGGGCGCGACAGGGCTTCGCGTCCATGGTTGTGGTGCCGCGGTCCGGGGAGCTTGATTTGGCCGAGAACGCGCTGGCTCGGGCCTTGGTCGCGACAGTCGGAGGCACCAGGCCTGTGGTGTCCCCGGCCACGGTGCGTGACGCTCTGCACGAGCAGTTCGGAATCCACCCGGATGACCTCGAGGTCAAGATTCATGAGCCGGAGGACTTCCTTGTCCGCTTCGCCAACATCGCCGACCGTGACCGCATCCTCGCCACCACCCCCTGGGGCCCCATCCTGCCCCTACGATGCTCCCCTTGGAGCAGAACGCGTGGGGGAGACGCGGAGACCTTCCGCCACCGTGTGCTGCTCGCCCTCCGGAACGTCCCGGTGCACGCACGGAACGCGGACACGGCGCAGCGCGTGGTTGGTCGCTGCTGCACCGCAGTGGAGCTCACCGACTTGTGCGACAGGCGCAGGGAGGATGACCGTGAGTTCTACGTCACGGCATGGTGCAGGCACCCGGCGCTTATCGACCCCATCAAGACGGTCTTCATCTAGGAGCCGCTGGTGGGAGGGATGCGGCCTGAGGACCGCACGGAGGTGCCTGGCATCGCCTACCAGGTCCAGGTGCGCATCGTCCAGCACTACGACCCCGACGCGCCTGATGATGATGATGACGACGACGACACTGACTTCCGAGATCACGACGGGGGTTTCGAAGATGCTGCCGAAGGCGACCGTGGCTGGGGAGATTATGATGAGTACTTGGCGAGGCGCGACTCCGGCGGCAGCTCGGAGGCCACCGACCCACGCCATCGCAACAACCACCCAACCACCGCCTACCCGCCGGACCTGTTAGACGCGGTTGAGGTCCTGGATCACGCGCCGGCGTCCATCCTCGTGGGAGGCCTCCGCTGCCCTCTTGGGCACGGCGTTCCCCCCGGGAACGCCCGGCTGGCGCGGCCGGACTTGACTCTGGGCCCGTCGGTCCTGGAGGTGGTGCACGCAGGCTCCGCCACGCCCGGGCACTCCACTCCGCCACGTTGCTCCACCCCGCCACGAGACTCCCTGCCTTCGACTCCGCGCATGCTCTTGCATCAGCTCGTAGACTGCTCGTCGGCTCTCGTTGTGCAGCGGGTCACACCGCTTACGGGGGTGGTTGGCCGGTTCTTAGCGCTCGCACCACAGCTTCTCCACGGGGGGAAGAGTGTCCAATCGCCTCCACCGCCTTCTCCGCAGGACTGGTGGGCGTCCTGCGCCCCCATGGAGCTTCTCTTCGTCAGCCACGCAGGGGCGCCTGAGCGCGCGTCGCTTCCGGCACCCTGCGTCCAGCACCGCCTCTCCTGGGATGTCGCCGAAGCGGAGGGCGCGGCGGACCCGTCCCCTATCGTGGTTGAGCCCGCGGTACTGGGCGTACCGGGCTCCCCGACCGCGGGGTTCGCGTCGCTGCGCGGGGCAGGGGGCACGCTGGCCGAGTCTCAGCGCCCCGCCTCCCCGGTGCCACCCGCTCTGGACGCGCACCAGGCCTCCCCGGCCGCGCCGGGAGCGCCGCCACGCGATGCGGCCGAGCCCCAGGCCGCGCCGGCATCGTCACCTCCTCCCGGCGTGGCCTGTGCGGCCGTTCCCACCCCGCCGCCCGTGCAGGAGACCGCGCCCTCCCTCCTCTCGATCACGAGCTTCGTCGACTCCATCCGGCTCCCGATCCAGCAGCCGGTCGTCTTCTCGCCGCCGCGTATCCGTGTCGCGCGAGCGGATGCAGACTGGCAGCCCAGGCGCAGCTCCCGCCTCGCGGCAAAGCAGCCCTTCCGCGACCCGGTACCTGAGCGGCAGGCGAGGCGCGTGCTGACCAACAAGTGGAGTGGCAAGCCGGCCTCCTAGGCCAACGTCGCCACGGATGCCAAGGTTGAGCAGCAGTTCCGTCAGGCGTTCAAGGACACCTCCCCGACCTCGCGGCGAGAGATGATGCGCGTGCTCTTCCACCAGCACTGCGACATCGCGTCGCCGGACCTTCGCACGAGTCGCCCATCGGTTTCCCCATGAGTGCCGACCATCTGCTCATCTGGAACGCGCGGGGGCTCAACTCCCCTGCCCGCCGCAGCGTCGTCCGCAACATCGTCGCCAACCAGCGTGCGTCTTTAGTCTATCTCCAGGAGACGAAGATGGAACTTGTTGACGCAAAATGTGACCGTCTGCGCCTCACACGCAAGCCGGAAAGCGTGGCTTCAATCGGGTGCCGGGCGTTTCGAATCCCCGGAGGCGTGCCGATCGGTTTGACCCGAAAGCCGACAAGGGATAAAGCGTTAGATCAAAAAGGTGGAACGTGCCGGTTGAGACCAGACAGTTCCATATTTACGGCCCCGAAGCCACTTACGACGACACACGCCTATAGAAGCCGCACGCCAAAAGCATGTTTATAGCCCATTCGGCAAATACAAAGTAAGAAGCATAAAAACGCTGATTGCCGAATACACATGAATGTAAAGACATGTTTGAACAAGTGAAAATCGATCATCATATATCATATAAAGCATAAATCTAAACCGATATCATCGTTCAAAGCATAATGAATAAGCGAGGCAACTCGTAAATATAAATGTACTTAAATAACACATGCATAGGCCTAATCCAACTAGTCTGCCGCACGTCTAGCCTTCATAAGCCCGTCGAGCATAGACCCAAGCAAGTTAATCCACCGCATGATACCGCTTGCTACAGATCTACACCACTCCTTACGACTAGATTAATCCACCGCATGATACGATCTAATAGTAAGAAGCTAAAAGCATGCATATACCTAAACAGATCTATAAATACTCGTTGCTCGTAAAGCATCATCAAGCACTAATAATTAAGGATAAGTAACTTATAAATATAAATCTACTAAATAACACATGCATAGGCTACTCCAACTAGTACGCCGCACGTCTAGCCTTCATAAACCCGTCGAGCATAAACCCAAGCAAGCTAATCCACCGCATGATACCACTCACTATGAATTTATACCACTCCTTGCCATTAGATTAATCCACCGCATGATACAATCTAACAATAAAGAGCTAAAAGCACGTAACTACCTAATAGATCTATAAATACTTGTTACATGTGTGAGCATAACCGTATCGGCAAGATTGCCGAATCGGGGTCCATGAAGAAGGAACAAACAAGTAATATGTAAAAGAAACCTATCAGATTAAACCGATCTCTAGTCCACCGGATGACTAGCTCTAGAGTAACCCAAAGACCTGCATCTGCCGCACGGTACCCGGTCCTGTCAAGGCTTATTCTACATCTAACGTGAATGAACCCGCAACACGTGACAATCTAGATCGATCCATCTAATTCGGCTATACAAATATGTGATTTATCTATCAAGAGCCGAACCGTATCGATCTAGATTGGGCAAAAGAGTGTTGCAAATAAATAAACATTAAATAAAGCATGCAACACGTGATAACTTAATGAATCTATTAGATCTTGCCAAATCTAAGAGAGCCGATAACTATCTTTACTCATGTCTTAATCCGCCGCACGATACAAGGCACAAGCAAAAACTTCCCATCATTAAGCTTAAATCCGCCGCACGATACTAAGCAAAACGGATGAGACTACTTGCATCATAATCTAAATCCGCCGCACGATACTAGACATGATAGCAAGGTTGCCGGGACTTACGGAGGTCGACGGATCGATTGGCCCTCTCGAAGAACTCGACGACACGACTAAAGGACTCGAAGGGTGGCACGTAGCCGGTTGTATTGAATTGGTTGTGAACCTTTATTACAATGGTCGAGGGTTTATATTTATACCGGGATGAGAACATGAGTCCTAAGCACTTACGAACTATTTAAACAAAATTGGAAAGACAAAAACACGCTAACTCTATCCATAATCGGAGTCCTTGATCATCACGACTCCTTCTCTTTTCGGTCGGCTTCCCTTTCCTTTTTCCGTCTTCAAACGAAGCAGTTGCCGACCGCTTGACCATTTGCCGAACATATGAAAATTAGCCGACCGCATATGCTTTTGCCGAATCTCTCTCTCTCGCCGCTCGCGGGTCCACTCCGTCATATTCGACCAAATTCGGTGTTAACACATGCCCCCTCAATTTTGAGATAAAAGGGTTTTATTTCGAAATTGACGTCGCGCTTTCGCCTAGGTCAGCACCGCCAACGCCCGCAGCCGCCACTTGAGATCTGCGCTCGCTGCGTCTTCAATGGCGACGGAGACTTCAACCGGCTCCATCATGGCAACGGGAACTCAAGAGGAGCTTCTAGAGGTAACCCTACCGCTTTCACCCATTCGGCAATTTTCTTGAATTATTTTCCGAGATGTGTTCTTGATTCATCCGCTCTACTTTTATAAAGGAAATGAAGAACGAGATTTTGATTTCCAATCTTGCTCATCCTGGTTCATTCTTTCTTGGTCCACGGGAAATCCTAATCCAAGGGAGTTCATTGAAAAAGAAACCCGAGAATCCCCTTCAAATCTAGGATCGCTCCCCCCAAACGAGATGGCCAAGCACCTTCAAAACATGGCCGCTTCCTTCAATTGCGGGATGGCGCAAGCGGTATCGCAGGATGCGATCCAGAACGGTGACTTTTGGGAATCTCAAGATATTCAAGCCTTGTTTGGAGCTTTCTTTAGCCGAAATGCCTAGAAACGACTCCTCCTCATAGGCGCTTCGCATTTTTGGTCCGACGCCATTAATGCGTTCATCTTCGGCCATGGCCCAATGTCAATCACTTTGTCGATATTTTCATGATGCGGGTCCGAATATCACCAAACCAACCTATCCCTTCAAATACAAAAGCACCAGCTCACGAATGCGATCAAGCCGGGAGGTTGGACCAAGTATATTCGGGCCTATGCTTCAACCGGCACCGTATCGATAAGGAATACGAGCTTTCATGAACATGTGGTTATGCGATTTATCTTACGTGGCAAGTCCAATGAGCCTACTCGAATCACATAGTGATGGTGAAGAATTGGTGCGGGCAAGGCGATTCCTTTGGGGAAATATCTGCGGGAGCATTTTACCACATGATGCATCAAATCACATTCGAGATGAGGAATCAAGGTGAAATCTCCGTGTCAATGGACCATGGTGGCTTCTTCGGATGTGGTTGCAACTATATATGCATCAGATTGTCTCTGTTGATCTCCACAACCTGAACTTTCCTTCAATCAACTACGCTGAAGGTGAAGATCCCAGATACAAGTCTTGTCAGACATATGGAGAGGCTGCATCTTCAATTATCATTGATTTGGACTGGGCCATCTTTTCAAGATCTTCTACAAGGGCTTCCAACACATGGTTTGGTTCCCTTTCGGGGAAAATGAAGATCTAACTCTTCCTTGCGATTCGGTTATGAATCGGGCCGCATAGATGATGACTCTAAGGACATCTACAATTCCTTCATCAAGCCCCGTGCTTTACCGGGAGAATTTCATCATGGCCGGTTGATAAATTCAACCTATGAATTTTACAATCCTAATATGGTCGCCAGGCAACTTGGACTTGGTCAACTGCCCCCAAGGCCATACTTTTCTGACATCATCAGGCCCAGAGAGTCATTAACGGATATCACCGAGGCCAATAAAGTTTTTAATCTTGGGTCTAATCTTCCAACATATGAACCCAAACCCTTGGTGATAATCGAAATAACTCACCCTTCATTTGACCTTTGGTGGAAAGAATGGCACTCTCACATCTTCAGAGCACAAGTTCATCCTTTGTGCCAAGTTCTAATGCCTTCATTTACTTGGCGATGAGGTAAATTTCTTTATAGCTCCTTCCACTTTATACATCTTCCTCGTGCTTAAATATCTTTGTGAACAGGATAATGTTCCTCCAAGCCCTCCAAAAATTTTATATTGGCAACCTGGCCCCAAAGCTGCTCTGGGACATGATGCTCCGAGTCTGACAGTATTTAACAAGACACCTGCCGAGGGTGCAGTGCTCCTGAAGGACCTTAAAAGAAAAACTCCTTCTTCCCCTATCAAGGACACTGCAATTCCCAAGAAAACATGATCAAAGAAAGCTAAGCCACTCCCTCAGGTATGAATGCTTTTGATCCTTTATCTATCATCTCGCAAATGTGTTTGTATTCATCACTCTCTTTCAACAGTACGAGGCTCACCCTCAAAGCCCGACCGAGTGGTAAATTTGGAAGATTCTCCTGAACATTACGCTAGCCAAGCGAGATGTCAATGAATCGTCGGTCATCTGGTGCGTATCTCGTACTAGAGTTTTTCTTGTTCTTCCATTTGCATACCGAGTCTCATTTTATTCTTCGACTCGGATGAACGAGGAGAAACGAAGAAATTCCTCTCCATCGAGACAAATGAACAAGGAGAACCCCTTCTTCCGAGCTTCAAGTTTCAACAACTCGATAATCCGGGATGTACCAAGCCATGATATTGCCAATCCTGAAGTGATTTGTGGCATCAACCACCCAACATATTGATGTTACTCGGAGGCAATCGATCAAGTAATTGCCGAAGAGGTATTATTCTTACTCCACTCGGCTATTTTTTCATTCAGACCGAATCATTTGGCTAAACTATCTTTCTTGTTCACCAACAGGATACTGCTCATCCTCAAGCCAGTTTTTCCCTTATCGCCGAAGAGTTTCTTTGGGGATAAAGATGATGAAGTTTCTTCCAACCAGCGAGTTATCATCGAGAGAGTCAAGCCAAGCTAAAGGATATAATCTCATTCTGAAAAAGGATATTGTCGCCTTGACCCAAGATTCAGACAAAATAAGGGAAATAGCAGAGCTTATTGATCAACAGCTTCCCTCTAATCTCAAAGCCGCAATAGATGCCTTATCACACCTTGATGATCACTCTGCTGCCATCAAGAGAGCACACAAGAATATGTCCACCAAAATTGACCTAGAAAAAGAAAGGTGGCCAAGGAACGCGGAGTCAAGGAGCTCTACTACGGCATCAAGTCAAGCGAGTACCTTTTGAGCACCTTAGAACCGAGCTGAGATCATGAGAGAAGAAAGAACCAAACTTGAAGCTCAACTAGCTCAACCGAATGCTAACATTCGGTCCCATGAAACCAAGCTCGCAAATCTGCCATCTCTCGATTCGGCTAAGTCCGAATACAATCAGTCATCAAGGAGACGCGGCAAATCAAAAGCAAACTGTCCAACATCCAAGATTCTGAAGAAGAGGACCAAAAAGCTCTTGATGAAGTTAACCGAATCAAGGCTGATGCTCTAGCTGTCATCAACTCTTTTCTAAATGTATAGATGCTTGGTTTGTACTTGAAGATGTAGATATTTAGGCTTGACCCTGTCATATTTGAAAACAATTCCCCTTCTCTGGAAAAATAGATAATCTTCATTTTTTTCTCTTTCTTCTTTGCTTCTGTTGCTATTCGGCTCTTCCAATTACGATTGTACTCATAGATGCGTGTATCAACCGAACGTAACCGTTGCTGCCTCAAGTGCTCACTTTAGCCGAATAGCTTTCATCAGCTATCTAGCCGACCGAGCGTATGGTAACTGAATCGCCAGTGGTGATGGGCTCAGCCCAACTCAACATCGGCCCATAAGTGTGGAAACCCTATCCTGTCGCTTGGCTTTCCCGCAGTCTCGCCACGGCTCCCACGTTCATAAATAGGACCAGTCGGCTCCCACCATCATCACATCAAGCACAAGTAGTTGCTATCATCCCTAATCTCTTCCACTTCCTCTCCGCCTTCAAGCCCCAAAAAACCCCCACCACCACCAATGGCGAGCAGCAGTGATCGCAACAAGCGTCCTGCTCAGGACGAGGCGGAGGGAAGCAGCAACCGGCGCCGGCGGTGAGATTCTCAATCCCTTGAGTTGTGCTACTTGATAGTTTTTACCCGATCTGAGTCTCTGCCCCCTTACGGTTATTCATCTTCTTGATCTGTTTCAGGGCCGTCGGGAACACCGGCGACTACGTCGCCAACTTCCAAAGGCGGGTCGCCCGGGCCGGCACTCGCACTCCTCCTTCCGCTACCGCTCCTGCTCCTGCGGCGGATGCGGCGGAGGGAAGCAGCCGTGGTGGCCGCCGTCTGCAGTAAGAGATAACTTCCCTATCTCGTTTGCAGTTTCTTTTTCTTATTTAGCCGATCTTGATTGCACTTTGTTTGTAGGACGGCGAGGATCGGCACCGGCCGGTGGCGTTTCCGCGCCGGCCGCGGCGTTCGGCCTTTTGCCCCGCCGCCGGCTCCGGCTCTAGCCCGGCTCCCGCTCCTGCTCCGGCGGCGGCACGCCTCGGCCTCATCGGGGGTCCGCCTCTTCGTACCGTCCTATATGGGACGGGAACGATGAGGAGATCCGGCGCATACGGCCGCTACGACGCCGCCGCGTACCGCCGCGAGAGGGACGAGGGCGATGGAGCTTCTTGGTGAAGAAACCAAGAAGTTTGGGATCGCCCGGTTGGAGTGGGAGGACACTTGCCGCGAGATGACGGAGACCATCACCGCAGTACTTGTTCTTCTGCCATTGCTTGATTTCCGTTTTCTTGATCTCGCTTACTCATTGTCCGTCTTGTTTTTCCTTTGCGAGACCTCAACGCGGAGCCTGGACCGCCCGAGGTTGCGGCGGCGGCGCCGGCGGCCAACCACGTGAATGCCCAGGGGGCGACCCTGGTAGATCGCCTCGAGGCGGTGCCTGGTCAGATCGATCAGGCTGCTCTTCACGGCGTGCGCCTCGGCACCGCGCTTGGCCTGGCGGGGATGTCGTCCTGGATCGGGGATGACTACGCTCCGATGCCAACCGGCTTCCGGGGCGGGCTTCTCCATGAGGTCAACGGCATCGAGGGCCTCCTGGCGGGGTACGACGACCACGCCGACGCCATGGCCAACGCCACCAACCCAGAGTCCGTCCTCAACAAGCTCTTCACCGAAGAAGAGGAGTAGCTTGTATTAGGATTGACGCGGGTTGTAAATAAAAACTTTTAATGAAGAATGTTGGTCTTTTCCCTGTTCTTGCTTATACGTGATGATATTCATTTGTTGCATTTGCTTGAATTATCACCCCTTTATTTAGAATTCGACCGCAACATTCTTGCCGAACGAAATTTTCCCGAACGCGCAACGTTGTCTTAGCCGATTAGATCTTGGTCTGTTCCACGACTTGACGGTTTGTAGCGTAGTACTTCAATTCACTTTATCTTCTCCCGATAAACCTATCAGTTGAGAGATAAGATCAAACCTGTTCACTTATACTCTAAAAATTGACTAAAGGCGATATAACCGTATCGGCTATTTTTGTTCTGAAGACGATACACACGATATCGGCTATTTTTACACTAGAGGCGATACAATAATATCGGCTATTTCTCTCCAACTTCCTTCCTTTGCTCTGAAGGCGATTTTATTCAATCGGCTATACCACGTTTACGTCATAATCACAATTAGGATCCAACTTCGATACTTGGATAAAACTTCTTAAGGTATCTGCCATTGATGGCTCTAGTAAGTTCTTCTCCAAATAGCGTTTTCAATATATACGCATTACCAGGTGCACAACTGACAACCCGAAAAGGTCCTTCCCAATTTGGTGACCATTTGCCAAATGTCTTATCCTTTGCACCAATTGGCAATATTATTTTCCAAACCAATTCTCCTTCTGCAAATTGCTTAATTTTAACTCTCTTGTTGTAGTACTTGGCAACACGCATTTTATTCTTCTCGATGTTCTCCAAAGCTTTAAGACGAATCAAATGCAAATCTTCTAATTCATCCATCATCAAATCCTTATAATCTTTTTACGTCGAGTCCTTTTGTAACTCAACTCTCCTTGATCCGATTGCAACTCCCAAGGCATTATAGCATTATGTCCATAAACCAACTCATATGGAGATGCTTGTGTGGATCCATGGCAAGCCATTCGGTAAGCCCACAATGCTTCATTAAGGACCAAGTGCCATCTCCTTGGCTTCTCATTGATTTTCTTCGAATAATCTTGATCATGATCTTATTTGACGCCTACGCTTGGCCATTGGCTTGTGCATAATAAGGAGAAGAATTATACAGACCTTATCCCCATGCTTTCGGCAAAGTCACAAAACTCGAAGAAGTAAACTAAGTCCCACGATCGGTTGTAATGGCCTGTGGGATCCCAAACCTATGAATTATATGTTCTTTGACAAAACTGATCATATTTTCGATGTGACCCTTTTCAAAGGGATAGCTTCAACCCACTTGGTGAAATAATCTGTTGCCGGCAACACAAATTTGTGTCCTTTGCTAGATGGAGGATTGATCTGTCCAATTAAATCTATACCCCATCCTACGAACGGCCATGGTTTGATTATTGGATTCGGAGCAGATGCGGGTGCTCTTTGAACATTACCAAATATCTGACAGTCTCGACACCCTTTGTAATATTCAAAGCAATCCTCCAACATAGTCGGCCAGAAGTACCCTGTTCTTCTGATTATCCATTTCATTCGGTAAGCCGACTGATGTCCACCACAAGCTCCTTCATGAACCTCAAACATAATCTTCTTAGCTTGTTCTTGACTCAAGCACTTGAGCAACACTCCATCTATAGACTTGTGGTACAACTGATCATCAAGAAGTACGAATTTAAGGGCCTTATACACGAGCCTTCGGGAAACTTTTTGAGATGGGTCTTTCGGATAGTTGATAATGTCACTTCTCCAGTCATTACTTATCGATCGAATTGAAAACATCTTCTTCGTCTTTGTATAGACTTCATGATTTTCCCGATATCCAGAGGCCGCTTGAGCTAATTTATTTGCTTCTCCATTGTGCTCTCGGGTATATAATGCAAAGTAACTGCGAAAAGCTTTTCGGAAGTTCCTACCTTGTTCATGGTACCCTTGCGGTACATCATTTTTGCATTCATATTGTCTGTCAAGCGATTGATCACCAATTCGAGAATCACCAAATACTTCAACGCATGACCTTCACTTCTATTAACAGTACGAAGCCCTCTAAGCAAAGCCTCATACTCGCTTGATTGTTAGTGACGAGGATATTCAATTGAAAAAGCAAATTCAAATGTATTTCCACGTGGGGATATCAAAAGAATACCAAAGCACCACCACCTTTATCACATGATGATCCATCAAAAAATAATGCCCATGGGGCAATGTTAATCATATCAACGAGATAAATCACGATGTTGAGTAATAAAATCGGCAATTACATGTCCTTTCTTTGCTTTTGCCGACTCATACTTTAAATTAAATTCGACGGTGCTAATACCCATTTGCCGATTCTTCCATTCAAAATCGGCATTGACAACATATGTTTAATTACATCAAAACTAGATATCACCACACATTCGGCATTTAACAAATAGTGCCGAAATTTGGTGCATGAGTAATAAACACACAAACGAGTTTTTCTATAGCCGAATACCTTGTTTCGGGATCTAGCAATTTTCGGCTAAGGTAAGCTATTACCCTCTCTTTTCCATCAAACTCTTGCATAAGGGCCGATCCTATTGTTAGACTATCGGCCGCCACATACTGACTTGAAAGGTTTCTCAAGTTGTGGAGGTACCAACACTTTGGTGGTGCCTTCATATATTGCTTGATCTCATCAAAAAGCCTTTTTCTTGTACGTCACCCAGAGACAAATTTCTCGATCCTTCTTGAGCTTCAACAATGGAGAGAAAGGCAATACTCTTTCTGATAAATTGGATATGAATCTTCTCACGAAATTGATCTTGCCCAGCAACGATTGCAACTCTGTAAGGTTAGTTGGGGGCACAACTTTGTCTATTGCTTCCATGCTCTTTTTCCCAACTTCTATCCCTCCTTTGTGGATCAAGAACCCTAAGAACTCACCAGCCGAGACTCCAAAAGCACACTTATTTGGATTCATCTTTAAACCATGTTTCCTCGTGCACTCCAGAGTCCTTCTCAAATCGGCTAAATGTCCTTCATGGTCTCTGGATTTGACTACCACATCATCAATATAAATCTCTACAATTTTGCCGATCAACTCATGAAAGATATAATTCATGGCTCTCTGATAAGTTGCACCAGCATTCTTTAATCCAAATGTCATTACTATCCATTCAAATAACCCAATGTGGCCAGGACATCGAATGCGTCTTTGCAATATCTTCAAGCGCCATGAAAATCGATTGTAGCCGCATTGCCATCCATAAAGCCGATGACTTCATACCCTCTTCTTTGCATCCACTAATAAATCGGCCCACTGGCATTGGGTAACCATCCATGGGAGTAGCTTTGTTGAGATCTCTCGAAATCTATGCATACTCTCATCTTCCCATTCTTTTTGTAGACAGGTACTATGTTTGAAATCCACTCGCATACCCGCATGGCCGAATAAAGTTTGCTTCAATTAGTCTTTCAACTTCTTTCTTTACATTGGCCAATACCTCCTCTTTATAGATTTTTCGTGGAGGTTGTTTGAAAGGACGAAATCCAGGTTTTATAGGCAATTTATGTTCAACAATTGATCGATCCAATCCAGGCATTTCGTGTAATCCCAAGCAAAACAATCTTTGAACTCCTTCAACAACTCTACTAACTTCAACTTATATTCTCGGGTCTAAATTTGCCTTTGATATACATCGGCCTTGACTTTGTGCTATCACCAACATCGATCTCTTCTAACTTGTCGGCCGACATGAAACCACGACCCGGTTGCCTTTGCCGCCATCGATTGGATTGCCCATTAAAAGTTACCGTCGAGCCGACTGCTGGATTGTTGATCTCTGTCGAACACATTGACGGGACCTTCTTTCCATTTTTACCCGAAAAGCGAGTCTTGTCCATCATACTCCCAATAAGCGAGGCTCGGAAGTGGCAACACTCTTTGAATCATCGCTTGAACAATCTCTACATCATCTCCTATCTTTGAATGAGAATTTGATGCATAGTTGAGGGTACACCGGCAATTAGCATGGATCCAATCCCTTTCAAGAAGCATGCTATATGCCCCCTTGCCATCAATGACAAAGAAAGTAGTGATCAAAGTCTTGGATCCAATCATCGTTCCACATGTCTTGCTCCACGAGTATCGAAGCATTGCCGCAAAATCTCTAAGGATCATGTCGGTCTGCAACAAATCTTCACTTGTCATACCAAGCTTTCGAAAGTAGCATAGGGCATAATATTGATAGCAGCCCCTCCATCAACAAGCATCTTGGTTAAAGGCTTGCCATTGACATATCCCTTCGGGTATAATGGTTTCGAGATGACGGTTTTTAAGCGGCTTATCAAAGGCGCTTTGCCGAGTCAACACAAGTTGAGCCATCGAGTCTCGGCATTCGGTTTCATCAAAGTCGAGTACACTTCATCTTGAACTTCTTGATCTTCGGGGGCTCTAAACTCCAATGGGATAAAGAACACCATGTTAGTATCGGTAGAAGGACCCCGTCCATCATCCTTTTTCTTAGGACGCCACACCGGCTTTTTTTGGCTAATTCTGCTTCGGCTCTTGATTCCTCAAATTTGAACTCTTCTCTTCCGGCTTTTCCTCGAGACCCGGGAGGGCACCATTGACCTTTTTGCCACACTGTAGGAGCTCTCTTCCGCATCATGGACACCGCCTTGTGAGCCCAAGCTTGGTCTCGCAAATCTTTTCCTCCGATGTCCATCAAAATTTGTTTTTATTTTTAGACGCCGTCGTTCTCGGAACTTTCATCCCAAGTCTATCATGAACGGGACGGTTGACTCGAGATTGCCTGTACTACGAATATTGATCACTGCATTCAGGGCAATTGTTCCTGGCAGGCAACTTCAAGCCTTCATTCCAACAGTGTCTGAAGAAAGAACAGTTCCAATGAGATTGCTCTTGTTCTCTTTGGCGCACCTCTGCTTCATATCTCCGACGTTCTGCCATGAACCTGCGTTCCTCTTCAATGTACTGCTGCTCCTCATCATACTCCATCTCCTTTTCCTCTCGCCACTTATTCAACAAGTGTTGTCTTTGTAACTCGCGCTTTGGCTCGGCGTGTATTCGGCAATTTCCTTAGCCGCATCTCGAAGTCGACCCTTCTCGTTCGGCTATTTACGAACCGTACTTGTTGCACTTCCTCCTTGGTAACTTGCCGATTAGGGTCACGGACACCACTCTCCTTGGCTTTTTCGAGGTCGAACCTTCATCTTTCCCTTTTCCTTGGACTCACCGGCATCAACCATGCCTATAGAGAAAGAGACCATGTTACGAGGGAATGGATTTTTGTCTACTTTCATTTTGCCATCAAATCTCAAGTGTCCATCTTGAATAGCTTTACGAATCTTTACCCCGAACACTCGGCAATCATTGGTATGATGAGAACTTGTATCATGAAACCCACGGTACTTCTTATCCTTTACCCCTTCGTGGCGCAAACATAGGATGTTCTTACGCGGCTTGACGCGTCCCTCTTGGATCGATCTGAAAAAAGCTTATACGCTTCATCGACATCAAAATCATAAGATCCCTTTTCTTTGCTTCACCCATCGATGTGACCAAAGTAGGCTCTTTTGTCCAGTTCAACTCTGCGCTGCTACTTCATCTTCATCTTCATATTCGATGCTTCTTCTAGAAATCCACGATACATGTCAACGGTTGCACTATTCTTCGAAAACGAGCATCTCTCCTGAACCCTTGGGCTTGATTGCTCATTGCTTGTCAATTTTTGTGCAAGTTTGTCCAAGGTCTTCAAACTCCATGCCGAATAGCTTGTCTACGATATGTGGCGCATGCCCGCAATGACCAATTGTGCGAGTTGATCATCGGGAATAGTCGAGAGAATAGCACATATTCTTCGCTTCTCGAATCTACGAAGATACTCCATTGGTGTCTCGTAGTCTTCATTCTCATAGCCCAAAGATCAACCATCTTCTTTTCATTGGTTCTGTATAAAAGTATGAATGGAACTTTTGCTCCAATCCCCGCCCATGTACCAATGGAATTAGCCGGCTGCGATGCAAACGATGTGAAAGCCGGCCCGTCGAGACATAGGAAAATATCTAATCCTCCATGCTTCATCGCGGCGGCTTCTCCAAGTTGCATCGGATATCGTGACATGCTCAATGGTGCTTGGTGTCATCGACCGAGAATTTGGTCAAATCGTTGGTGGCTTAACTCTTGGTGGAAGAGCTACCCTATTGTACCACTGGGAAAGGAGATTTGTATGCATATGTCGATGCTTTGGTTTCGGGCCGAATTGATTCTCGCATCATATCGGCCATTCCGCTTAGGAGGTCATCATTTGCATCTTTCGCTCCTGTCTCCTAGAAGGCACTCTGATGCACTCCGTGCCCTGGATTCGGCAAATCATTCGAGCTTTATGTAATCAGTGAATTCATTGTACCCATCTCCATAGACACTCTTCTCGCAATCTATTTGCCCGGGGAGATCTTGTAAGCGAGATGCGGGTATATACATTGTTGCACCAAAAGCTACTTGACCATGAGTTTTTGCTCGGTCACGGGAGGCTTCTCTTTTTCATCGTGAATAGCTCCATCCTTGCTTGTACCGATCATCTCTTCTCCTCCAGTTGACTTCCCCGAAGATTCTTTGAGTGTTGAAGTACACTGGCCCAGCAAGCTCTCCAAATCTTTCTTCAAAGCGCTTGTCAACTGCTGGACCAAAAGTGTCAGCCATGATTTTGCGGAAGGTGCCCAGAAAAGCTGTGTTGTGATTTAACATAGTGTCTCCCACAGCTTTGTAAATGGCTCCAACTACCCTCTGCATCTCTTCCTCGTCGTAATGTCGCCGGCCCGGCGAGAAGAACTCGTGGCGGTGATTGCTTGACGATCACTCGCCACTCTTGTTCTTGGAAAAAGACATCGACATTTCGCGATCTTGTTCCATTGCTTGCTCTACCATCGGCGTTGCTACGGTTGCGGCTCATCCAAGGTCACGTTCGAACGTGACGTTGTCAATTTCCGATCCCATCCTAGGCGAGAAGTGGTCCCACCGGGCGTGCCAAAAAGTGTGTTGACGCAAAATGTGACCGTGCGCGCTCACACACCGCAAGCCGGAAAGCGTGGCTTCAATCGGGTGCCGGCGTTTCGAATCCGGAGGCGTGCCCGGTCGGTTTGACATGAAAGCCGACAAGGGATAAAACTGTTAGATCAAAAGGTGGAACGTCGGTTGAGACCAGACAGTTCCATATTTACGGCCCCGAAGCCACTTACGACGACACATAGCTATAGAAGCTGTCGCGCCAAAGCATGTTTATAGCCCATTCGGCAAATACAAAGTAAGAAGCATAAAACGCTGATTGCCGAATACACATGAATGTAAAGACATGTTTGAACAAGTGAAAATCGATCATCATATATCATATAAAGCATAAATCTAAACCGATATCATCGTTCAAAGCATAATGAATAAGCGGGCAACTCGTAAATATAAATCTACTTAAATAACACATGCATAGGCCTAATCCAACTAGTACGCCGCACGTCTAGCCTTCATAAGCCCGTCGAGCATAGACCCAAGCAAGTTAATCCACCGCATGATACCGCTTGCTACAGATCTACACCACTCCTTACGACTAGATTAATCCACCGCATGATACGATCTAATAGTAAGAAGCTAAAAGCATGCATATACCTAAACAGATCTATAAATACTCGTTGCTCGTAAAGCATCATCAAGCACTAATAATTAAGGATAAGTAACTTATAAATATAAATCTACTAAATAACACATGCATAGGCTACTCCAACTAGTACGCACGCACGTCTAGCCTTCATAAACCCGTCGAGCATAAACCCAAGCAAGCTAATCCACCGCATGATACCACTCACTATGAATTTATACCACTCCTTGCCATTAGATTAATCCACCGCATGATACAATCTAACAATAAAGAGCTAAAAGCACGTAACTACCTAATAGATCTATAAATACTTGTTACATGTGTGAGCATAACCGTATCGGCAAGATTGCCGAATCGGGGTCCATGAAGAAGGAACAAACAAGTAATATGTAAAAGAAACCTATCGATTAAACCGATCTCTAGTCCACCGGATGACTAGCTCTAGAGTAACCCAAAGACTTGCATCGCCGCACGGTACCCGGTCTGTCAAGGCTTATTCTACATCTAACGTGAATGAACCCGCAACACGTGACAATCTAGATCGATCCATCTAATTCGGCTATACAAATATGTGATTTATCTATCAAGAGCCGAACCGTATCGATCTAGATTGGGCAAAAGAGTGTTGCAAATAAATAAACATTAAATAAAGCATGCAACATGTGATAACTTAATGAATCTATTAGATCTTGCCAAATCTAAGAGAGCCGATAACTATCTTTACTCATGTCTTAATCCGCACGATACAAGGCACAAGCAAAAACTTCCCATCATTAAGCTTAAATCCGCCGCACGATACTAAGCAAAACGGATGAGACTACTTGCATCATAATCTAAATCCGCCGCACGATACTAGACATGATAGCAAGGTTGCGGGACTTACGGAGGTCGACGGATCGATTGGCCCTCTCGAAGAACTCGACGACACGACTAAAGGACTCGAAGGGTGGCACGTAGCCGGTTGTATTGAATTGGTTGTGAACCTTTATTACAATGGTCGAGGGTTTATATTTATACCCCGGGACGTAACATGAGTCCTAAGCACTTACGAACTATTTAAACAAAATTGGAAAGACAAAAACACGCTAACTCTATCCATAATCGGAGTCCTTGATCATCACGACTCCTTCTCTTTTCGGTCGGCTTCCCTTTCCTTTTTCCGTCTTCAAACGAAGCAGTTGCCGACCGCTTGACCATTTGCCGAACATATGAAAATTAGCCGACCGCATATGCTTTTGCCGAATCTCTCTCTCTGCCGCCTGCGGGTCCACCTGTCATATTCCTGACCAAATTCTGGTGTTAACAGAACTGTACGATGTAAGCGTGAACAATGAGGTTGTAGGCATCGACTTTGACTATGTCTCTCTCCCTGCTGTGGGTGTGGCGGGTGGTGCCGCCACGGTGAAAGGTCACAATGGCTATAGGGGGGTGAATAGCCTAATAAAATTTCTAGCAAAAGCACTAGACAACCAATTAGCAAGCTAGGCGGCAAATGTGCAAAGCTAAAGCTTCGACTACTCTATGCAAGCCGTCCTAAACAATGCAAGGCTACTCAATTTAATTGCACACTCAAAAACGGTGATCAAGCTACACAAAATCGGTTCACCGAAACCGAACAAGCAATTCTACCCACGGGATTTAAACTACTCAATGAGTGGTTCCCGACCGACCACAACAAGCAATTCTACTTTGCGGAAAGTAAAGAGATGATCGAAGGTTATACCGCCGCGAAGAGTAGTAGATAGCCAATCACCAGTGTAGAAACCAATCACCTAGAAATGCTCAAGCACAAGCACAAGGAGGTCGAAGCCTCGGCAATCACAAATCAACACAATGATTTTTTACCGAGGTTCACTTGCTTCCCGGCAAGCTAGTCCTCGTTGTGGCGATGCACTTGCTTGGTGAGTTGCCTGCTTAATTGGCTCGGTGCCAAAGACCCCAATGGGGAGCCGCAATCTCCACACAAGACAAGGATCCACAAGCCACGAGCAATCCACTAGAGTATCCTTTCGCGAACTCCCGGGGAAGGATCAAGAACCCCTCACAAGAACCCGGTGTGGCCTCGAACAATCACCAAGTCGAGCTCAACCACCACCCGCTGCTCCAAACCGTCTACGGTGACGGGAATCACCGAAGAGTAACAAGAATCCGCAGCTCACTCGATGAACAAGTGACTCTAGATGCAACTCTCAATGCAAATCACTTGTTCTCACTCAAATCTCTCAAGATTAGCAAAGGAATCAAAGAGATGAGTGGGGGAGTATCTCTCCCCGCTCAAAGTATGCTCAAGTGTGTAGAAATCGCAAAGAGGGACTCCCAAGCCGGCCAACCCTCTATTTATAGACCCAAGGTCGAAATAGAGCCGTTGCCCTGCCGGGCAGCGCTCCACAACGCGCCGGACGCGTCCCTGGGCCGCCCGCCGGACGCGTCCGGCGCTCTTCAGTGCGCCACGGAGACGACCGTTGCGTTTGAAGTCTGCTGAGCTGGCGCGTCAGGCGCCCGAGTCCGATGCGTCACGCCGGACGCGTCCGGTGCCTCCTGCGCCCAACCGTCGCGAGAGAAGCGAGCCGCCACGTCGCCGTCCGAGCCGCGTCCGCCGCGCATCCGGCCCTCGTCCGGCGACCCGACGTGCACGAGCGTAAGCTCGAAGTTCGGTGCGCGTCGGGGACCGCCGGACGCGCCACGCCCGCGTCCCGCCGCTCGCAGAACGCGACCAAAGACCACGCCCACGATGCCCACAACGCGTCGGACGCGTCTCCGCCGAGTCCGCGCCTTCGCCAGAGTCCGGCGCCTTATGATCGTCATTTCATGCGCCAAACTTGCTCCAACTTGATCCAAACAAGTTCCCTTGCCTTGTGCACTAACTCCACCAAGTGTAGTTCCAAACCCAAGTCTTGGAGTTAGCATTTCACTCAAGAAATATCACGCAAGGGTTAGCTCTCTAGTTAGCCTCTCATGCATCATGCAAAGTCACAACTAGAGGCACTTAGGACCGCGAATGAACCGAGGAAACCCCTCTTGATAGTCGGTTATCGATCCTAAATGTGGTCACACTCGCTAAGTGTCTTGACCACCAAACCGGAAAGCCCTATCAAGTATACCTTCGCCTTGATCTCCACGGGCGTTTCCATCCATCACCGGAGCTTGATCACTTCACATGTCCACCATGTTCGACACCGTGATCACCGTGCTCCATCATCCACCGTCACGTTGCTATGTGTCTAACCACACTTAGAGCAAAGCATTAGCAACGTTTGAGGGTCATTAATTACCAAAACCAAACCGGAGCTTTCACACGGCCTGGCGCCGCGACATTTGGCGCGTCTCTGCGCGGCTCACTAGGCGGTTCTCTGTGTCCGTGCTTCTAGAGCCGCTTGACGGCTCCGGCCAGGCGTGGTGGCTGTTCAATGTGTATGGGCCGACGCTAGACGCTGACAAACCGGACTTCCTGCAGGAGCTGCGCGACGTCAAGGCGGCCTGTAACGGCCCCTGGCTAGTATGTGGGGACTTCAACATCATATACCTGGCAGCGGACAAGAACAATGGACGCCTCCATCGCGGCCAAATGCGCGCGTTCCGGCGGGTCATTGACGATCTTAGCCTGGTTGAGGTACACCTTTCGGGCAGGTTGTATACCTGGTCGAACGGACGTGATCTTCCAACTCTAGAGCGACTTGACCGCGCGTTCGGCGACCAGGAGTGGATCGCGCGCTTCACCTCACACCACCTCCGGTGTCTTTCCTCCGACTCCTCCGACCATGCCCCCCTGCTCCTCCTCCTGAGCTCGGCCGCCTGGGCGCCTCCCAGGTTCCACTTTGAGCTCAGCTGGGTCAGGCTTCGTGGGTTCATGGACGTCATCAGGGACGCCTGGGGACCGTGGCTGCCGAACCTTGACGCGTGCCACGCGCTAGATCAAGAAGCTGCGTTTCCTGGCCAAGGCGCTGCGCAGCTGGCGCGCTGCCTGCGTTGGGAACGTTCCCCTGCAGCTAGCGGCACACCGGGTCGTGATCTATGAGCTCGAGACGCTGCAGGAGTCCAGGCCCCTTGTGCCGGTTGAGCTCGACTGGCTGCGCGAGCTCAAGGGCAACGTGCTGGGGTTAGCTTCCCTCACCCGCACGATGGCGAGGCGGCGCGCCAGACGCGCTCCCGGCGGAGGGCGATGCGTGCACCGATTCTTCCACGTGCAGGCCTGCCACGTACGCCGCAAGAACCACCTTCTCGCTATAAATCACGAGGGGCACACCTTCACTGACGAAGAAGCCAAAGCGGGTATCGTGTTTACTTTCTACAATGACCTCATTGGGAAGCCATTCCCCCCCTCGCAGATTGACCTCGGCCACCGGGCGCGCGCAGCTTGACCTTTCTGAGCAAGCCGCCCGCTTCACGCCGGAGGAGATCCTTGTTGCTGTGCAGGAGATGCCGTCCAATCGCGCGCCCGGACCGGACGGATTCTGTGGTGGCTTCTACAAGGCGGCTTGGGAGGTCGTTGGTCCGGACATCTTGCGCCTGTTCGAGGCACTCTGGGATCAGGACTACAGGAGCTTCCACCACATCAATGAGGCCGTCATGATCCTGCTTCACAAGACGCAGTCGACGGAGGGGCTGAGGGACTACCGACCTATAAGCCTCATCCACTTAGTTGGCAAACTATTCTCCAAAGCGTTGGCGCTGCGCTTGGCGATTAGGATGCCCGAGCTGGTGAACTGCAACCAGACGACCTTCATCAGGGGGAGGATGATCCACGAAAACTTCAGGACTGTGCAGTTAGCGTGCCGCTGGTTGCATGCGCACCGCCGCCCAACTGTTCTGCTGAAGGTGGACCTGGCCAAGGCCTTCGATGCTGTGGCGTGGCCTTTCCTGCTTGAGGTGCTTGACCACATTGGGTTTCCGCTGCGGTGGCGCGACTGGATTGCCGCCATGCTTTCCACGGCCAGCACGCGTGTTTTGGTCAATGGCCGCCCGGGACGGAGGATCTCGCCACAACCGTGGCCCGAGGCAAGGGGACCCCTTTCTCCTCGTTGTTCGTCATCGTGATGGAGGTCCTTAATGCCCTCATCTCGGTCGCCGACGCACAGGGGCCGCTGCCTCTCCCGGCCCACGTCGCGCGTTGTCGTGCGTCCATCTACGCCGATGACCTCGTTGTCTTCCTCACCCCAGCAGCGACTGATCTGGAGTGCATGCGCCAGTTGCTCCACCTCTTCGCGGGCGCCTCGGGCCTGGAGACCAACATCCACAAGTGCTCCATCACGCCCATTCGCTGCTCAGAGGAGGAGGTTGCGACGGTGCTGCAGGCTTTCCCCTGCAGGGTGCAGCCCTTCCCCTGCCGTTACCTCGGAGCGCCTCTCTCCGTCTCCAGGCTGAGGCGTGAGGACGAGCAGCCTCTCATTGATGCGGTGGCGGCGCGCATCCCGACCTGGAAGGCTAATCTCCTCAACGCGGCAGGCCGCAAGACGCTCGTGCATAGCACGCCGTCGGCCATCCCGGTGCATGTATCCATCTCCTGCTCCCTCTCCTCCTAGGCGGTGGCGGAGATCGACAAGCGCCGGCGGGGCTTCCTCTGGGCCGGGAAAGACTCCATGGCAGGCGGCAAGTGCAAGGTCGCTGTTGGCATTTCTTAGCGCGATTACCAAAATAGACTTAGAGCCCAATTCGATAACGGCGCGAAACGCTAAATGGCTCTACTCGGCATAATTACTAGAAAGCTGGTTCTAGCAACTACGCGAGTGTTGCCGGAGATAGATCACATCCTAGTAGATAAATATCCGCAAGCGCACGGATCTATCGTATGAGCATTTCACCGGAAGTATTCGGGGTATCGTTATTTATAATTTCCCAAAGGAAGGCATGGGGTAGTTAAGTATTCTAGCATGGGTATGAATACAATATCTAGCATGAGGAGAAACCGACCAATGTGCTATACAGGGGTAAACATACGGTAATTTGGATAGTGGACACACACTTAGAGCAACCTCAAAGGAATAAAGATAAAATAAAGAATAAAGAATAATCTACGCGGGGCAGGCAGGTCCTATATAGTCAATACTAGAACAGCTAATTCCACATGTTATACAAGTCAAGACTCGACTATAGACTAGGAATATGGGGAGACCGCGGCAACCGGTCACGCGTCGATGGCGGCATTTACGAACTCCTACTCAACATGCGAACGTGGGGGATTACAAGGGACGGACAGGCTGTCACCACCCGCCGCCTACCACCTCAACCGTGGCATGCCGACATATCCGAAGGTTCCTCGCACCGGACACCACGTCCGCATACTAAGGAGCTACCTACGTTCCCCGGGACTCCCACCCTACGGATGGACGAGCTAGAACATAGGCAAACCCGAAGGCACATCGAACCGCTATTCCTCTTCTACAATCTAATCTAAACAAGTAAAACACACGAACGATGAAGAACAATGTAGAACACGATGAACAACTCTCACAAGAGCTATGGCCTAGTTCTTGATCATAGAATATATCGTGTACTAGACTATACTCTAGTTCATATGCACGACTATATAAATATAATGAGAACTTGACTAAGGAAGAATGCTCCATAGATTTATACCAAAGGTGTAGCTTTTTCCCCTCGGAGACAAGCTCTCCAAGTAGCTTTGCCTAGCTCCAAATAACTAACACTAATGCTAAAGAACAAGTGTGAGGTGTAGAGATGGCTCCAAATGGTGTGTGTTGAGGTGGGGGCCTCTTCTTCATTTATAGGGCACCGAAGGCGGTTCGGGGTATGGAGGTAAAATAACCAGCGGAACCGTCATGCCCGGATGGAAGGAGGCGACCGCCTTTGGCCGGGCCCACCGGGCGGCCGGCCGGGCGCGCGCGCGCCCAGCGCTTCGCGCCGGGTGGCGCGCCCTCGACCGCCTTTGGCGGGTGGGCACGGGCCGCCATCGGGTCGCATCCATGCCGGTGCTTTTGGCCCATTTCGACCCCGGATGGCCCACTTGCTCTTGAGCTTGTTTTACGCCTTCCGAAAAGCGTACTTTTATTCCGAAATTCCGCACTTGGTGTACATTCGCAAAACAATATTTTCTCCAAGCACAGGTGGAACTAGGTCAATAGTAAAGATATATGTGATATAAAATATTTATTTTCCCCATAATGACCTATAGTTGGCGGGTATAAATCGAGTTAAGGACCGCCAACAAGATCCCCCAAGCTTACCCCTTGCTCGTCCCGAGCAAGTCTTGGCTTTGGGTTGTTGATCAGGGGTTGCTACGATGCCGATTATATCTCAAGTGTACAAGCTTAGAAGAGAGCGTTCTACTGCTATTTGGATAAATCGGCAATTGTATCTACTCTTATGATTCCTGATGGAGTGGGGCTTCTAGTTTTCTCAAGTCTTGGGCGATTGCAAAATAGAACAGGTTCCAAAGACGGTGCTTTTCAATCGTCCCAAGATCAACTTTCAGTCCGGAGGTTTTGTAAGTTTTTTTTTTATAAATAAACCAAGTTCCTCAAATGACCCACTCGGTCGCTCAAAGTGTATAGTAACCTCACCAAAGGCATTTTCAACTTGCCTTCTTCCTACCACTAAAGCTGAGAGTGGAGTTTTGGGTAGGTATGTAAGTGGGCATACTTGTATCACATATGTTGTAAGGTCAAGGATTAAACCTTACGGAGATTAAGCTATACACCTTGATTGAGATGTGCAAGTGTGTGGATGGAATGAAAGATGATTCCTAATTTTTGTGGTATTTTTGGGTCTCCATGCATCATGACATGCTCTCTTTTATTGATGAATGTGATGAAGAAAAGATGGGCTATCAAGAACATCTATATTTACTCTCTAAATTTTTTTTTGAACGGGGATCTAAGGTGTTTCCCGTTTGCCTACTAAAACAATCTCTCATTTTTTTTTTTTCTTTTCTTTTCCTCTCTCTTTTTTTCACTCTCTTTAAGAACATAGCCCAAAAATTTATTGATGGAAAGGATGTGGTGGAGAGAGATGTCATGATGAACAATGTATGGAGAAATTTTGCAAACTACAAGAGAGGGGTGCGCGATCCTCAAGGTAAGGGTCGGCATTTTTATTTGGTGGAAAAACGGTGCGCAACTCTCAGTGTAAGAGTCGGCGGATGGTGAAGGGTGCATGCTGTGCGCAACTCTCAGTGTAAGAGTTAGCTTTTATTCGGTGGGTGCAAGTGGATCTCAATCATGGGTGTAGAGTCATAATCTCCCGTCGGTAATAATCCGACCGAACTCAATGTACGAACAAGCAAAGACATGAAGGTTCTTTTTCTATAGATAGATCATATGGCTCTGGTGGGTATTTCGCGATCACTGAGGAACTATTGTTTTTGAAGTTTTTTTGAAACAAAAGACTCCGGACATCAGGTTTTCTCAAGGGGACGTTTCATTGCTGTGGTCTAAGTCACTATATCATATCGCGCAATAACCTAGATGAGAGTAATTGTATGCAACCCACTAAATCAAGTTTCTAGAGTATGATAATGTAAGGCCGATAAACCCAAATATTAGAGAAAACTCTATTCTAGGCAAGTACAAACGAGACATAAAATAGAGCAACCAATCATTTCAACATGGGTGGAACTAAACATTTCATAGCACATATATGGAATGGAATTATAAAAGTAATTTTTTTTTTTTTTTGATGCAAGCAACTTGAATTTAAACATGCTAATAAAAATTAAATTGCTAGAAATTAAATATGCAATGCGGTACCTCAATGGGGGTCCTCCCCCAAGCTTATCCCGAAGCTCATGGCCCAGGGTTGATCTTCGTTTGGGCGGGACATCCTCCACCTTTGTGCTCGGGGATGGCATGTCCGTTGTTGCTGATGGCTTCTTGGGTCTCCACTCCATCTTGATAACCTTGGGTGGTGCAGCGGCGGGTGGCTCTTCCTGTCCCTTCTGCACCACCTTCTTTGGTGGTGTGGAAACTTCTTCTTTTTTGCCCTTTTGTTTAGGAGCGGATTTCTTTTTCTTAGGCTGTGTCACAGCCTTTTGCTCCTTTTTAGGAGTTGCTTTTCTTTCCTTGGCTTGCTCGTGAAGTCCTGGGGGTGGATTTTGACCTCCCATATGCCTTGAGTGTTTGGTCCGTATTTGATACGGATCATGTTGCATTGTTCCCGCTTGTGGGGTCGAAATTCAAACTTCTCCTCTGGCCATTTATGTTGAAGCGGATTTCTCCGGCTCCAACATCTATTTGGGCTCCGGCGGTGCTTAAGAATGGCCTCCCAAGGATGAGAGGGGTCTCTTTGGTAAGTTCCATGTCTAGCACCACGAAGTCAACCGGCACGAAGTACCCTCGGATTTTTACTCGGGATGTCCTCGGCAATCCCCCCGGGTAGCGGATGGAGGAGTCGGCCACTGGAGTGTCATGGTTGTTGGTGCAAATTTGTGTGCAATCCAACTTGTCAAAGATCTGTTTTAGGCATGACGCCACGCCTGGCCCCCGCATCACAAAGAGCATGGTCCAACCGTTGGCCCCGATTGAACAAGTGATGGTTGGGCATCCGGGGTCCTTTCTCTTCTCAGTACCGGCGATTGAGTATTGCCGCGTGCATTCCTCCGTCGGCTTGACCGTCTCTCGTGGATGGTAGAGGACGCTTGTTGTTGATGATGTCTTTCACATATCTTGCATAAGAAGGGACATGCAAGACGTCCATGAGTGGGACGCTCACATGTACCTTCCCTATCATCTCAACGGCGTGCGAATTGTTCATCCGCATCATCTTCTTGGTTTTGGTGGGGAACGGTAGGTTACTTGTATCGGGATAGTCTATCATTGCTCCCGTTGATGTTGCTTCCGTGGTTCTTCTTCTACGGGAGGTTCCCTCCGTTTTTGCGCTCGTCTTCCGATGCCGTTTGGTCGGGTATGGTGGATCACTTGTGGACCTTCCTCCCCTTGTTGTTACTGATTTTAGCTCAGCTTTGGCATCCTTGTCCCCAGTTTTGGGCAGAGCGGCAGCTAACTGGGTAAGCTGGGTCTCTATCATGCTGTTAAAACTTTTCTGACTCTTGACAGTGGATAAGAGACCTTCCAGCTTTTTGTCCATGTCTCCCAGGATTGTGTCATGTTGTATCATTTTTTTGGCAAGATTTTCGTTTATTTTGGCTTGGCCGTAAACCAGGTCCTTCAATGAAGGTTGATTCGATTAAACCCGGAGGCGTAATTCGAATTACCTTGGAATGGAGGACGGATCGGTTATTCCGGCCATTCCCTCCTCCTTGCTGCTGGCGAAACCCATTGTTGAGGTAGGCGGCCTCTTCACGGGTCTCGGGGCAGTCATTCCCCGAGTGTCCAGCTTCACCACAGACCTCGCATGTCATGCGAGCGTCCATGGCGTTGACGGTGCCGGATGCATCATTTATGGCACCACCGTCAATCTTTTTCAGGAGTAGGTCTATTTTTGCGGCAAGCATATCCGCCTCCTTCACGGTATGCATGCCTTTTTGTCCCTTGGTGGGAGCGCGGTCCTCCCCCCAAGCTTGGTTTTCCACCATTGTGTTGATCAGTGCCGTAGCACCATCAACAGTCAGTGATAGGAAAGCGCCGCGCCTGCAGGCCCGTGTGCCCCTTCGACATGGGTGTTAACCCATTGTAGAAGTTCTGGAGCACCAGCCCAACTTTCCATCCCATGGTGAGGGCATTCCCGGATGTACTCGGAGCCTCTCCCATGCCTCGGGATGGGTTCCAGCCGATTCGCTAGAAGTTGGTGATTCTTCCCCGCAGGGCATTGGTTTTGCCCATGGGGAAGAATTTAGCGAGGAACGCGGTGGAGCACTTGCTCCATGTGTCAACAGCGGCCTTGTCCTTGTAGAACTGGTCTTCGCCTTTCCCACTAGGGAGAAAGGGAAGAGCCTGAGCCTAATAGCATCAGGTGCGACATCCTTGATGACGATGGTGTCGCATATCTCCAAGAAACACTGAAGATGTGCGTTGGCGTCCTCACTAGGCAGTCCACAGAATGGACGTGCCTGCACCATGGTAATGAGCCCAGTCCTGAGCTCGAAGTTCTTGTCTCCTACGTTGACAGCGGGCCCCCGGTGGGCACGTTGGCAACATTGGGGACGAGAACTCGCGCAGGACTTGGCCATGGAGTGCGGCGTAGTAGGTGCGGTGGTGACTGGTTTCTCTGTCGGCGGAGCAGAAGAGGAGAAGGCACGAGTCCTCTTCCTCCTTAGGAGTGCTTCCGGATTTGAGTTGTGTTGACGGTCGTTAAGTGCCAATTTTTACCGTCAACTAAACATGAGAAAGGACTAAAATATGTTCACCAACTAGATATAGGGGTTACACCGACAATTCCACGAGTTTTGGTGAATGTCTGTTTTCGCAGGTGTCACTGAAAATACCCAAGGAAGGCCCACATGTCAGGTTTACATAGAGATAATCGGGAACCGGTAAAAATTCTGTAATCTGGAAGGTTCGAGAAGGCTCTGGACCAAACGGGAGCCCGAACGGGCTAGGTGGGGAGTCGGCCGACTCCCCCCTTGGGTCGGCCGACTGGCCACCTCCACCAATCAGGTGGAGGCTCGCGGATCCTGCCTCCACCGACCTTGAGGAGCAATAATTATCGTCCGTTTAGGTCGGTTTGATCCGAGGGCTGCGGTGCATCCTAGGGGGCTATATAGCGGGGCCCCCGGCCCCCCGGAGGAGGCATCCCATGAAACCCTAATTCATTATTTCCCGAGAGGATCAGGTGAGAGGGGTCCCTTGAATGGATCTCCTCCCTAGAGCCTAGCATTCAAGATAGATAGAGAGAGTATAGGGTGGAGGTAGAGTTGGAGGAAGCCCGGCATGTCGGTGTCTCCTCTCCGGTTGTACTGCGGGATCAAGTCTCCTAACCCGAGGCTTGGTTCTAGGATTATTCCGCAATTCAACTTCGATACTAGTAAGTTCTTGTTATTATTGCTCTTTGGTTTACGAGTTTACTTTATTCGCTTCCGGTTGGGAATAGAGTAATCGTTCATAGCGTAGGCGTGGTGCTTGGGCTAGGTTCACTCGTAGATGCTCCCTATCCGGCCGGAACCGTGGTAGTATCGGGGGAGATGACAGTCCCTTTGTTACCTTTGTAATCCACTTCCCGTCGCAGGTAAGGTAGGTCCAAAAGTGCTAGGTTAAGCATCCTTTGTGGTGTCTTTTCTTAGGTGCTCCCATAGAGTAGTAGTTGCAAAGCTTGCCATAGGTTGGAAGGAGACGTGGTAGTAATCCTCTCTATATCGCTCATTTACCTTGTTTGTAGCTCGGGGTTAAGTATAGACTTGGGTTAGTCGGATGCACGTTTTCTCCTAGCGGATAAATAAATAACGATACTCTGGAATATCTCCGGGTGAAGTGCTCACCGATATCCGTGCGCTTGCGGATTATTTCTCTTTGATTCTTTCGTGTGCGTATCTAGTATCAACAAGCATTTCCGGCGCCGTTCTTGGGAGAAAGACGGTCACGAGATAACCTTAAGTCATGCTTAACCTTGTATTATACTTTTATCTTTTTGTATTTTTATTTTGCCTTTTCTTTTATATCCTTATGGATAACCCAAATTCCACGCCTATCCACCAATATCTTGCACCCATGAGCACATGCTTAGAGCCTCTAGAACCCATGATTTTCACATCTAGCTATGAGCTACACCAATCGTGGTTGCAATAGGTCAAAGCCAACCCTTTTCTACGTTAGAGTCCTATCTTCTAATCAAGAGGGTATTGTACCCAAGGTCCTATCTTCTAACCATGGAGAAGGTAATGAACCCAAAGTCCTATCTTCCGATCAAGTAGGTAATGAACTTTTTGCTACACTTAGGGAATCTTTTAATTTTCCTATAAACTTAGGTCTAGACCTAGCCTTACAAGACCATGTTCTTCTTCATCATTTTTATACGGGTCTTGATAATACCACCTTTGGAGGAGTTTTCCTTTCTTTATCCATTAGTGAAGTAAGGTTTGTCCTTATTATTAGTGGACACACTCCATGCTCTAGACTTCATGATAACATCCTAGAGGTAGAGAAGGAATCATCCCCCAAACAAGAAGAGGAAGTTTCCATAGCCACTTTGCAAACATTCCAATCCCATGATTTGGCTATCCATCCCAAACCAATAGTATTCCGAAGTCCCCTAAGGGAAGAAGTAATTCTACCCTTAGAAATTCTTTTGATGGCGATTTTGGGAGGAGCATAAACTTCCCGCTTCATAAGAGATCTTTTAGTGCATGCATTATAAATCTTCTCAGGAAGAGATCTCTTAGAAAGCATCTCACACCCAATTCCTTTGAAGGACGTTTAGAAAGACTCAAGGATGGCATGCTAAGTGATGCCATAGAAGGAGAGCGAAGCCATCTAGGATCCACCTTTATCTTCTCCCCTTGTGTGCCCACATTAGATATAAAATACGAACCCATCTTTAAACCCATCCTTGAACCCTATGACTCGTTCTATGCTTTTTCTCCCAAACCTCCCGACGATCCTAGAAATCCGTGTACATATCCCATGCATAGGAATCATCGAGAACATATAGAGGATCTTGAAGAGCAACATCCATGGCTAGAGAGCATTAAAAACCTATGTGCTATTGCCATTGAATGGGTGGATAAGGCCTTAGATGAGATCATTTCGATAGACGATCCAGGGGGAATTTTGGACATTTATGTCGAGTCACCCTTGGAAGTGAAAGATGATGGAGGCTTCAATGAGCAAAGTAGTTACTTCTTAAACACCCCATCAAGACCTTGCTCATATGAAAAATCTCCTGATTCACTTAGTCTCTCTAACATTGCCCCACACGAGATCTTCAACCCCTCATGCTCCCCTGTTCCTAAAGATATTAAGAGGGTGGTTGTAGACATATATACTTATCATAAACATTGCAGATCTCGTTGTGTTGAATCTTGAGATAGTATACATAGACCGGGTGTTGGAGGGGGAACCACTTCACCAATTCACATCTTGAAGGTTTCCCAAGGACAAGCTTAGTGTCCTAAAACAAGCACCGTTTAGACCATGACATGAGTGTTCACCTTTCTACCGTCTTTGTCCTTGTTAAATGAGCATAGAGTTATAATTATGAAAATATTCCTTCGGGTATTCTTGCCACTAACCTTTCCGGGTTCGATACAAAAAGATCGAAGGAATATCAAATGCAAGGTATGTCGAACCAATCATTATGCAACATTGAATTACTTTTACCCAATCTTGATTTTTGCCAAATTCAAGCATGGGGGATATACTTTCATAAATAGATTCCTTACCATGTTGCTACTCTTGTCTTGGTTGTTCCTACCTTTAAGGCATGCTCGGTTGCTAAACATTAATCATGCTCTGTCATCACCGTTTGAGTAAATCTCCGTAGTGCTCTCATCGCCTTTGTTTGCTATAACATGCTTTGGTTTGGAGGTGCTTTATATGAGTACTTCTAAAGGCTTTTAAATTAAGCATGGTGCTTAGGTTAAATTGCCTTCCTTAATTAGATTAGACATGGAGTCTAGTTTGGTTATTGAACTAAAATTATGTTGTAGTAGATATTGGTATATTTTGTTGGACTAACCCCCGAAGAACTTCCAAATCCAAATTGGGAAAGTCCAGAGATGAACTCACATCAGAGATGAATCAAGGCATATGATGAACTCCAACAACTTCGCACAGAAGCTCATTCATCGTCCAAGAAAGAGTTGAAAGAATTTATGGCCTGCCTATTCATGGTGAACCTACCAAATCACCACTTCAGTGATGGAACAAAGAAGGAGACAAGAGTGCTACAAGAAGGATCCACATCAATAGCACTCACCCAAAGGAAGTGGATGAACAAGGCGACAAACTATGAGCAACCTTGAAGACATCATAGTATTGAGCCCAAAACTCGAGCTAGGACACCAATGAGAAGCCGGGAGAAACTCACCTCATTTTGGTCAATCAAAGACCCGCTCTTATTATTCTTGAAGACACCATCTTGCACGTCGGCAAAGAAGGACAAGCATGTCATGATAGCATGCATCCTTGTGTCAACCAATCACCATCAAGGGTTGACTACCGACCAAGCCCAAGAAGACCATGAACAACTACATTTGCAAGATGATGTCCCTATGCCATTGGAGATGAAGCTCGCATACAATTAATGATGTCCCTTCCTTGATCATCAAGACGGATGGCGTATCATTAATCGCAACTCTTCGCCATGCCGCTAGAAGACAAAGACCATCAAGGAAGAACTCCCGTCTACATCTCCAATAAACATCAATTAGTCGACCAAGGCTCGGCAAAAATCAAGAATGGTTGACAAAAGAAGATCATGCAACTCGGTCCGTCCTAGATTGGATAGTCCAAAGAAAAGAAGAATACAAAGGAGAGATCTTTGCTCAATGGACCTAGAATCAAGATCCCTCTCCAACGGACTTGCATCGTAGGATGGACAATGTCTAAAGAACATATAGTTACAACACACTTCGAGGGATGATTCAACACATACACTTGGCTTCCAATGATGAGCAACAACAAGCTTGGGGGAGGAAGGCCGCCGACACCTCTAATGATGATCCAACAATGCCCTTCCTCTTCTCAAACCCTCGTCACCCGGCACACCGGTTTGCAATCCCTCCACTCGCAATTACTTCCTCTCTATAAGTTTGACTATTTTCTATAGATTTCATACACCAATCAAACTTAAGACATAGTAAAATCAATCTTTAAGAGAAGAAGTAATGTTGAGTAAATGTTCTACGCTAATTAAAATTTTTAACCCAATCTTTTCTGTAGCATAGAATATGACCTTTAGCTTAATGACATCTCTACCCTTGTTATTATTTGTATATTCCTTCGGGTATGTGTTGTCCACTAATCCTCTACAGAGAAGAAACAATAAGTAGAGCACAAGGTCAAGGGAGAGGCCCACTAGAAGCATCTACTCTTCATCCCGTGGTGCTCCAGTGATAAAGTTCTGAACCCGCAACATGCACACTAAACAAGATGCTTTGCTAGCATCACAATTAAAGGTTCACTTCAAATCGTTGGAGAAGGAGAGAACATGGATGACCCCTTCCTCAAGAGATATCAGCTCAAGAGGTGCAGTTCTCAAGGTCTCTACCTTTGGGATCAAATGATGCACCAAAGGATTGAACATGACAAGAAGTCCTATTCAGAGGACTTAAAACACCGAACCCTTGCCAAGGAGGTAACTTGGTAGTTATCCATATTTCCCACTTCGCATTGCATAAGTTTTTCCTTTAGCATATTTACTTTTGCATAATCAGTTCTTGTTGCATATTTACTTGCTACATCCGCATTAGAAAAGAAAATAATTTTGTCTTGCATTGCATCTAGAAAATGCTAAGCCCCATGTGAATAATTTTGTGGTGCGACGGCCCACAAAGATATCCACCGTGGTGGCATAAAAATAAGTTTTAATCTTAGTTGCATTTTTTTCTGTCTACATACCATAAAATATAAAATTGCAAAAATATTAAGATCCTGCTAAAAAGATTTTTGTGTTAAGAAGGTTCTAGACATTCAAGGCTTAGAGGTTTATCACTAATGCTTAATCAGTTCCACAAGCTTTGCTGTCTATTTGAGCCTCACAGAATTTAAAGGATCAAGAAGAGCTAACATGCAGAAGGACGTCATGTCCCCTGTCGGAGTGCTGCCCGCGACACTTGAATGCTGTCTCCAACAGCAACCATCTACAACACTCCAGGAGGACTAGAACGTCTTCACTACCAGTCAGCAACATCAACAGACTACATGAATATCCAGCTTGGGGGAAAGCACCCCCTTGTATCCAGCTAAGTATCACTAGCTTATCTATCTATCTATTTGTTAAGTTTGCTAAATAAAATAGAGGAGAGTATGTGAAAAGTCTGCCTGCTAAAATGAACCCTACAGAATAAGCTCTTATATGGAAATGATGAATAGTTGCTCTGCCGTAATTCCTTTCAAGTACCTAGTTTTCAACCTTGCACTCTCCCGAGTTTTGGACACAACTGTTTAGATTTGAGATTTACTCGAACCCGAAACTTGTGGGTAGCGAATGCTTGATATAAGTCTAGGTAGTTGACGGATATGATATGGGAAAGTTTTGAGCTGTCATGTCCATCTTGTTCCTAGAGATGCTAGAGTTCGGAGAGTTTATCTTTTAAAATCTTAAAATTTCTCGCATGATGAGTTCCGTATGAGAGTTAAAAATTCCTACCATGACCATACATTCATGCTTGCTAGATTAGGAAAACCCATCTATTTATATAGATCATATTGTAGGCTTGAGTGTAGTCTTTATAGGCATTGAGTGTGGTTATGTTGTGGACCCATAAGGAACCAGTCATGCGGTTAAAGTCAATACTATGTGCTCTCCATCCATTGATCTATGCTACTTCGTCCTCGAAGCATGCACCCATTTTATAAATACTACATTCATTCCGTGCTACTTTGTCCCTAGAAGTACCACCCACATATAGATCCATATCCACTACATATTGTGCTATCTCTACCCCGGAGATACGCACCTATCCGCTCCTACCTTGGGAGTACGCATTCCCCCACATATTGTCTTGTCTCTACCCCGGGAGATACGCGCTTATGCTGCTCCTACCCCGGGAGTACGCATCCATCCATCCATCCATCCACAAAATACATATGCCACTCATTTCACTTCATCCGAAAAGGTTCTACTCCTATCCCGGGAGTGAACATCTAGAAATAATCATCGCCGTTCCATTTGCCTACATAAAAGCTCCAGTCATTATCATTTCAAGTTATACACTCCCCGTTGCTAAAATTTCATTTTCAGAGGATTGGTTGCTCCAAAAAAAAAAAAGAAAAGAAAGAAAGAAAGAAAGAAAGAGTAGCCAAGTCCTTCCCTTCAAGAAGTTTCAAGGTTTCCGAATAAAGGGAGTCATGTTATCCCCAAAGGAGCAAGTGTAGAAGTAGATGTTCGCCAAGTGATCACCCCTCATAATCATTTCCTTATCATCATCATCTTATCATTCATCCCATTTCCTCCTTCACATGCACATATGACTTTATTATTATTTTAGTTCCTGTTGGATCCATGGTTTAACTGTGCAATATATGCAAGTGAGTTTGAGTGTCTCCCCACCTATGAGCTCCACATAAGCCTATTAGAAGTAGGGTGAGAGAGAGAAGGCACTTTCCACTATGCCTTAATTCCACAAATACCACATATTTTGAGAGAAGAGAGAAGGCATACACTACTCATGCCTTGGAGAGGATCCAGAAATACCACAAATGAGAGACCTGAGAGTCATACATGGAATCTTTGAGTTTTATTTGAAAATCTTGCAAAAACTCCGAATAATAGTTGATCAAAGAGCGAGAAACATAGCGCTTGACTTGACCGTTCGTCTTTCAACCGCTCAAGACCCAAGTGACGGCTACAAGCCCCATGGTGAAAGGTAATATGAGTAAGTTTTGAGTCGAATAGTTCACTCTAATCCGGAGGAGAGTTCTTGTTTGAACGCATGTGTACTTTTGAGGCGTGAAAGCATTGTAGCAACTCCCGATCCATCACGAGTTTATCTTTGCTCGTAGACGAGCAAAAGGTAAGCTTGGGGGAGTTGTTGACGGTCGTTAAGTGCCAATTTTTACCGTCAACTAAACATGAGAAAGGACTAAAATATGTTCACCAACTAGATATAGGGGTTACAACGACGAATTCCACGAGTTTTGGTGAATGTCCGTTTCGCGGGGTGTCACCGGTGAAAATACCCAAGGAAGGCCCACATGTCGGGTTTACATAGAGATAATCGGGAACCGGTAAAAATTTCATGTAATCTGGAAGGTTCGAGAAGGCTCGGACCAAACGGGAGCCCGAACGGGCTAGGTGGGGAGTCGGCCGACTCCCCCTTGGGTCGGCCGGCCACCTCCACCAATCGGGTGGAGGCTCGCGGATCTCGCCTCCACCGACCTTGAGGAGCAATAATTATCGTCCGTTTAGGTCGGTTTGATCCGAGGGCTGCGGTGCATCCTAGGGGGCTATATAGCGGGGCCCCGGCCCCTGGAGGAGGCATCCCATGAAACCCTAATTCATTATTTCCGAGAGGATCGAGTGAGAGGGGTCCCTTGAATGGATCTCCTCCCTAGAGCCTAGCATTCAAGATAGATAGAGAGAGTATAGGGTGGAGGTAGAGTTGGAGGAAGCCCGGCATGTCGGTGTCTCCTCTCCGGTTGTACTGCGGGATCAAGTCTCCTAACCCGAGGCTTGGTTCTAGGATTATTCTACGCAATTCAACTTCGATACTAGTAAGTTCTTGTTATTATTGCTCTTTGGTTTACGAGTTTACTTTATTCGCTTCCGGTTGGGAATAGAGTAATCGTTCATAGCGTAGGCGTGGTGCTTGGGCTAGGTTCACTCGTAGATGCTCCCTATCCGGCCGGAACCGTGGTAGTATCGGGGGAGATGACAGTCCCTTTGTTACCTTTGTAATCCACTTCCGTCGTAGGTAAGGTAGGTCCAAAAGTGCTAGGTTAAGCATCCTTTGTGGTGTCTTTTCTTAGGTGCTCCCATAGAGTAGTAGTTGCAAAGCTTGCCATAGGTTGGAAGGAGACCGTGGTAGTAATCCTCTCTATATCGCTCATTTACCTTGTTTGTAGCTCGGGGTTAAGTATAGACTTGGGTTAGTCGGATGCACGTTTTCTCCTAGCGGATAAATAAATAACGATACTCGGAATATCTCCCGGGTGAAGTGCTCACCGATATCCGTGCGCTTGCGGATTATTTCTCTTTGATTCTTTCGTGTGCGTATCTAGTATCAACAAGTTGTAGTTATCCGGCAGGGAGAAACCGGTCATGCACTATCCTGTTTTCATCCATAACAGGAGAAAACATAAAAGTTAGCCTGTATAGACATTGTCGTTTCTCATTTTATATATCGTATGCATATCCATGCTGCTAGATCCTTAACTTCCATGCCTTCCCCGAGCAACGGTGCCGGAAATGCTTGTTGGCATTTCTTAGCGCGATTACCAAAATAGACTTAGAGCCCAATTCCGATAACGGCACGAGAAACGCTAAATGGCTCTACTCGGCATAATTACTAGAACCTGGTTCTAGCAACTACGCGAGTGTTGCCGGAGATAGATCACATCCTAGTAGATAAATATCCGCAAGCGCACGGATCTATCGTCGAGCATTTCACCCTAGGAAGTATTCGGGGTATCGTTATTTATAATTTCCCAAAGGAAGGCATGGGGTAGTTAAGTATTCTAGCATGGGTATGAATACAATATCTAGCATGAGGAGAAACCGACCAATGTGCTATACGAGGGGTAAACATACGGTAATTTGGATAGTGGACACACACTTAGAGCAACCTCAAAGGAATAAAGATAAAATAAAGAATAAAGAATAATCTACGCGGGGGCGGCGGGTCCTATATAGTCAATACTAGAACAGCTAATTCCACATGTTATACAAGTCAAGACTCGACTATAGACTAGGAATATGGGGAGACCGCGGCAAGCCGGTCGCGGTCGATGGCGGCATTTACGAACTCCTACTCAACATGCGAACGTGGGGGATTACAAGGGACGGACAGGGTCATCACCACCCGCCGCCTACCACCTCAACCGTGGCATGCCGACATATCCGAAGGTTCCTCGCACCCGGACACCACGTCCGCATACTAAGGAGTTACCTACGTTCCTCAGGGACTCCCACCCTACGGATGGACGAGCTAGAACATAGGCAAACCCGAAGGCACATCGAACCGCTATTCCTCTTCTACAATCTAATCTAAACAAGTAAAACACACGAACGATGAAGAACAATGTAGAACACGATGAACAACTCTCACAAGAGCTATGGCCTAGTTCTTGATCATAGAATATATCGTGTACTAGACTATACTCTAGTTCATATGCACGACTATATAAATATAATGAGAACTTGACTAAGGAAGAATGCTCCATAGATTTATACCAAAGGTGTAGCTTTTTCCCCCTGGAGACAAGCCCTCCAAGTAGCTTTGCCTAGCTCCAAATAACTAACACTAATGCTAAAGAACAAGTGTGAGGTGTAGAGATGGCTCCAAATGGTGTGTGTTGAGGTGGGGGCCTCTCCTCTTCATTTATAGGGAACTTGAAGGCGGTTCGGGGGTATGGAGGTAAAATAACCACGGAACCGTCATGCCCCGGATGGAAGGAGGCGACCGCTTTGGCCGGGCCCACTGGCGGCCGGCCGCGCGCGCGCGCCTGTGTGCGCTCAGCGCCGGGTGGCGCGCCCGACCGCCTTTTTGGCAGTGGGCCGGGCCGCCATCTCGGGTTGCATCCATGCTTTGGTGCTTTTGGCCCATTTCGACCCCGGATGGCCCACTTGCTCTTGAGCTTGTTTTACGCCTTCCGAAAAGCGTACTTTTATTCCGGAAATTCCGCACTTGGTGTACATTACGCAAAACAATATTTTCTCCAAGCACGGGTGGAACTAGGTCAATAGTAAAGATATATGTGATATAAAATATTTATTTCCCCCATAATGACCTATAGTTGGCGGGTATAAAAGCGAGTTAAGGACCGCCAACGGTCGCGTGGCCTCGTGCGTGCGCGCCTAAGGACCTGGGCGGGCTTGGTCTCCCTGACCTTCGGATCCAAGGCTTTGCGCTACGCCTTCGCTAGGAGTGGCTGCGCCGTGCCAGGCCTGACTCCGCGTGGGCTGCCTTGCCCCAGAAGGCGGAGAGGGTGATCCAGCAGATGTTCTCTTCCTCGGTTCACTTTGTCGTTGGGGACGGAGAGACGACCCTCTTCTGGACAGACTGCTGGCTGCCGTGCGGCCCTTTGTGCACCGCCGCGCCACTGCTCTTTGGGCATGTTGGCGCACGCCGTCGCAAGCGCACGGTCAGGGAGGCCCTGCACAACAGGACCTGGACACAGGACGTGCGAGGCGCACAAACGGTGACTTATGTCACTCGGTTGCGCAGTCCGGAACCTGACGGAGTCGGTGCACCTGGACCCGTCCACCCCGGACCGTATGATCTGGCGGTGGACGCCGGCCGGTGTCTACTCCAGCGCCTCCGCCTACCAGGCCATCTTCCTCGGCAGGACGCGGATGGCGGGGGCCTCCGAGCTTTGGAAGGCTTCAAAGACCGCCTAAGGTGAAGTTCTTCTTCGGGCTTGCACCGCTCGGTCGCTTATGGACGGAGCGCCGGAAACGGCATGGTTTGCGGCTGCTCGATGCTTGTGCCTTTTGTGACCGGTTGGCCGAGACCACGAGATCACTTGCCGGCCGGCCTGCGTCCTCTCCGGGGAAGTGTGGTACCGTACGCCGCCGCGTCCGGCCGAGTCGACCTTGTCCCACCATCGGACGCCGTTCTTTCCGATCGGGTGGTTGACGGCAAGGAGCGGATCCTCGCCGGTTCCGAAAGGTTTCGATTCCGTCGTCCTCCTCGTCTCTTGGGTGTCTTTGTGGAAAGAGCGCAACGGGAGAACCTTCGACAACATCCACATGACACCGCCGAGAGATCTTGGGGAGCATCAACGAGGAGGCCGACGCGTGGCGGGCGGCTTCCGTAGCATCGCCCGCTTTTCGCGACCTAGAGCTCACACTCTTGTCTTTCTAGTCGCAAATCGGTTTCCTTAGAAAGTCACATCTTTTAGCACCACCGTTCCGCCCCGGTGACATTTGTAAGTGTGTGCCCGTCCACCCGGTGGCGGCTCGTTGCCGGATGGCCGGGGTGTAAAACTCTAACTTCCCTTAATGAAAAACGTGCCCAAGGCGCGGTTTCGAAAAAAAATAATTTTTTGTCCAAACCGAAAAGGAAAGAAAAAATTGGCCATGCGCCTTAGTCAAATAAAAAAAGAGAGAATTTGCTAGAAGGCCTCGAAGCAAATTTGTTTAGGTATTGGACCTCTTTTTTTTTTGAATTTATTTGGAAGTCCTCGAAGTAAAATTTTGTTAGCCGGAAGGTCTTCCGTCCGTTTTGACCGGTTAACGGTGTTAAGTAAGGGGTAAAAAGACGATTTTACCCCTAGATAAAAAATAAAAAAAATATGATTTGAAGTGTTTCTAATATTTTGAGTAGAACTTCCCGCAACAATAACATTTCTTACTATTTTCCTCCATAATGAACACGAGATTTCAGTCACATGCAACCGCAAAAAACAAATAGACTGCATGCAACCGCTCCATTTTTTGGCCTTAATTATCACTAATGATACTTTTCTTACTAATTCATAACCGACTAGTACTACTTTTCTTACTAGTTCACAACCCACTGGTACTACTTTTCTTAGAAAATAACCGTATCAGTAACATTACCATTACTACTAATTAATCCCACGCAACAGCAAGACCAATTCCACAACCATAATAACCGTCTGAAGGCATTAAAGAAACAATTTTTATGGTTGGACCACAGCACCGCATGCGAGGCCGCGCCTGCCTGTTCGAGTGAATGGGAAGGGAGGGGCATACTTGTTCTTTCGCGGCGGCTACAAGGTCAAAACTAACGAAATGGTGACGGAAGCCCCAATACCTAAAGAAATTTTACTTTGAGGCATTCCAGCTAAATTCAAAAAAAAAAAAGAGGCCTAATACCTAAACGAATTTGCTTCTGAGGCCTTCTAGCAAATTCTCCCATAAAAAAAAGAGCTGTAAATTAAATAAGAAAGGAGCACACTTGGAGACCACCACGGGGAAGGAATTTCCCAAATTTATAAAGTCAACGTAACAAAAGCAAATTGTCACACAAGATTTTTTGACATCACGAGATAATAAATCGAGTACAATTCAATGAGCCAATCAAAGAAGTTACCCATATGGCCATATATACACAGAAGAAAAATCCCATATAAAGCTGATCAAACAAACGTAGACCCTAGCCACGAGGAACTCTACCTCAAACAAAATTGGTTGTCGATCCATGCACCCGGCCGCTCGCGACTGTCAGGATGTCTGAGTGCCACCGCATGAGGCCTCGCCACCTATGTGGACACCAACTGGGACGTGAGCTGCACGGCCGCCAGGGGCGCCTGGACTCGGCGCTTGCGACCACCCCCGGCGGGATGCCTGAGTGCCACTGCAGGGCGGCTCGATGGAGCCGCACGTGGTGACCACTAGACGCAAGCTCGCATGGATCCATGGGGGCATGTGGTTAGCAGAGACGCAGGCCGCGGGGCCGTAGGGACGTCTGGGCTCGCGTCTGCCGGGTTGCTAGAGCGCCATTGCTGGGTGGCAAGTTGGAGACGCTCATGCAGCCACCAGGGAGGCGGGCCACGCAGCCACCCGAGTGCCTAGGCTCACCACTTGCGACCGCCACGAGGCCTGAAGGCCAGTGCAGGGTGGATCGACGGGGTCGTGAGCACCCTACACTGCATGTGAGCTCCGGCGAGCGGCCTGGCAGTGGCGCAGCACAGCCTACCAAGCATTCTCCTCACATCGGCAGCGCCTACCAAGCCAACGCTCCTCTCTTTGGTGGCTGGTGCGAGAAACTCGGAGGGAGAAGAAAAGAATTAAACTAGGGTTTCGGGGTAAATAAGCAAACAATTATGTCTTAGTTTAATTCAGTTTTTTACCGTGCTCATAATTTTCTATTTTATTTAAAATTTTGATTAAACACCATTAAAATAAGTAATATTGTCCGGTGTAAATTAAGACATCTCCAAATTTGAGACCATGTAATAAACTATGTGTCTCGTGCTCCCATTGCAACGCACGAGCATTTGTGCTAGTACTAATAAAGAGGTAAAATTTCCGCCGCGTTTTTTCGTCCATCTCCGATTTCTATTCGGATTCACGTTAGGACCAAATATCAAAAAATAAAAAATAAAAAAAATCTCAGGCTTCTAAGTTTTTCTTCCATCTCCAATCTCTATTCAGATTCACGTTAAGACTAAATATCAAAAAAGTAAAAAAAAAACTCAGACTTCTAGCAAGAAATTGACTCACAATCAGAACAAATATGGCGCTCTTAAAAGCAATCGGACTCCATTAAAACAATATGGTTAAAATAAAAGGGACCCACCACCTCAGCAGAACAAAATTTCCCCAAAAAAGAAAGAAACAAATCTTACGCTCTAAAAACAAACAGACTCGAGATCGGACTATCTCACGCTTTTTAAAAAAAAAAATCAGACAAATTAACTGATTTTGGGAAGTACACTACTAATCAAAATCACACCGACTCTAGCAATAATTTCCGACATGTAGTTGTATATTCAAAGTACTCTTCTTTTCTCACACATACGTTTTTTTATAATGGATTCATTAATCTAGCCTCTACATTCAAGAAGGATATACACAACTAATAAAAATAAGAAAACTTAGACCCACTCCGCAACAAAGAGGCGAACACATATTCACAAAAAAAAAGGAGACACAACCAAAAGAGAAAACACTGCAACCTTGGCACATCGCTACTCCTGACATCCTCTCTTAAATGGTCAGATTCGGCAAAAGTGGAGTTCGTCAAGTCACCATTGCCGCCCCTAGAGCACCATCGCCGTGGACCTCCGTTGGTGCCGTCTCTTCATCCGCTTCAAGTGAGGTGACAACACATGTCGCCGGTACCTGCCTTCATCCACCATCGTCCAATCGGAACTAGCCAAACAGACGTGAACCGATAGAGATCCGTCTACGCTTGGCCGGTAGGGATTCTCAGACATAGACTTTACAAATAGTTTATGTTCACCATAGATTACACGATCAATGAAAAAAACATAAAGCTCCTCCGTCGGCTTGTCACCAGCGTCTAAGACATCTAACACTATAATTTGAACGCTCAAGGTTAGTTCTATAAATCAAATTACTTGCAAGCAACAATATTAAGCAATATCTCAGGATACGATTGCTAGGAAAGATGTTTCTACATATACGGACCGTTGCCCCTTCTTACTGTACAATTAATATTGAGGCCACTACCGCCGAATGTGGACAGTGAGACGAAAAAAGTTACAACCGGCAACGATCCCGTTGCAACGCATGGGCACTTTTGCTAGTAAGTAAAAAAGAATCTAATGATACTTAATTGACCTCATAAATATTATTATTTTATTATTTAAATTTGGTCAAACTTTAAAAAGTTTGACTCCAAGATTCTTGAAATGACTTACAATTTGGAACGGAGGGAGTAAGAACTTAGTTGACGATGTGGTATAATAATTAAAATATTTTTTTCTAAACAAATTCACGAGTCGCAACTCACCAGGCCTCTCTCTTGTGATAAAAACTTCCTTCTTTATTTATCTCCTTCCTCTAAAAAAAAATTAAAAATCTCCTTCCTATTAGTTTGAGATCACAAGTTTGGCTAGTGCCTAAACACCAGTAACTCCTAGTAAATGCTTTGCATTTATTGCTCCTTGCTATTTCCTTCACCTCAAATTTGACCCTTTTTAACATAAAGTTTATCCACTCGTCTTATTCAAAATTTTATACATTATAGCTTGCTTTATTAATATAAGTTCTTCAATAATAACTTAAATTTAATTATTTCTGAAAAAGTTTTTAAATATGATGAGTGGTCAAATTTTAGTTAAAAAAAGTCAAACGACTTATAATTTAGGATGACAGAAGTACTATTTAGCTGCCACTTGTTGTTACCCCTTCATTGTTCATTGACTACGACTTCTTGTATACGTTCAACCCGCAATGATTAAATACAAAATTGAATGCTCATTTACCGCTCTTGCTTTGGTATGTCAAAGGCTAAAGAAAAATGAACGGGGGTAGTACTATTTTTTAGAATTACATAAAGCAACACACCCACACGCATGCACACTTACCCCTATGAACAAACGTATGCACATCCTATCACTATGAGCACCTTCGAAGGAATGATGCCAACAGATCTGAGATTCCCAAATTCAGCACTGACGTCTTGTTATCGATGAAACATCGCTTAGCACTGTCGTTCTCGCTTCCCGAGAAATAATTTTAGTTAATTATATATTAAAAGATATTAATATTTATGTAAAGATCTTTATATCTATTTTCAACAAAATCATTTGAAAATACAAATATTGCATGTATTTTTTACCAATCGAGTTAAATTTATAGCACGAAAACTCCAAACAACACTTAATTTGGGACGAAGAGAGTAAATCATAAGGTCAGAAATAAAAGAAAAAGGAAAGAAAAGGAAAGGGGAAAAAACGTGCAGTGTGGACACGCGACCCAGCCCAAGAGGCACGACCTTCCTCCTATATAAAAACAAAAACAGACTCTCAAAAAAAAAAAAACTCACAACTCACATGTCGTCATTATGAATTCAATTTTTTTCAAAAACGATTAAGAATTCGATTTAATTTAATTCCATTATTATTAATTAATCGCTTGCCTCCCTCCCACAAGCATAAGCTTCCGCTTCCGCCGCCACCAGCTCCTCCGATCGGCTCGTCCGCCGCCGCCCGCAGACGGCTCGTCTCGCCGTCTCGCCGACTCGCCGTCGCCGCGATGAACGCGTCGCAGTTCATGGACAAGCAGATCCAGGGCCTCGCCGCCTCCGCGTCCGCCGCCGCGGCCGCGTCCTCGCCGCCGGCATCCGTCGGGTCCGGCGGGCTAGTCGATCTGATGAGCCCCGACCCGCAGGAGGAGGCGGCCGGCCACGGCGGCCCCGGGCACCTCTCCTCCCTCCAGGGCGGCGCGAACGGCAGCGGCAACGGCGCCGACGAGGTGCTGCCCAGCTACGACTTCCAGCCCATCCGCCCTTCTGCCGCCGCCGCCGCCAGCGATGTCCCCGTCGGCTCGGCCCCCGCGACGGGCGCCTGGGGCTCGCTCGACTCCAAAGCCGCCTCCCCCAACCTCCAGGTACTACCCTGTTCGTCTCCCGCGCGCTGATGACTCCGCTGATAGATCTGTTCCCCGCATTAGGAGTTGAGAGCTAGGTCGTTGGTGATGTCGTAGCTCAGGATTGCATTGCGAAACAAGTATTTGGCACTGTTGATCAGTCAGCTACTGATATGCTAGTAGCCTTTTTGGCTCCCCTGTTTGTAAAGTTGAATCCTACAGATTCCTCACCCAAAAGATAAAGTATCTCCAGATGTGATGCGTATTTTCCTTTATTATCAACAGTATGGATATGGATACATGCTTTAATTTCTTGTAAGGAATTGGTTGTTGCTTGTTCTGCTGACAAAGCTCTAAGACCTCGACAGAAAATTTGCAACATTACTATTTGGATATACTAATTTATTTTGTCTACCTCCTTCTAGGACAGTTCCAATTCCAATCTAGCAGTAGAAAATTGCTCTCCCACCTAAGCAATGCACTACTTCCTATGACTGTAAATATAATAGGTCCACCTAAGTTTGTCATCCCAAGTGAAATGTTTATACATTTGAGTATTTGATTACCAGCATCTGAAATTTCATATGATTGGCAATACAAGATTGTCATTAGTAGATTCATTATGAAATATATCTTTATATCATATAACTCTTTGTGTTTATTTTAAGAAAAATGCCAGACTGTTGATGTCCTATAGCCACACATATTTGTGATTGGAGGTATATATGTATTCTTACTTTGAAAACAGTGCTCCATGTATTTGTGTCGTTGAAAAGTACTCAAAATTTGGTCCTGGCTTTGTGCTGCCCATGGCTACTTTTACTAGTAGCTATAATGGGCCTTTTGTTTTATGTGAAGTTCATGTGGATTTAATTTTATATGATTTTGTTAGGATTGGTTGCGCATTTTATTTTCTTCTTTCTGTTGGCTCTTATTATGTGCTATGCCTTCAAGGAAAGCCATACCATTTTCAAAGTGTATTAACTTATGCAGTTATGCCTATGCTTCCAGCATTGTTGAACTTTCAATGATAGGTTCCAAGTTCCAACTTCTAATTTGCTGTTCACGATCCTGCAAATTTATCTTGCAAAGTCAGCATTATTATTATTATTATAGGCATTTTGTGTATTTGTGCAACTTTAATACAAATAATCTTTAGTTCTGTTCACATAATTTGTTGACCACTGTTTGATTATGGACATAACACAGAATCCAACTCCACTCATTCCATCTATTGCTCTAATTTACAATAATCAACCCAGCTAAATTGTCTTCTTCACAGGATACATTATTGTTTATCACTCCACATGATCACACTTCATATCACTGCCCTGTTTTTATCTTTCCCTGTGCTCAACTTCTCTTACCACTCAGGGTGCTGGTGCAATGGAGCCTCATGTGCTAAAGAAAGTTAATCATGAAGAAGAGAGGAGCAACTTCAGTGCAGTCACTATAGTGGATATTGATCGTACCATGAAGAAATATGCTGATAATCTTCTACATGCACTTGAAGGTGTAAGCTCAAGGCTTTCACAGTTGGAGGACAGAACATACCATCTTGAGAATTCTGTTGGTGATCTGAAGTTGACAATTGGGAACAACAATGGAAGTACTGATGGAAAGCTGAGGCAATTTGAGAACACACTGCGTGAGGTAAGCTTCTGTGGTTTAACCCCTCCTCTCTCCATCTTTGTCTTTTATAGATGCACTAGAATGGACCATCTGTGTTATGGATGAGCTTTTGTCTGTGTGTTTAATTATGATATGCTATCTGTTTTGAGCTCATCTCAATTATATGGGGTTCATAGGTTCCAGCTGGTTCACACACTCATCATTGTTTGCATTACAGACTTTGCCTGTTCTAGGAACGTGGCATGCATTTGTCCAATGTTAAGGTGGATCAGTAATAATGTGTAAAACATCTGTGTTTCTGTATTAGTACAAAGTTTCTTTCAGCCCGAATCAAAGGAATGTGGAGTTGTGGATGTGTGACATCAATTTTATTGTACACATACATTTTTTATAGTATGAATTTCAACTTTTACATACTGCTCGGCTTTATGTTTCTTTTTACCCTTTGTCACACATAGGCTTCATCTGATGGTTCTATCATTCTGTGTTCATGGGCATGTCCATAACCATAATGTGAGGGTTAGTTGTATGGTTTAACTCTTTATCGCTACGTGCAGGTTCAAGCAGGCGTGCAGATTTTACGTGATAAGCAGGAAATTGTCGAGACCCAGATGCAACTTGCAAAGCTCCAAATGCCGAAAGCAGAGGATATTCAGTCAGAAGCTGGGCAGGTGGACTCAAGGCAGCAGCCCACTCCATCTCAGCCAACCATTCAATCTCAAAACCAAGCCCCTCCCCCTTCCCAACCACCAGTACCGTTGCCTGCCCTTACTGCTCCAACTGCACCACCTCCACCTCCAACTCAAAACCTACCTCCAACACACTTCCCTGGCCATGTTCCACATCCCCAGGTTCCACCAATGCCAGCCCCTATGCCGGTTCCTTCAGCGACAACCATACCACAGGAATCCTATTACCCCCATCAGCTCAGCCGACTGAGGCCACCCACCAGCAGTACCAAGCTCCACCAGCCCCGCAGCCTCAGGCACCACAGCCACCACCACAGCAGCATTACCAAACCCCGCCTCAATATGCTCAATTTCCTCAACCTCCCCCACCTGCAAGTGCCAACCCCACAGCTGTGCTTCCACCACCAGTGCCTCAGCAGCCTGAAGAACCAGCACCATATGGCCCACCTGCTCAGGGCTATCCACCAAATGTCCGCGCACCACCCCCTTATATGCCACCCCCAAGTGGACCTGCGGCTCCATTCTATGGACCGAACCCAGGCATGTTTGATGCGTCTGCTGCCAGGCCTAATTCCGGGCCGCCGCCGCCCTACAATGCTGGATACAAACCACCGGCTGCAGGTGGTTTCTCCGAATCATATGGCTACGCAGGGTCTCCATCCCACCATGGAAATGCTGGAATGAAGCCTCCTTCACCCTTTGCTCCTCCTGGGGGAAGCGGCGGCAGCTATGGCAGGCTGCCCACAGCTCAGGTGCTACCCCAGGCTGCGCCAGTCAGGTCCACTCCAACTCCGAGCAGTGGCTCTTCTGGAGCCAGAGTGCCCATCGACGACGTGATTGAGAAAGTGGCCACAATGGGGTTCTCGAAAGAGCAGGTCAGGGCGACAGTCCGCAAGCTGACTGAGAACGGGCAGAACGTGGATCTGAACGTGGTGCTCGACAAGCTGATGAATGAAACCAATGCCCAGCCCCAGAGGAACTGGTATGGGCGGTGAGCCGTGCTGTTCAGGAACTGGTATGGTTCGTTCCCTGAGCAGAGAGTGCAACCTGTGTATATCGTCGAAGCACCATGGAACAGCCATTCTTTTGCATTCCGCTTTGAGTTTACAAAGCTCACTGCTTTTATTTCAATCATGTTACAACTTAGAAGCAGGAATAGCCATGTTCATTCATTTTCTGATCTGAACGGAATGTTCTAAGATGATGCCAAGACACTTGGCTCCTGGGGCCCAATTCTCGTGTTCTGTACTGTGACTGCTTACTCAGACGCGTGTCACTGCTTGTCTGTGGCAAGATGGCCCGGGATAGCCGCTAGCCTGATTTTCTGAGTGATTGTCCCTCGCTTCCGTTGCTAAATGTCTGACAGCTCAAAATGTCTGTAGCATAGCGTTGTCTATTGCTGCAGCAGTGCTTCGCTTTTGTGATAACAAATTCGTGTGCAATGGGTCCAGGTCACGTCAGAGATCAACATGATTCCAATCCCCGTGAGAATGCGAAACGTCGATGCGTGCCAACCGAGTGAGTCCTGTCACTAGGTTAGTAGATTTAGTAGATTTACAGTTTGGATGTGACTGCACTCGAGTCGTTTACGCAAATTGCACTGGCAGCATACTATTGTATCCTTGTGTAACAACAAACATATATTCTTCGCTCATGTTTTACTGACGTGTCACGTATTCGAATCTATAATTTCACCGGTGTTTTCATTGAGGCAGGTCTTCCACCATCAATGATTTGCAAAGCTTGTCTTGATCTTATATATTCTGCAAACACCACGACCTCGATATGTAGAGTCGACAATTCTAAAAAAAGATATGTAGAGTCGCAGCTTTGATCCTGTTGTACCATGATTTTAATTAGAATTGATCTGATAAATGAGATTCAATGCTCATGTTTTTATTACCGATTTTTCCCCCTAAACATACTATTTAAAACTTTTGGATACTACTCCAAAATTTATAACACATCATTTGAATAATTAGTGTATAATATAAAATGTTAAAGTATTTTTAGACCGAATAAAATGTTAAAGTATGTTTTAAAAATTTTCTAATCATGTTACGGTGTAGGGTGTTAAAATTAAGCAATCTCTTCGATTTATATCTTAGCAGGCAATTGTGCGGAAAACGCGCACACACTCCATGATTTAGTGGTCACGCGTACACTCCACTCACACCCTAAATAAGATTCTCTACCCTCCCGTGCGTTTTCAGATGTGCACGCATGTATTTTTCTCCAACCCCCCCACCCCCCAACCAAAAAAAAGATGCACTCAAAGATTTGTATCCTAGTGGTAGCATATGACTGGACTGACCTACCAAATGGGTCGTACTTTGGATAGCTTCGCTGGCTCCCAGGACCACACAACGGAGCACAACCCCCCCCGCGCTCCGCACGAGGCCACGAGCCACGCCGGACTTGCGCTTGTGCTTGTGCGCCATCGACCTATCCAAAGTTAGCTGCCAGCAAGAAACCTTGTCGCGTCTCTCGTCGTCATCATCAACCGACGGCGGTGCACCGCACGCGCACGCCACCGGCCGCATGAGATGTGCAGCAGCCAACGTGTCGTTAACGCCGGCCGTGGCCTTAAATCCGCGGGCCGCCTCCTCCAGTCCTCCTCTTGGCTCTTGTGCGCTCCTAGCCGCTGCCGGCAGGGGCTTTGCCCCAACCGCGCGCGCCCCAAAGGGAAACACACACAAAATTATGCTAAAAACGCGCATACACTCCATGCTCTAATGGGCACGCGTGCACTCCACTCACACCCCAAAGAAGATTTTCTACCCTCCCATGCATTTCCAAACGTGCACGCGTGTATTTTTCTTCCAACCCCCCGCCCCCTCTAAAAAAAGAAGATGCACTCAAAGGTTTGTATCCTAGTGGTAGCATCTGACTGGAGTGGCCTACTGCCAAATGGGTGGTACTTCAAATAGCTTCGTCAGCGTCAGCTGGCTCCCAGGACCACACAACACGAGCCAGCACCCCGCTCCGCACGAGCCATGCCGGCGTTGCGCTTGCGCTTGTGCGCCATCGACCTATCCAAAGTTAGCTGCTAGCAAGAAACCTCTTAGTGTCTCTCGTCATCATCATCAACTAGCGGCAGTGCGCTGCACGCGCACGCCACCGGCCGCGTGCTATGCGCGGCCACCGTGTCGCTAGCACCGGCTGTGGCCTTAAATCCTAGGCCCGCCTGCTCTAGTCCTCTTGGGTCTTGTTGGCTAGCCATCGTCGTCATTAGTGTCGTGTAGTTGCGTTCCCTTCCAATTCCAAAGCTCCCGTTGCGAGGTCGGAGGCGCCGAAGGCCGGAAGCAGAGCGGGGGCGGGGGCGGGGGCACTGGCCGCCGAGCTCGCGGTATGCGCGACGTTGTCGTGCTACGTCACCTGTGTCGTGTCCTTCCCCCGCGGCCACGTCAACGGGCGCCAGCCGCGCGGGCTCGCCGTGACGAGGTTGGGCGTAGGCGGCGTCGCGGCACAGTGGGTGGAGGAGGAGGCCGACCACGGGGAAGAGGGGCTGGACCGCGACATCACGCTCCCGCCAGACGCCGTCCTCTACCTCGAGCTGTGTGTGCCCGCCCGCCCGTTTGTCGTCGAAGCACCATGGAACAGCCATTTTTTTGCATTCCGCTTTGAGTTTACAAAGTTCACTGCTTTTATTTCAATCATGTTGTAGAACTTAGAAGCAGGAATAGCCATTCATTCATTTTCTGGTCTGAACGGAATGTTCTAAGATGATGCCAAGACATTGGCTCCTGGGGCCCGTTCTCGTGTCCTGTACTGTGCCTGCTTACTCGACGCGTGTCACTGCTTGTCTGTGGCAAGATAGGCCGGGCTAGCCGCTAGCCTGACTTTCTGACTGATTGTCCCTCGCTTCCGTTGCCAAATGTCTGACAGCTCAAAATGTCTGTACTAGCATAGCGTGGTCTATTGCTGCAGCAGTGCTTCGCTTTTGTGATACAGTTCGCGTGCAATGGATCCAGGTCACATCAGAGATAACATGATTCCAATCCCCGTGAGACTGCGAAACGTCGATGCGTGCCAAAGTCACGTCAGAGATGATTCCAATCCCCGTGAGACTGCGAAACGTCGATGCGTGCCAACCGAGTGAGTACTATCACTAGGTTCCTAGATTTAAAGTTCGAATATGACTACACTCTGTATCCTTGTGTCAAGCCAGCTGATTATTCTGTAATAAGCTGTCTTTATGTTTTGCTTTTTTATCGGCTTAGTATTTTTCTTAATATAACTGCATGAGTAGGTAATAGTAGGCAGGGGCGAAGCTATATAGCACCCAGTGGGTGCAAATGCACCACCCAAATTTTATGAAATCAATGGTATTTTCTAAAATTTCACTATATATGCACCACGTATAATACAACTCTATGCATCCACAAGCTAAGTACATCACCCCTTAATTCGCTCTAGCTTCGCCACTGATAGTAGGTCTGATTTTACATGATCCATTGCACATGGCCGGTGTAAAGCCTTCCAAAGTGGATTTGCTAGAGTTTGTAGAGTTACGCATAGACATTACTAAATGTTCATTACTGTTATTTGAGCAGTAAGGTTCTTCATTCATCAAAAAACAAAAGTTTGTATTTCTTGTCCAAAATGGAAGCTAGCTAAGCCTCATGTTATCTGCATGTTTTAAAAAAGCATTTACTTCTAACTTAAAAAACTAGATTTCTGGGAATATCCTAGATAGAACAAAAACCAGCAATGAGTTAAAAAAAGGTATAAAAGCAAAATATACTTCATGAAGTTTTCCCTAGGCTTTCCAAAAATGTTTTGTTTGCATTTTTTCAGTTCACATAATCTGATATTGTTTGGGAGGGGCTACATGTGCATGTTTTAAAATTAATCTGAACCATAAGCTTATTTTGACATTCTTTAGAACCATGGTTTTAATTAGAATTGACCTGATAAATGAGATTGAATGCTCATGTTTTTATTACTGATTTTTTTCCTGAACATAATATTTGAACTTTTGAATATACACATCATTTGAGTAATTAGTGTATGTTAAATTATGTTTTAAAAAAATTTCTAATCATGTTGCGGTGTAGGGTGTTAAAATTAAGCAACTTGTTCGATTTATCTTAGCATTTTTAGGTTAAGATTTTGACAATTTATCTTATCACTATATACTGATCACTCCGGCCATAATTTTGTTGCCGTGTGTACGCTCACACCCACGCATTGTGTAGTTTGAAAAAGTCTAGATAACCCTCCTGAACTATCACACATGGTCTAATTTATAGCAAATTTATAAAACCAGGCATACAATACATTAAACTTGGGTTTCCAGTCTAATTTGCCCCCTGGCGGTTTTGCAAGACGTACGGTATTGCCTATGTGGCTTGCCAGCGTGACAGCCACAGCCAGCCATCGTGGCATCTGGCCCCACCTGTCATGCACTCTTTCCACCTCTTTCTCCCTTTCCTATGCCCCGGCAAAACTGAAGCAGAGCACCGCCGCGGGATCAATCGGCGTGAAGTTCATCGGCGCGAGTTCAGGCCTGGTGGAGCGATCGATGCGGACGAAGAGGAAGAGCTCCCTGTTGCTCCCGTGCAGCATCTCCCTGGGTACGGAGAGGAAGAGCTTCCTGTTGCTATCGATGCGGACGGAGAGGAAGAGCGGGGTAGGCTTGGCTGTGGCCTGGAGTCCCGGACCAGCACCACCGACACTGTCGTGCCGCCGCCCCCGTCCAGCGGGCCCGCGGCCATCAGGAACAGCGCGTGTTGTCGCACGGATGGGCGCTGGGACGGCGAGCGGGATGGGCGAGTGGGGTCCATCACGCCGTGGCGGACGGCGACGACGCGTTCACGCCCCCCTGCTCCGCCTTGTCGCGAACGACTGCGGCGCGCCCGCACTTCGCGCCGCCGCAGCCGCTGCGCCCCTGCTCCGCCTCGTCGCGGACGGCTGCGGCGCGCCCGCGCTCCGCCTCGTCGCGGACGCCCGCGGCGCGCCCGCGCTCCGCGCCGCCATAGCCGCTGCGCCCCCGCTCCGCGTCGGGACGGCCGCTGCGCCCCTGTGACCGAGATGCAGGGGAGCGCCGCCGGCCTGGATCGGAGTGCTGGGGACGGCCGTCTAGGAAGGAGCCCGTCGGTGCAAGGTGCCACGCCCGCGCCCGCTCCGCCTCATGCTGTCGTCCGCCCCAACTGTGGCCAGGTCCTGGCGCGCGACGAGCACTGGTACGAGGTTGACGCCGGTCGACCGCCGGGGCAGCGGACGGGAACGGGGTGGCCCCGAATGCCACATCAACATACCCAACAAAACTCCACCTCGGATGCAACTCATTGGCCTGACAAGTGGGACTGAACGCCACATCAGCAATACCACCCTCCTAAACCGCCTAGGGGGCAAATTGAACTACAGATCAAAGTTTAATGTTCTATATGCTCGGTTTTATAGGTTGTGTTATAAATTAGGCCCTGTATGATAGTTCGGGGGTTATGACTTTTCCTAGATCCATTGCACATGGCCGGTGTAAGCCTTCCAAAACCGGCCTTATTCTAGTTCCCCCTGCATTTTCTATCATTTATCATCTCCTCTTTTTCTCCCTTGTTACACACTCTCTACTACAGACCCCCTTCTACTTTGACATGGCAGACACCGAGAACGGTGGATTGTGCGTGTATATGGCTCAGACTGTTGCAGCATCGCGTGGAGACTCCATGCACTCTGCTTGAGGCGATCCAGCTTAGTCACCCTGTGCTCCGTCTTCATGCAAACCGAGGGCGAAGACATGAGTGTTGGTATTCATGGACGAAAGCCAGCGGCCGGGCAAGGGGGGCTCAAGCCCTACCTACGGCTGTCAACTGCATGAAGCCCCCCTAGAGCCCTGCCAATATATATGCTAATTCCTTACTCTACCGTACTATATTTAGATAAGAGGTTGTGGATCAAAAATAATAAATGTTATTTTCTTATCATTCTTGTTAGCATTAGTCAACATATTTAGAAGTGCTAAGATGGGTAGTCAAGCATGATCAACATGCTTTCACCATCACCCGACGTCTATAAGTTTCGTAATTTGGCCTTTCATAATTTAGCATTTCGTGATATATTTTGTGATTTCGTCGATGTTTTAATATAAGACTACTTTTAATTATTATAATATTATATTTATCTACTCTAATAAATTGTAGTGAGATTCTGTTGCTTTAGCCTTGTTTTTGTTCAGCCCGACCTAAATTTTTTCCTGGCTTGGTATTCACACCTAAATCCAACGTGGTGGGGTTAGCATTTTTGCTAGCTTGAACATATCAATCTAGCTTGTTAGTCATGCTATAATGTTTTTCTCTCACAACAAAACATCTAGATCTAACATGGTGGGACTTTTATCATGAGAGAGGATAGCTTGTATGTCATTACGTAAACCGCTATTATATGCAACTAAATATCATTATTTGTTAAAACATACTTTTTATTAAAAAGTTTTGGATCTCTTTTGACATAAATCAAAATGGGTGGTACTTTTTGATTGGGTAGGCACTCAACACTCACACCCCATGTGTGTGTCCATCCACGCAAAGAAGAGATAGAGAGACTCTCTAGCCTCCAGTGTAGGAAAACACGCACACACTCCACACTCCAGTGGCGCGTCCATATACACACACAAAGAAGACAAACTCACTAACCCCCGGTGTAGGGGAAACGCACACACAAATGCGTGGGACACTGTTCACGTCATCGTCGCTGCCGCCAGGGACCATGCAGTAGCCCTACCGTTGTTGAACCTAATAGTTATTTGCTAATGATTTTTTTGGACAAAGCATATATATTTGAGGTTTAGTAGCTATTTATGGTAATGCAGTACTACATCAATAGTTTCACCACTGGCTGAAAAGCATTTGTCACAATTGGTTTCATCCCTCGTTATTTGAAACTGGATGGTGATAGTTAGGGTTCACTCAATGGTAATGTTAGATTATCACTGACATGCTCGAGAAACATGCACACACTCCACACTCCAGTGACTGTTCACGTCCATCGTCGCAGCAGCTAGGGACCATGCATCAGCCCCACTATTGTTGGACCTCTAAAGTTATTTTCTAATGATTTTTTAGACAAAACATATTTGAGATTTAGCAGATAATTTTGGTAATGCATTGTACTACACAAAAACTTTCATCACTATAGAATGCATTTATCACAACTGGTTCCATCTCTCATTGTTTGAAATTGGATGGTCATAGTTACTAGTTAGAGTTCAATCATCGGTAATAATGTCAGATTATCACCAACATATGCGCTGGAAACACGCACACACTCCACGCCACGTGTGTCCGTCCATATACACGCAAAAGAGAGAGACTCTCAAACCTCTAGTACACGGGAAACACACACATACTCCACAGTCCATTAACAACGCCTCCCCCCCAAAAGGGAAATGCACACACAAATATGCAGGAAACACACACTCCTTACTCCAGTGACCACGTACACACTCACACCCTAAATATGATTCTCTAGCCTCTTGTGCACTTTCCAAACGTACAAGCGTGTGTATCTTAGTTTTTCTAAAAACATAAAAAGATGCAACTAAAAAATTGTATAAGTTCCCTAATTTACACGCAACGTTCCGCTCTCTCTCCATTCCCTATGGTGCCCTGGCTGTTGGATGGAGATCAAACTGTTCAGCTTCGTCGCTTGAAGGAGTAGAAGATTGTAGGTGCCTAGAAATTAGCAACATCCAACTTTGTATCCTAGTGGGTACCATACTTGGCCAACTTCCAAATGGGTGGTACTTGAATTTGGATAGCTTCGTCGGCGTCAGCTCCCAGGACCACACAACACGAGACACCCCCCCCCCAACCCACCAGCCATGTTGGCTTTGTGCTTATGGTTGTGCGTCATCTACAACCCTCCGCGCAACAATAGCGGCGCATGATAGATCCGACAATGCTTAGATGGTGATGTTCGGGTGCTACGCGTGCCCACTGTTGAACACCATGGTGGGGCTGGCCGGCTGGGCTTGTCGCTGGCGCTGGCGAGTGGTAGCGGGCGTGCAACACCTGACCCAGTTTGTGGTGCCTTTGCGCAGTTGCACTGAGAAGACGATGGCAGCCATGTGTACAAAATCAGGTTTCAAAACTGCTCTGCACCTCTCATGATACATTTGGCAAGTTTAGTAACTCAAAAATGTGGTTGTAGCTAGGTACATGGACCTATTTGAGAATACTGAATAAGTTGAATGACCATAGTGGATTTTACACTTTCAATAGCATTATCAACACCAACTCGCACGACTACGTAGCACGAGCCCCTCCTCCCCGCCCCGTCGACTCCGCACGAGCCATGCCGGTGGTCCAAGCGGCATCTTCCTCTCCATTATCGGGACCTAGCTCGCCGTGCTCCTCCTCCTGGCCCATCCCACGCACAAGGCCCAACCCTCCCTTTTTGCCTGTGGCCCAGCTACCACCACTGCTGCCGGCCTAGCCGTTGCCTCCACATCCCAACCCTAGGGAGTGGATGCTCCTAGCCGCTACCAGCAGGGGCTCTGCCCCAACCACGCACACCCCAAAGAAAACACACACAATTGTGTGGAAAACTCACACACACTCCATGCTTTAATGGCCACGCGTACACTCCACTCACACCCTAAATAAGTAAGATTGTCTACCCACTCGTGCGTTTTCAAACGTCCATGCGTGTATTTTTCTCCACCCCCCCTAAAAAAAGATGCACTCAAAGGTTTGTATCCTAGTGGTAGCATATGACTGGATTGACCAGCCAAATGGGTGGTACTTTGGATAGCTTTGTCGGCGTCGCTGGCTCCCACGACCACACAGTAGAGCACGAGCCCCCAGCTCCGCACGAGCCACGCCGGCCTTGCGCTTGTGCTTGTGTGCAATCGACCTATCCAAAGTTAGCTGCCCACAAGAAACCTCGTCGAGTCTCTTGTCATCAACATCAACCGGTGGCAGTCTGCACACACGCACGCCACTGGCCGCATGAGATGCGTGGCCAATGTGTCGTTAACGCCGGCCGTGGCTTTAAATCCGTGGGTTGCGGCTTCCTCTTGGCTCTTGTTTGCTAGCCGTCGTCGTCATCAGTGTCATGTAGTCGCATTCCCTTCCAATTCTAAAGCTCCCTTTGCGAGGTCAGAAGCGCCGGTGGCCGGAAGCGGAGCGGGGGCGGGAGCACTGCCCATCGGGCTCGCAGTGTGCGTGGCGCTGGCGTGCAACGTCGCCTGCGTTGTGTCCTTCCTCCGCGCACGCCCCAAAGGGAAACACACACGCAATTATGTGGAAAACGCGGACACCATGTTTTAATGGCCACGCATACACTTCATTCACACTCTAAAAAAATGTCTACCCTCCCATGCGCATGCACGCGTATTTTTCAACCCCCCCCCCCCACACAAAAAAACTATGAAATTAAAGGTTTGTATCACAGTTGTAGCGATGACTGGATTGGCCTGCCAAATGGGTGGTATTTTGGATAGCTTTATCAGCGTCAGCTAGCACCCAGGACCACACAGCAGAGCACGAGCCACGCTAGCCTTGCGTTTGTGCTTGTACGCCATCGACCTATCCAAAGTTAGTTGCCATCAACCGGCAGTAGTGCGCCACACACGCATGCCACCGGCTGCATGAAATGCGCGGTGGCCAATGTGTCGTTAACGCCGGCCGTGGCCTTAAATCCGCGGGCCGCCTCCTTCAGTCCTCCTCTTGGCTCTTGTTGGCTAGCCGTTGTGTCGTGTTCCCTTCCAATTCGAAAACTCCCGCTGCAAGGTTCGAGGCGTCGATGGCCGGAAGCAGAGCAAGGGCGGGGGCCATCCATCCCAATCCACTCAATCCACAATAGGTAAGCCACCAGCACCGTCCTCAATCATGACCGCTATGTGTGCGAGTCCTGGTGCTGACCTCAGACCACCGCACTTGTGAGCTGGCGAAATGCCCCTCACTCATAGTAAAAAATATATTTATGACAATATATAGGTATTACTATGAATATATGTTTCATAACAAATTAACTATAGTTATTTTTTCTCGTAAACTTTGATGTTTTCTCCGCTGCGTTTCTAAACACACACGAATGTTTATCTTGCTTTTTGCGCCGAAAAAGAAAAGATGCAACTTAAAGATTTGTACCTCAGTGCGTTGCATCCTACTGTCACTGTCCTACTGCCAAATGCCAAATAGGTGGTACTTGAATTTGGATAGCTTCGTCAGCGTCAGCTCCCCAGGACCACACAGCACGAGCCTCCTGCTCTGCATGAGCCATGCCGGCATGTGCTTGTGCGCCGTCGTCCTAGTGGGTACCATATTTGGCCAACTTCCAAATGGGTGGTACTTGAATTTGGATAGCTTCGTCAGCGTCAGCTCCCAGGACCACACAACACGAGCCCCCCACGAGCCATGTTGGCTTTGTGCTTATGGTTGTGCGCCATCTAGAACCCTCTGCGCGACAATAGCGGTGCATGACAAATCCGACAATGCTTAGATGACGATGTCCGGGTGCTACGCGTGCCCACTATTGAACACCATGGTGGGGTTGGCCGGCTAGGCTTGTCGCTGGCGCTGGCGAGTGGTAGCGGGCGTGCAACACCCGACCCAGTTTGTGGTGCTTTTTCGCAGTTGCACAGAGAAGACGATGGCAGCCATGTGTACAAAATCGGGTTTCAAAACCAGTCTGCACCTCTGATGAAACTTTTGGCAAGTTTAGTAACCCGAAAATGTGGTTGTAGGTACGTGGACCTATTTGAGAATACTGAATAAGTTGAATGACCATAGTGGATTTTACGCTTTCGATAGCATTATCAACACCAACTCGCACGACTACATAGCACAAGCCCCTCATCCCCGCCCCTGTCGACTCCGCACGAGCCATGTCGGTGGTCCAACTGGCATCTTCCTCTCCATTATCAGACCTAGCTCGCCTTGCTCCTCCTCCCGGCCCATCCCACGCGCAATGCCCAACCCCTTTTAGCCCGTAGCTCGCTGCCACCACTGCTGCCGGCCTAGCCGCTGCCTCCACATCCCAACCCTAGGGAGTGGATACTCCTAGCCGCCACCAGCAGGGGCTCTGCCCCAACCACGCACACCCCAAAATAAACACACACAATTGTGTGGAAAACACGCACACACTCCATGCTTTAATAGCCACGCGTACACTCCACTCACACCCTAAATAAGTAAGATTGTCTACGCTCCCGTGCGTTTTCAAACGTGCATGCGTGTATTTTTTCTCCACCCCCTAAAAAAAATATGCACTCAAAGGTTTGTATCCTAGTGGTAACATATGACTGGACTGACCTGCCAAATGGGTGGTACGTTGGATAGCTTTGTCAGTGTCAGCTCGCTCCCAAGACCACACAACAGAGCACGAGCCCCCAGCTCCACACGAGCCACGCCGACCTTGCGTTTGTGCTTGTGCACAATCGACTTATCCAAAGTTAGCTGCCAACAAGAAACCTCGTCGCATACCTTGTCGTCATCATCAACCGACGGCAGTCCGCCGCACACGCACGCCACCGGCCGCATGAGATGCATGGCCAATGTGTCGTTAACGCCGAACGTGGCTTTAAATCCGTGGGCTGCGGCTTCCTCTTGGCTCTTGTTCGCTAGCCGTAGTTGTCATCAGTGTTGTGCAGTCGCGTTCCCTTCCAATTCCAAAGCTCCCGTTGCGAGGTCGGAGGCGCCGATGGCTGGAAGCGGAGCGAGGGCAGGAGCACTAGCCACCGGGCTCGCAGTGTGCGCGACGCTAGCGTGCAACGTCGCCTGCGTCGTGTCCTTCCTCCGCGCATGCCCCAAAGGGAAACCCACACGCAATTATGTGGAAAACGCAGACACCATGCTTTAATGGCCACGCGTACACTCCACTCACACTCTAAAAAAATGTCTACTCTCCTGTGGGTTTTAAACATACACGCGTATTTTTCCTCCCCCCAAGGAAAAGATGAATTCCAAGGTTTATACCCTAGTGGTAGCATGTGACTGGACTGGCCTGCCAAATGGGTGGCATTTTGGATAACTTTGTCAGCGTCAGCCGTCTCCCAGGACCACACAGCAGAGCACGAGCCACGCCAACCTTGCGCTTGTGCTTGTACGCCATCGACCTATCCAAAGTTAGCTGCCAGCAAGAAACCTCGTCGCGTCTCTCGTCGTCATCAACCGGCAGTAGTGTGCCGCACATGCATGCCACCGGCTGCATGAAATGCGCGGTGGCCAACGTGTCGTTAACGCCGGCCGTGGCCTTAAATCCGCAGGCCGCCAACTCCAGTCCTCCTCTTGGTTCTTGTTCGCTAGCCGCCGTTGTCGGTGTCGTGTAGTCGCATCCCCTTCCAATTCGAAAACTCCCGTTACGAGGTTGGAGGCGTCGACGGCCGGAAGTAGAGCGGGGGCGGGGGCCATCCATCCCAATCGACTCAATCCACACTAGGTAATCCGCGAGTGCCGTCCCTAACCATGACCTCTATGCGTGCGTACCCTGGTGCCGACCTCGGACCACCGCACTTGTGAGCTCGCGAAATGCCCCTCATTCATAGTAAAAATATATATTTATGACAATGTATAGGTATTACTATGAATCTATGTCTGATAACAAATTAACTACAGTTATTTGCTATAGTAAACTTTGATGTTTTCTCTGCTGTGTTTCTAAACACACACGCATGTTTATCTTACTTTTTCGCAAAAAAGAAAAGATGCAACTTAAAGATTTGTACCTCAGTGTGTTGCATCCGATTGTCATTGGCCTACTGCCAAATGCCAAATAGGTGGTATTTGAATTTGGATGGCTTCGTCATTGTCAACTCCCCAGGACCACACAGCACGAGCCGCCCACTCTGCACGAGCCATGCCGGCCTGTGCTTGTGCTTGTGCGCCGCCGTCCTATCCAAAGTTAGCTACCAGCAAGAAACCTCCTCGTCATCATCAACCGGCGGCAGCTCGCCTCACGCGCACGCCACCGGCCGCATGAGATGCGCGGCGGCCAACGTGTCGATAGCGTCGGTCGTGGCCATAAGTCCGCGGGCCGCCTCCTCTTGTTCGCTAGTCATCGCCGTCATCAGTGTTGTGTAGTCGCATTCCCTTCCAATTCCAAAGCTCCCGTTGCGTGGTCCGACGCGTCGATGGCCGGAAGCGGAGCGGGAGCGGGGGCGGGGGCACTGGCCGCCGGGCTCGCGGTGTGCGCGACGCTGGCCTGCAACGTCGCCTGCGTCGTGTCCTTCCTCCGCGGCCACGTCGATGGGTGCCGGCCGCGCGGGCTCGCCGTGACGAGGTTGGGCGCGGGCGGTGTCGCGGCGCAGTGGGTGGAGGAGGAGGCCGACGACGGGGAGGAGGTGCTGGACCGCGACGTCGCTCTCCCGCCGGACGCCGTCCTCAACCTCGAGCTGTGCGTGCCCGTCCGTTCATCTTCTCCACAAGGTAACTGCTTCTCCGACAAAACTGACCTGAGCACTGTGCGTGCAGCGGCGACCCGACCATGTACGAGGCGTTCTGGCGGGAGGTCGGGAGCCGCGCGGCGACGGAGATCCGCGGGTGGCAGGTGATGAGCTACACCTCCGACGCCTCCGCGCTCTGCTGGTTCCTTGAGCCCGAGCTGGAACGCGAGGTACGCCGGCTCCACCGCGTCGTCGGGAACGCCGTGGTCGATGGGTACCACCTCGTCGTCGGCACCGGCGCCACCCAGCTCTACCAGGCCGCCATGTACGCGCTCAGCTCGTCGGCGCCCCGGGACCAGCCCGTCCCCGTCGTCTCGCCGGCGCCGTACTACTCCGTAAGATCACACAAACTAGAGTGCTTTAGTCTTACTGCAGTACAACTATGCTATCGTCATGTGATGCGATGAGAAAATTTTGTTTATTTTTCCATCTATGCCAGTCGTATCCGCCCCAGACGGACCTCCTGCGCTCGAACTTCTACCGCTGGGCCGGCGACGCCAACAAGTTCACCGGCGACGAGTGCATCGAGCTGGTCTGCTCGCCGAACAACCCGGACGGCGCCATCCGCGAGGCCGTCGTGCGCAGCGCCGGCGCCAAGGCGATCCACGACCTGGTGTACTACTGGCCGCAGTACACGCCCATCACGGGGCGTGCCGCGCACGACATCATGCTCTTCACCCTGTCCAAGACCACCGGCCACGCCGGCACCAGGATCGGGTGGGCGCTGGTGAAGGACCGCGAAGTGGCCAGGAAGATGGTCTACTTCGTGGACCGCGGCACCATCGGCGTGTCCAAGGAGTCGCAGCTGCGCGCCGCCAAGATCCTCGGCGTCGTCTCCGACGCCTACGAGGCCGTCCCGCCGGCCGGCGACGGCGGCAGCGGCACCGTGCCCAGGCTCTTTGACTTCGCGCGGCGGCGCATGGAGGAGCGCTGGCGCACCCTGCGTGCCACCGTGGCTGCCTCCGGCGGCGCCTTCAGCCTACCGGAGGAGACCTCCGGCTACTGCAACTTCGCCAAGGAAACCGTGACAGACTGTCCTGGTAACAACTAACCTTTGTCAGTTCTTGTCAAAAAAAGAAAAAGAAAAACTAGCCTTTGTCAGTGTGCCACTGCATAATTTAACAGATCGATGTCTGCATCTGCAACCAATGCAAGGTGTGCTCTGCATGTCTGACTCTGAATTTTTCCATGGCTCGATTTGTCTTGTTTGTAGCGTTTGCGTGGCTGCGATGTGAGAAGGAAGGCGTCGAGGACTGCGCCAAGCTGCTGGCCGGCCACAAGATCGTGGCTCGCGGCGGGGAGCAGTTCGGAGGAGACGCGCGGTGCGTCAGGATCAACTTGCTGGACAGGGACAATGTCTTCAACCTGCTTGTCCAGCGTCTCTCGGCTATAAACTGAGCGGAGTGAATGCATGGACCATGGAGTGGCAACAAATTAGCAAGGAAGAATAAAATGAACCCAGAAGATTTTGGTGTTCTTTTCCCCAGTTTTGTATCTTGATTGGTTCCTGATAGGGAAACAAATTTTTGTTTGTTTTGATGTTTGGACTGAACTCTGTCAGTCAGGTAGAATGTTATGGTTTCAGAAATAAAATAGGATTTTGTGTCCTAGAATCAATACCATGAACCCTCCCTCCAGTTCCAAACTGAGAAAAAAGAACACCGAAATCATGGGCTCAGAGAAAGCTGGCCCGCGAACTCAAATTCATCAATAACCCGGCACTTGATGCAGCTGTCACCACATATGTGGATATTTTTTTTAGACTCAGGACCTCCTCATTTCCATTTCCATAAGCAAACGGAAATACAACAGACTTATAGAGTTTTTAAGAAGCAAAAGACTACCAAGGAGGGGTAAAAGAAGACCAAGGATGAACGCTTGACCACTTAGCCCACGAGGACAACCAGAGAAACAAAATTTTAAGGACAAAATGCGCTTTACACATCAGCGCAAGAGGATCAGCATAAAGCCTAGCAGAAAAAAGAAAGAGGGGAAACTGAACTACTGCATACAGCCAGCAACTTCGAAAGCACCAGAACATGAGAAAGCAGCATCACCAAAAGCCCATCATTTGTCCTTGTCGCCGACCGGCCACATCAGATCAGTTGAAAGCATGATCATCATCCTGAGCTTGTTGCCTCTTGTTGTCTTCTGGCGCCACCTTGTTCTTCTCGGAGGCCAAAATGCCCAAAGCTATCTTCATCATAATGTCAATTCTTGTCTTCAGCTCCTCCTTATTAACATCCTTGAATAAATCTGTCCAAAAACTTCATTAAAGCTCCAGCATGACAGATCATATCAAGGGGCTCTTAATCATCTTCCCCTAAAAGCATGCATTGTTCCCACCTATGTGGATATGTATGTAGAATTGTAGATGATCTGCCAAAGCAGGTCGTCATGACGACCAGGGTTGCCATGCGCCTGAGCTACAAAGAACTGGCTGATTCACTAGCTTATAGCATAGGAGGCAGAGGAGGGGAAAGGGTGGACTAAATGCTGGGGGTGGTGAACTTCAATGATCGCACAACTTCTTAGTATGTAATGAGCTTTTGTAGAACCTCAAACCTCCGCGGCCGAGGCTGCGAATGGTTGCGCCCCTCGTGCATATAAGAATTACTAGCCGGCATGCCCGCTCTTCGCGCGGGCGGCAGGTGGGGAAGGGGAAGAGGAGGACTAAAAAAAAAAGAGGCAGAGGTTGGTAACGGGTGTGCAGTGTATTGGGTATGAACTGTTTTGTAACGGGTATGTACTGTTCCATAACAGATATCTAGTGTTCATAATGGGTAAAACACTATTTCATAATGGATTCCATAACAGATATATGTTGTTCATAACGGGTTAGGGAAACGGATTTTACTGTTAAACGGGTATTTACTGTTCATGGGGAAGAAGACGAAGCGATACAGTGCTACAGTAAAACAGTAGCCGCTAAAGACAAACTCTATAGCTGTATATATCTTTATAGATTTGCTACCTTCTTATTATAAATTAATGTCGGGAAACTAGATCTTTAAAAAAATGAGACAGAGTGTTCCTTGCAAGAAGCGTAATTTTTTTCCATTTCTATTTGAAGAAAAATGGAAAAGGCAACTGAAGTGTTCGTTTCATAAATCATTTTGCAAAAACAACGTTTGTTTTGTGAATTGACAAGTTTCAAGTGGTATTTTCTAAATAGCATAAGAAGGTTGCTAATTCCTGAGCTTTTCCAACTTTAAATAAGAGTAACTTGTGCTCTGCTTATTTCATTAATTAACAGAGGACAATGGGCAATAACAACTGCACATATGGCGGTGTAAACTTTCCAAAGCGTAACGGAAATGGGGGCTTCCTCTGGTTCAAAAAAAAAAGTAAACTTTCCAAAGCGGTAATACATAATTTTCATTAAAAAAATGTTTGGTCATACATAATTTTTATCACATTTCCTATCCTACAGTCTACCGATTGACAGAGTTCAGTCCAAGCATCAAAAACAAAACCAAAACTTGTTTCTCCACCAGGAACTAAAGATACCAAACAGAGAACAAGAACACCGAAATCTTCTGGGTCCATTTTATTCTTCCTTGCTGGTTTGCTGCCACTCCATCTATGCATCATTCTATTCAGTCTATCGCGGAGAGGCGCTGGACAAGCATGTTGAACACATTGTCCCTGTCCAGCATGTTGATCCTGACGCACCGGGCGTCTGCTCCAAACTGCTCCCCGCCGCGAGCCACGATCTTGTGGCCGGCGAGCAGCTTGGCGCAGTCCTCGACTCCTTCCTTCTCACATCGCATCCACGCGAACGCTACGAACAAGCCAGACCGATCCAACAAGAATTCAGAGTTTCAGACATGCAGATGCAGAGCACCATGGTTGCAGTGGCAAACTGACAAAGGTTAGTTGTTACCAGGACAAGCTGTCACCGTTTCCTTGGCGAAGTTGCAGTAGCCGGAGGTCTCCTTCGGCAGGCTGAAGGCACCGCCGGAGGCAGCCAAGGTGGCGCGCAGCGTGCGCCAACGCTCCTCCATGCGCCGCCGCGCGAAGTCAAAGAGCCTGGGCACAGCGCTGCCGTCTCCGGCGGCCGACGGGACGACCTCGTAGGCGTCGGAGACGACGCCGAGGATCTTGGCGGCACGCAGCTGCGACTCTCTGGACACGCCGATGGTGCCGCGGTCCACGAAGTAGACCATCTTCCTGGCCACGTCGCGGTCCTTCACCAGCGCCCACCCGAGCCTGGTGCCGGCGTGACCGGTGGTCTTGGACAGGGTGAAGAGCATGATGTCGTGAGCGGCGCGCCCCGTGATGGGCGTGTACTGCGGCCAGTAGTACACCAGGTCGTGTATCGCCCTGGCGCCGGTGGTGCGCACGACGGCCTCGCGGATGGCGCCGTCGGGGTTGTTGGGCGAGCAGACCAGCTCGATGCACTCGTCGCTGATGAACGTGTTCGCGTCGCCGGCCCAGCGGTAGTAGTCGGATAGCAGGAGGTCCGTCTGGGGCGGATACGACTGGCATGGATGGAGGACAAAAAGAAACAAAATTTTCTCATCACATTACACGCCAATAGCATAGTTGTACTGACTAAATCACACTCTGTTTTGTGTGATCTTACAGAGTAGTACGGCGCCGGCGAGACGACGGGGACGGGCTGGTCCCCGCGCGGCGCCGACGAGCTGAGCGCGTACATGGCGGCCTGGTAGAGCTGGGTGGCGCCGGTGCCGACGACGAGGTGGTACCCATCGACCACGGCGTTCCCGACGACGCGGTGGAGCCGGCGCACCTCGCGCTCCAGCTCCGGCTCGAGGAACCAGCAGAGCGCGGCGTTGTCGGAGGTGTAGCTCAGCGCCTGCCACCCGCGGATCACGACGGCCGCGCGGTCCCCGACCTCACGCCAGAACGCCTCGTACGTCATCGGCTCGCCACTGCACGCACACAACGCTTCATTCAGGTCAGTCATGTCCGTGTCCGAGAGGCACTTAGCTTGTGCCGCGACGTCACGCACGGCTGGAGGTTGAGGACGGCATCCGGCTCGAGCGCGACGTCGTCACGGTCCAGCGCCGCCCTATCCCCGCCCTCCTCCACCAGCTGCGCCGCGACGCCGCCCTCGCCCAAGCTCGCCGCTCGTTCGCCGCGCATCTCAGGTGGCGTTTGCGTGCGGCGGGCAGCCGCCGGTTGATGTTGATGATGACGACCAGAGACGCGAGGAGTTTTGTTTCGGGCAGCTAGCTTTGGATTGGATAGGACGATGGTGTACAAGCACAAGCGCAAGGTTGCCATGGCTCGTGCTGTGTGGTCCTGGGCGACGACGGTCACAAAGATATCCAATCACAGGCGTCTGATTTTTTTTCTTTCGTTTCAGGCAACAAATATCACCCATGTAATCTAAATGCAACCATCAATACACATCCTCAACCATGGGACTCTACACTACACCTTCTTCCTGATTGCTAGTTAAGTACTCTCTAATTCCAGACTAGGATTTACCTGTAGGATAGGAAATGTGAAAAATAAAATAGGATTTGTGTCCTAGAATCAACCAATACCATGAACTCTCCCCTTTCTATCGCCCTGTTCGTTTGGTCGTTTCTGGCTGGCTGATTCTCGCTGCTGCTGATTTGTTGTGAGAGAAAAATATTGTTGAATCGCTGGCTGGAAGCGCTGATAAGAGCAAACGAACATGGCGTGTATATATAAAAAAGAATAATAATAAAACAAAAGAGAACCATGAACTCTCCAGCTAGCCACATTCTTTGTAAGAAACCTGAATTGGCACCAATGGAGCAGATTCCAAAGGGTGTGACTGGTTAGTCCAACTAACCGAAACAACAAGAGAGTTTGGTCCATTTCTATGTGAAGAAAAATGGAAAAGCTAGCAGGCATAAAAAGAATTAGTGTTGCTTTGTGAATTCACAAGTTTCAAGTGTGTTTTTGCCCCAACATCATAAAAAACTAGCGTTATTTTCTGAATTTTCCCAACTGTAAATATTGTTCTGAAATCTGAAGTCTGAAAATTCCTCAGTGTCAGGCATCTTGCTGCTTCTATTTCATTCATTCATGAGGACTATATGGATCGGTGAGCACACAGCCCAACAGAGACACAACACACACAAAACAGAATACATGAATGAAATCACATGTCCGCCGGCGACGCCAACCATCCTCTCCCCTCTGTTCCTTCTTTTCTCCTCCGCATCAGTGGCCCCTTTCCCAGAGCTTCCAGAAGGAGCTCACCACCGGGCATAGGGCCCAACGCCCGGCCGGTTGCAGAGTTGAACGGTGACAGCAAAGCAGAGGCGATTCCCTTACTAGAGATTTTTTTCCAACACCAAATTTTCATTCACTATAGCAATTGTAGAGCACTTTGTGGCGACATTAGGCCGCCAAAGCCGACGGGCAGATACAACATAAGCACAACATCCACTGTCTTGGCCACAACATTGTTGACGTCCCCGGGATCACCGGACACAAGGCACCTGAGGAGCAGGACGGGACAGCGCTGGCTGCACACCGGCATCCACACGCTGCTCAACTCCAGCGCTACGGCGACAGCGTCAGGCTCAGGCGGCCTCCTCCTCAGCCCTGTCATCCCCGGCCAGTCAACAATGCTCTGCCCAAGCCGGTGGATGCAAAGCATTGCGAAAGCTCTATCTGCCAATCTGCTACGCCGCCCTCCTCCCGCCACAAGTCCTCTACATCTTTGCAACTGATGATCAGCCACCGAGGAGCTGATGAGTCAACTCTGATCTGAATAAATAAAGCAATCTGAACAAACTCTGAATATTAATGAAATCTGAAAATTTCTCGTTCCATCTTGTGCTCTTGGCATGCAGGTTGCAGGATATGGACTCGGCAGTGACAGGAGAACTCAATATAGATTGATTCATAATATTAGAAACTCTTGCACGCTATGTGTGTCCAATCAAGATTGTAAAGCACATATCCCCACAGGCAATTACAAGCCTGTCAAGAAAATACCATCGTCAACTGTACGTTACTTTACATGTGGCATCGTTGATATTTCGTATAAACAGGCAACATTGTTTTTAGAGGTTCATGTTCTTTAGTTGTATTGTACTACCACTACTATACTATTAATACAAAATTGTTGAATAGAATTAAAAATACTATGATCATCCAGAGATGGAGGCCATACACTCATCGTTATCCTCTGGCAATCCATCGACGAGGACATGCTGGCGGGGCTTGAGCTCACTGTTGCAAAACTTTTGGTATTGAGTAGTGTCGCTAGCCTTTTTGCAAACCTTGACCATGATGAGCCTAGATGTGAGTTCAAAGTTCTTGGCAGAGATAAGGAGCGCCCCTTGGTTCTTGTTCCTTGTCTCCTTGATGCTCACCTGGTACTCCTTGGTGCGCGCCGTGAAGCTGACATGCTTAGCGATTCCTCTAGCTTGGAGATGATCATGGGCACGGGCGCGGCGGACACCAATTGTATCTGCTTGCTCGGCTCCTCAAACAACCCGGACAGGTTGTGGCTCGACGGGGACGCGATGATGTCACACACGTTCAAACTCTTGGGGAGGCACATGTGTGGCTGGGTAGTACTCTCGAGTGTAGTCAGTGATAGCACTGACACCGAGGTATGCATGGGGCACGTGCCACCCGGGAGTCTGGATCCCCTGATGATGACTTAGATGACGTAGTCGACACTTCGTCACAATCAGAGTCAGAGTTGCACAACTTGGGCTCCCTGAGGCTTTGTGGGATCTCCTTGAAGCCCTTCTTGAACCAAAGATTTTTCCTTCATTTAGAGTATGGCGATACGACGCACCGGATTAGGGTAGAGGATGCAGCAGACGAGGCTGACGAGGTCGTTACTGCACCATGGTGGACAATGATAGTCACAGCGGCGGATCATGTGATACAAGTTGGTGTCCTTGTGATTGAAGGGGAAGTAACCTGCCACGAGCGCGAAGAGGATGATGTCGCAGGCCCGGACATTGGCCTTGCCACCATCGTAGCTATAATGCAAGAACACCTCAGGCGCTATGAACATGGGCGTCCCACAAATAACTTGGAGCAACGTCTCCCGCTGCATTGTGCCGGCGAGGGCCGAGAGCCCTACCTTGATGTTGCCCGTGGTGTCGACCAAGATGTCGTCAGGCTTGATGTCACGATGGTACATGCCGATCGAGTGGCAGTAGTCAAGCGCAGACACAAGCTGCTGGAAGACACGGTGAGCCGATGCCTCACTAACGCGCGCGACCGGCACGATGGACCAGATGGACGTTGAGGGTGCTGCCGCCGGCAAACTCCATGATGATAAAGATGTTGTTCCTGGTGGCCATGACCTCGTGGGTGCGCATGACGTGGGGTTGGCTTACCTGACGCATGATATCGATCTCAAGCATGATTTGCTGTTGCACGGCGTCTAACTTGGACATGTGATCCTTGTCCATGATCTTGATAGCCACCTTCTTCCCAGTACCTATGTTGCGCGCGTGGTACACCTTGGCGAAGTTGCCCTTGTTGAGCAGCCTGCCGAGCTCGTACTGCCCCATTAGCATGTGCGGGATTTTCCCCGTACCGCTAACACCCACCAGCAGCGGGAGAGAGAGCCTCTGTGTATCAAGAATCTTGGTCTCTTAGGACAAGCTAATAAGATACATGAGGAAGGAAGGCGGTTAAAATATATGGGAGTGAGAGGAGACAGGAACGGAACTCACCTAACAAAGTCGGACTCGAACCATCAATAGTGCTGGAATTCTAAGGCGTCGATGGCTGCCTCATGCAGAGAGTCCATAGCAGGGGCGGATCCACCAATACGGTGACCCGTCGACGAACTCCCCTCCCTGCAGTGGTTGGATTTGTATTGCTCTCAACGTCGATATTGACGGTGTCTGCGGCGGTTGATAGTTGTTTTGCGAGGACTGAGAACCATACAAAGCGTTGGTCTGTTGGGCCTGTAGCCCGTCAACTATGAATTTCATGTGGAAAGCAAACAAGCAGACTGAGTGCGATGACGATTCACTTTTCGGCTCTGTCCTATCTACGGCCTAGATGCCGCAACATCAACTCACAGAGAGAGAGGATGGAGAGAGAAAAAGAATCGGGGAGAAGTGAAAGCTATGTACTCCCTCCATATTGGTATTAGAAGTCGTTATGGTGTGGGTAGCAAATGAAGCAAAAGAAGTCGTTCTGGCCCTCCATGGAGAAATTGGACGTTGCTACCCCTCCGCTTTGGCCCCCGCGCCATGCAGTTAATAGCGTGTTTCATCTCTTCGCTTCCCTCGCCACATGTTAGGCCATGCGGCTCCATTTAATTTCATCGCGTGCCTAGTATAAAAAAAAAGAAAGAAAAAAATGAGCAAGACTACCTAGTATAAAAAAAGGAAAGAAAAAATGAGTAAGACTCAACACGTTACCATTGTTGTTGTGGTCTTTTAGTATAGGCTCGTTGAGATAGAAGGGGAGATTGTCGTCATCATCTTCCACCATACGAACGTTCAGATCGAAGCCATGGAGGACATGAGCCATTGCGCCGTACAGATTGATGTGAAAGGAGTAGGTAGAAAGAGAAGAAGCTGAGCCATGGCTGGATAAACAAGCAAGTGAAGAACAAGCAGTAAGGCAAGGCAAAAGATAAGGTAGTAGTACAAGAGGCCGGTGTTTTAATGCAGTAGGCAGTCGAGCAGTCAGACCTGTTGCGTGATGAGCGCGAAAGGAACGATCGAAGCCACGGAGGACATGAGCCATTGCGCCATACAGATTGATGTGGAAGGAGTAGGTAGAAAGAGAAGAAGCTAGCAGGCCATGGCTGGATAAACAAGCAAGTGAAGAACAAGCAGTAAGGCAAGGCAAAAGATAAGGCAGTAGTACAAGAGGTCGGTGTTTTCAGACCTGTTGCGTGGTGAGCGCGAAAGGAACTAAAATAACGCGCTCAAGCGAAGCAAACGAGCGAAAAAAATTCGAACGCAAAAAATATTGCGGCCAAAGGGTTCGAACGCTGGACCTCTAGCCTCAGGCCACAGAGCGCTTACCGGTCGGGCTACAGAGAATTGCTATATAGGAGACATGGCACATTTAATAAGGGCAAAGAAGGAAAACACCCCCATAATTAATTACTCTTTGGCACTCCTTGTTATGCGCAATCATATTCTAAACGACTTCTAATACGAGTACGGAGGGAGTATATATTTGTCTCGCCGGATTCTGATGAGAAGCGGGTGAAGTCGAGGAGAAGCTAGAGAAGCTAAACAGAAGCTGAAGAAGCCAGTGTACACGAGAATCCGTTTCAAGTGATCTGAGTCGTTAAACGCAAGATCCGACGACTATGAAAATTTTAGGTGACGTGGACGGCGCTCCTGGCGGAGGAGCAGGCGCACCTTGTCTAGGTTAATACCATGTTGTTATATGCAGATTGGATGTGGTCACGCTTGCAGAAGCACCTTTAAGCAATCACCGTGTATCGTCATGTATGTGTGCATGGATCCATCCTGACTCAAGACGTGCACAGCAAATGCGTAGAAACAACAACATACTCAAATATATGCAAAAGGCAATATAAGTTACAAACTCAAATGTGGTTCTAATATTTGGTAATGACATGCCTTTAAATCAATAAAATTGAAGCTCAAAACTGAAAGTTAAATAAATTTCCTATAGGGACATTGGCATTTTTCTATGTCTGAAATTAGTAACAGCCGGACGAACCTAACTTCCAGGCTTCTTATGTCTTATAAATTATTGGTCAAATCATTTAAACCTGATTTATATAGTGATATGTAATCTCCAACTTTGTTTAAGAGAACACGGGACTGTTATATGAAGTGCCGAAAAACAAGCTTCGAAGTGGCCACTCACGTGTACCACAACTGTTCGATGAAATACTTTGACATTGCGAAGTTTGGGACAGTTTATGTCCACATGAGTTCACTGTTTTTCCATAGCACATAAACAAGATTTGTAGATCTTCACCTTTCTGGATTCGTTTTCAAGCCAAACACGACGAAATGGGAGTTCCAAGATGGCCGCCCAGCGGAGCTCAGCTGCTTCTGCTCGCTGTCCGCCACCGCGTCTCGGCAAGGGCAGCCACTCTCGGGTCCCGCCGGCACCTGCATTTCCTGGACCGCAAGCTTCGGCCAGAGAACCCGCCAGAGTGTCGCCTCCTACGCGTCCCTCCGCGAGTCTACACCGGCCGGAATTTGGCCGTCGGTCACATCCCGTGGGCTGTGCTCTCTCTGCTCTGATTTTGGGAGAAGGGCAAAGAGAATAGACAGGGATTCAGAGGGTTAAACAAGAAACCATAGAAGTAACTGCGGATCGCGAGTAAAATAATTGGAAGCCTAGGAACTTTTGCGCAAAACTGCGCCGGCCGCGTGGGCCAAATCTGATCGCCGTGGATAGTTTCGGAATTCGGACTGGGCCTACGGAGAGCGGTGGCAGGAGGGTGGTGGTGCGCTGCGCCGGGACGGAGAGCGGTGGCAGGAGGGGTGGTGGTGCGCTGCGCCGGGATTGGGGTCATGGCCTCTGTCACCAAGAACGCTCACGTGGCTCACGATGTTTATCCCCCGGCGTTAATTTGGTGGCTGCAGCCCATCCGACTGCAAAAACGGCGGCGGCGGGGAGATCACCATGGTCGAGCCATCCAAAGGCAAGCCACCGGTCACTTCGTAGTCGATCGTCAACCTTGACCAGTGAGTGATTCGATCCATCACTCGGTCTTGTTACCTTCTATTTTTGTTTATTTGTATTCGTATTTGTATTGATATATATCTCTATCGATCGTCCGTGTGCCTGGGCATCCGTCGCCGTTTAGAGCCACAGTCCAAACGGACAAACAAGACGTGACAGATACCAATTCGAATACGAATAAACAAAAACAGAAGGACACGAGATCAAGTGATGGATCTGGTCAAGGTCGACGTTAGATTCCAAAATGACAGACAACTTGTCTTTGGATGGCTGCACCATGGTGACCTCCCGGCGGCTGCCATTATTGTCGTCGGATGGACCGCCACCACCAAAGTGGCACTGATAAAATAAACATCGTGATTCATGGCCACAAGGGTTCATGGTACGGAGGCTACAACCCTAATCCTTCCTGCGCAGCACACCACCACCATCCTGCCGCTCTCCCTAGCCACAATCTCCTTTGGCCTCTCCCTAAGCTCACCGTCTATGCCTGGTAGAGATGGGCACAAAAGGCAAGGAACACAAGGTGCGTGAGACGCTATATCTGTTTGTATCCCTCCACACGGGGAGTTGTTGATTTTATAGCGGACGTGGGCAAACCTCGCACGGCATCTTGCCACGCCAGCCGATGTTGTCTAGCGCCTGCCACCTCACCTTTTGGCGTGGCGCTCAACCTGCCACCTCACCTTTTGGCGTGGCACGCTCGACCTGCCACCACGATAGCGAGAGTGGACGCTCCTAGCCGCCGTCGGCAGGGGCTCTGCCTCAACCGCGCACGCCCCAAAGGGAAACACACACGCAATTGTGTGGAAAACGCGCACACCATGCTTTAATGGCCACGCGCACGTATACTCCACTCACACCATAAATAAGTAAGATTGTGTACCCTCTCGTGCGTTTTCAAACGTGCATGCGTGTCTTTTCTCCAACCCCTCCCCCCCCAAAAAAAAAAAATGCATTCAAAGGTTTAGCATATGACCGGGATCGGGCATGCCAAATGGGTGGTACTTTGGATAGCTTCGTCAGCTGGCTCCTAGGACCTCAGAGTAGAGCACGAGAACTCCCGCTCCGCCATCGGATGGACCGCCACCACCAAAGTGGCACTGATAAAATAAACATCGCGATTCATGGCCACAAGGGTTCACGGTACGGAGGCTACAACCCTAATCCTTCCTGCGCAGCACACCACCACCATCCTGCCGCTCTCCCTAGCCACAATCTCCTTTGACGTCTCCCTAAGCTCACCGTCTATGCCTGGTAGAGATGGGCACAAAAGCCAAGGAACACAAGGTGCGTGAGAGCGCTATATCTGTTTGTATCCCTCCACACGGGGAGTTGTCGGTTTCATAGCGGCCGTGGGCACACCTCGCACGGCATCTTGCCACGCCAACCGGTGTTGTCTAGCGCCTGCCACCTCACCTTTTGGCGTGGCGCTTAACCTGCCACCTCACCTTTTGGCGTGGCACGCTCGACCTGCCACCTCACCTTTTGGCGTGGCGCACTTGACCTGCCACGATAGCGAGAGTGGACGCTCCTAGCCGCCGTCGGCAGGGGCTCTGCCTCAACCGCGAACGCCCCAAAAGGAAACACACACGCAATTGTGTGGAAAACGCGCACACCATGCTTTAATGGCCACGCGTATACTCCACTCACACCCTAAATAAGTAAGATTGTGTACCCTCTCGTGCTGAAACATATTCTTTGTGTCATCCACATTGAGAAAAACAAAAGTGAAAACCTAATTGAGACAATTCTGGATATAAATGGGAAGATAAAAGACACGCTCAAAGCTAGGCTTCATTTGAAAATTTTGCGAACTAAAAAGGAGCTGCAACGTAGAGGATAGAGATTCATGTGAGAAGATTTCGGCTTTCTATCTCAACGGCATTGCAGGTCGAGTGCGCCATGCCAAAAGGTGATGTGGTAGGCGCTAGACAACACTTGGTGGCATGGCAAGATGCCGTGTGGGGGCTTGCCAACGTCCGCTATAAAACCGATGAGACCCCTCGTGGAGGGATACACACACATAGCACTCTCAAGCACCTTGTGTTGCCTTTTGTTTCTTGCGAACTAAAAAAGGAGCTGCAACGTAGAGGATAGAGATTCATGTGAGAAGATTTCGGATTTCCATCTTGCTGGCGTTGCAGGTCGAAGGCGCCACGCCAAAAGGTGATGTGGCAGGCGCCACGCCAAAAGGTGATGTGGCAGGCGCCATGCCAAAAGGTGATGTAGCAGGCGCTATACAACACTTGCTGGCGTGGCAAGATGTCGTGTGGGGCTTGCCAACGTCCGCTATAAAACCGATGAGGCCCGATACACACAGACATAGCACTCTCAAACACCTTTAGTTGCCTTTTGTTTCCATCTCTACATGGCGGTAGGAGAGGGTGAGCATTGGGAGAGGTGAAGGAGATTGTGGCTAGGAAGAGCGGCAGGATGACGGTGGTGCTCTGAGTAGGAAGGATTGGGCACAGTACACACCCATCACCGAGACCGCTGGCCATGCTATTATGCTATTCAGTGTCTCCTAATGCACCGGCCATGCCGGCACCAGGCTGGGAACACAAGGTGCATGAGAGCGCTATATCTGTTTGTATCCCTCCACACAGGGAGTTGTCGGTTTTATGGCGGACGTGGGCAAACCTCGCACGGCATCTTGCCACGCTAGCCGGTGTTGTCTAGCGCCTGCCACCTCACCTTTTGGCGTGGCGCTCAACCTGCCACCTCACCTTTTGGCGTGGCACGCTCGACCTGCCATCTCACCTTTTGGCGTGGCGCGCTTGACCTGCCACGACAGTGAGAGTGGACGCTCCTAGCCGCCGTCGGCAGGGGGCTCTGCCTCAACCGCGCACGCCCCAAAGGGAAACACACACGCAATTGTGTGGAAAACGCGCAGACACTCCATGCTTTAATGGCCACGCGTATACTCCACTTACACCCTAAATAAGTAAGATTGTGTTCCCTCTCGTGCATTTTGAAACGTGCATGTGTGTATTCTCTCCCCCACCCCCCCCACCCCCGCACACCAGCATGTGGAATACAAAATTGTTGAATAAAACTAAAAATACTACGATCATCTAGAGATGGAGCCCATACACTCATCTTGTCCTCTGGCAATCCATCGAGGAGGACACGCAGGTGGGGCTTGAGCACATTGATGCAAAACTTTTGGTGCTGAGTGGTGTCGCTAGCCTTTTTGCAAACCTTGACCATGACAAGCTCAGGCGTGAGTTCAAAGATCTTGGCAGAGACAAGTAGCACGCCCTCGTTCTCGGTCCTTATCTCCTTGATGCTCAATTGGTACTCCTTGGTGCACGCAGTGAAGCTGACGTGCCCAACGATTTCCTCTAGCTTGGAGATGATCTTGCGCACTGGCGCAGCAGACACCAACTGTATCTGCTTGCTCGGCTCCTCGAACAACCCGGACAGGTTAAGGCTCAGTGAGGACGCGATGATGTCAAACGCATTCAAACTCTTGGGGCGGCACATGTGTTGCTGGGCAGTACTCTCGAGTGTAGTTAGTGACGGCACTGACACCGAGGTATGCATGTGGCACGCCACCCAGGAGGCCGGATCCCCCAATGACGACGTAGATGATGCGTCGATACTTCCTCACAATCGAGTCACGGTTGCACGCTTGGGCTCGCGAGGCTTCGTGGGATCTCCTTGAAGCCCTTCTTGAACCAAAGATTTTCCTTGATTTGGGGTATGTCGATACGACACACCGAATCAGGGGTAGAGGATGCGGCGGATGAGGCTAACGAGGCCGTTACTGAACCTTGGTGGGCAACCATAGTCATAGCGGCAGATCATGTGATACAAGCTCGTGTTCTTGTGAATGAAGGGGAAGTAAGCTGCCACGAGCACGAAGAGGATGATTCCATAGGCCTTGCCACCATCGTGGCCACAACACAAGAACACCTCAGGCGCTATGAACATGGGCGTCCCACAGATAGTGTGGAGCAGCGTCTCCCGCTACGCCGTGTTGGCGAGGGCCGAGAGCCCTAAATTGACGACCTTGATGTCGTCCATGGCGTCGACCACGATGTTGTCGGGCTTGATGTCACGATGGTACACGCCAAGCGAGTGGTAGTAGTCAAGCGCGGACACAAGCTGCTGGAAAACATGGTGGGCCAAGGCCTCACTGACGTGCGCGGCCAGCACAATGGACTAGATGGGTGTTGAGGGTGCCGCCGCCGACGAACTCCATGATGATAAAGACGCTCTTCCTGGTGGCCATGATATCGTGGATGCGCACGATGTGGGGGTGACGCACCTGGCATATGATATCGATCTCACGCATGATTTGCTGTTGCATGATATCCAACTTGGACTGGTGATCCTAGTCAATGATCTTGATAGACACCTCCTCCCCAGGATCTATGTTGCGCGTGTGGTACACCTTGGCGAAGCTCCCCTTTGCTGAGCAGCCTGCTAAGGTCGTACCGCCCCATTAGTATGTGGGGGATTTTCCCCATACCGCCAACACCTACTGGCGGCGGGAGAGAGAGCTTGTGTGTATCAAGAATCTTAGCACTACAAGATGACACCCCCTTTTACAATGCATATATGCATTGCCAAATGTCTTTATATGTGTTGGTAACACATGCGAATAACCGTTGCAAAGATGCAACGGATATTGATGTCTATGGCAACGCTTACATGTGTTTCTACTAACCGTAAGGGAATGGTTTCTATAGTTCATTGCTATGTATCTTTGGGATTGTTGCAACGCTTATATGGGTAACTAGGAATAATAAATCATATAATGAAAATTTAGCAAAATTATTATAATTTGGACCTAATTAATCCATTTTCAGTATAATGAAAAATGAGAGATCATCTCACACATGACAAATATAAAAACTCTGCCATATATATATTACGAAGCAATTGTTGCAGTTACAATGAGCGCCATCTGAAAAATCCAGGGCACATTTTTTGTTTACAACATTCATATGGGAATAAATATACAAAAATAAAGAAGCCATCTACAATGCCACCAATCACCCATTTATCCTGTGTTCCTATTTCATCAATCCTGCGATGAAAAAGTGCAAAATATAATAACTATACAAGCATTTTGGTACAATACTCTAGAAAACATCCCTTCATATGAAATTTTTAGATGTTATATATGAAATTCACAATATTATCAAGAAAATATATAGCTCTATCGAAATACAGGAATATGATTTCAATATTATCATAAAGAAAACTAGCTCTATCAAAATACAGGAATATGATTTTAATAGGGTCACACAAACTGTACTAAAAAGTCATGACTAGTTCAAGCATGTTCTAGTGTATTTCGAAAGGCAATAGGGATTAATCTACTAATAATTTGATGAAGCCTCCTCTTCTTTGAAGAACAAATAACGTATCTGCAGTGCCACAACCACTACTGCACCTTCAGATTCAGAAAAAAAAATTGATTAGCATATTTCCAAACTGAGCTAGTTATTAGGGAAAATTTGCTGGGACACACGAAAAGTGGCGCGCATTTGTTGGAACACACTTTTTCATGTAACACTCACCACCAAAATAGTTGCCATTTTTAAAACCATAAGGTCAATGGCTATGAAATTTTAACAGCAACAAGAATACGATAGTTATCTACAAATCATCTAATACTCACTTCCATAGAAAATGTTGTTAAGGCTATGAAATCATGTCCACCAGCAAATCATGGCTGTTAAGGTTGCTGGTGGACATGATTTCATGGCCTTAACGATGTTTTCTATGGAAGTGAGTATTAGATGATTTGTAGATAACTATCATATCTTGTTGCTGTTAAAATTTTATAGCCATTGACCTTATGGTTTACAAATGGCAACTATTTTGGTGGTGAGTGTTACATGAAAAAGTGTGTTCCAGCAAATGCGCGCCACTTTTCGTGTGTCACAGCAAATTTCCCTAGTTATTAAGGTCTGAAGTCACTGTAGGATTACTCATGTGAGGATTCAGATTCAAAGTTTACATGGCATCACACTTTAAGTCTAAAAATTTAATGAGTCCACCTTGACATAGTTGCATGCCTGCTATGTTTGTACACTCCTTTTAGATGATTCCTACTTTGTTGATTGTTTATCATACAAACTAACCTCACTGTAGTACTATTGTAGAGATACATCATGGCACCCTGCACCTTCATGATCTGCTTAACATCTTGGATGCAAAGGAAAATAGGTAATCATTCAATGTACAGCGCATATTAAAAATATAAGAAAATTAAAACCAGAATGGTTAATATACTAATATTGCCGAGTTGGATTACATCTTAACCTTACCAGAGTGGAGTCATACTGCAATTTGCATACAGGTTTAGAGTGGAAGCCCATTACACCTCAAACCTAGCAAAGAATAAATTCAGTCCCAAGTATTTTACTGAAAACTTGATGAGGAAGTTAGCGTGCTGTAAGATGGAACAAATCCTTGAGCAGTGACTCCAGGCAAGTGTATATACCGGGAAGGCTGATCTTGCTAGATATTAAATTATTTTTATTACAGCCTTAGTTATTCAATTACATTGTAACTTTATATCAAAGCAGAAAAAGAAGATATGCCTTTGCCCGCAGTCTGCACTAAGTTAAAAAAAAATGAAGATAGCTTTATGTCAAAGCACTAATAATAATCACATGGAAATATAACAATTCATCAACCATCAGTCTAGAGAATAGTATTATTTTCGGTGTAGGTAAATCATAGAATTATAATAACTAGTAGATTTGCTCAATTTATATCCGTTTGGGATGACTTACCGAACAGTTTGTCATTATCCCTGTAAGATGCTATGCAATTACCACACCAGTTGGGGATCGATCCTGGACATCAGAGATACGAGCAGATTAGGGATCGGACCTGGACAGCAGAAGAAGAGAGACGCAAAACCAGTGGAGAGGTGATTATGGATTGCACCTAGACAACAGAAAAGAGATGTGATTGGGGATCCAACCTGTACAGCAGAAGAGAGAAGAAAGAAGTGGATCGGACCTGGACCTTAGATTGAAGAAGAAAGCCAAAAAAAAGAGATTCGAGAGGTGATTACAGATTGGAACCTTGACATCAGAAAAGAGAGGTGATTTGTGATCCGACCTGTACAACAGAAGAGAGAGGTGATTGGAGATCCCATGATTAGGACCTGAACATCAGAAGAGATAGTGTAGAGACGGATTGGTTGAACCGTGCATCGGCTATTGGCCAGCGTTACCGTCGTCGCATCGCCTCCCCTGGACCCTACTATAAATTACCTGATTTGTGGCAACTCTGAATCATGCTCGTCGATGCTTGCTGCCTACGTAGAGGTTTCCCGAAGAGGGCGGCAGTCTCCCTACGTCACTGGACGATGAACAAACTAACGGTGTAACCTCCTATCGCCGTCGTGCTGCACCATAAGTGCTCAACGCGATGGAGATCTAGTACGAGATATGGTTTGACATGGGAGAAAGAAAAGGGTGCGGAGACGAGAAGTTTGGAATTAGAACGTCGGTTTTGGCCAGTGGTCACTTCCCCCGTGTGGGAAGCGGGGATGTGGGCTGCGGGCCGAGGCTGCAAGTCTGTAACGCATGTTGGTATCATTGGTAGACATCTGTGTCAATACGGAGGTTTGTTTTATAGTGTGGTCTCTTAGTACAGGCTAATAAGATGCACGAGGAAGAAACACATATAAAATATATGAGGGTGAGAGAGGATGGGAACAGAACTCACCTGACGGAGTCTGACTCAGATCATCAATTGTGTTGGAATCCTAACAGTCTGAGCGTGATGACGATTCATTTTTTGGCTCCGTCCGATCTACGGCCCAGGCGCCGCGTGACGTCAACTCAGAGAGAGAGAGAGAGGAGGGAGAGAGAAAAAGAATCGGGGAGAAGTGGAAGCTGTGTATATATTTGTCTCCCCGGATTCTGATGAGAAGCTCGTGAAGTCGAGGAAAAGCTGGAGCTAACCAAAAGATGGAGAAGCCGGTGTACATGAGAATCTGCTTTAAGTGATCTGAGCCGTTGAACTCGAGATCCGATGACTGTGGGAATTTTGGACGATGTGGATGGCACTCCTGCCGGAGGAGCAGGCACATATTATCTAGGTTAATATAATACCATGTTGTTATATACAGACTGGATGCGGCAACGCACGCTTGCAGAAGCACCCTCAAGCAATCACCGTGTATCGTGTGCATGGATCCATCCTGAATCAAGACGTGCACAGCAAATGCATAGAAACAACAACCTACTTACATATATGCAAAAGGCGGTACAAGTTACAAACTCAACTGTGGTTCTAATATTTGGTGATGACTTGCCTTTAAATCAATAAAATTGAGCTCAAAATTCGAAGAAAAGTAAACTTCCTATAGGAACTGAGATATTTTTCTAAGTCTGAAATAACAGCCTTGCTTACCTAACTTCAAGGCCTTATGTCTTATATTGATCAAATAATCTAAGGCCTTGTTTAGATTGCAAATTGGAAGGCTGAAATACACTGTAGCACTTTCGTTTGTATTTGATAATTATTGTCTAATTATGAAATAAATAGGCTTAAAAGATTCGTCTCGTCATTTACAATTAAACTGTGTAATTAGTTAATTTTTTTACCTAGATTTAATACGCCATGCAAGCGTTTAAAAATTAATGTGATGGAGAGAGAGTGAAAAAACTTGGAATTTGGGGGCAATCTAAACAAGGCCTAAGTAGCATATTAAACCCGATTTGTATAGTCATATGTGATCTCAGCTTTGTTTAAAGAGAACACGGGACTGTTAGGTATACAAAGTGACGAAACACAAGCTTCAATGTGGTCACCTCTGTTGTCAGAAAAAAAAAAGAGTGGTCACCTCACGTGTACGACAACTGTTCGATGAAATGCTTTGACACTGGAAACTTTAGGACAGGTTATCTCCACATCGGTTCAGTGTTTTTCGATGGCACATCAACAAGCTTTGTACATCTTCACCAATGCCAAAAACTTCGTCACAGTCCTGGTGTTGACGCTAAATTAGGTCAACACACCACACGTGGGCCTTGGACGCCCTCGAGGTAGCCCTAGGCGACCTGCAACGCGGCGACGACGCAGCGTGACCGGCAAACCGATCTAGAGACCGATAAACCGATGTAGAGCTCGTCGACGGCCGGAGATAACCAGCACCTTTCGCGGTGAAGAGCGGCGAGGTTTACGAGCAAACCGGCAAAGGGTAATCAACTTGCTTTCGTGGCGAAAAACCGGCTAGTTTCCAAGCAAACTAGCAAAGGAGCCGTCGAAGCCCTAGCCTGAGAGAGATCTCGTCAGGGCAAGGAGGTCGCCGGTTGCCCTAGGTCGGCGGACGAGCCTAGGACGCCATCCTTGATCGCCTGGATCAAGCCATGGGACAGCATGGAGCTGGAAGATAGAGCAAAGGTAGAGGGTAGATTGGTTTTGTTGTGTTTGGTTGACGATTGATTGGATGGGATCAATCGACCGTGATCCTCTCATATATATAGAGGGGGGTGGTCTTATCCCACTAGGAAACATCTCCAAAGCTTATTTTCCAAGTTTCTCACGTCCGAAATTGACCAAAAACCGACTTAGAAACAAGTTGGTTCGAGATCTGGAAAATTCCCGCAACAATCGGAAGTTCCGGGGTGACTACCGGAAGTTCCGATGGTCACAATCGGAAGTTCCAGGGTGACTACCGGAAGTTCCGATGGTCACAACCCGCGTGCTACCGCGCATCAGCATTTACCTCCGGGGTTGGACCGGAAGTTCTGGTCCCAACCGGAAGTTCCGGCACCCCGGATCGGAAGTTCCGGCGCCCCGCATCGGAAGTTCCAGCACCCCGGATCGGAAGTTCCAGCAGGTCAAGTGACTCTTCTCGGGTGCATAACTTTCTCGTCCGAACTCCAAATTGGACGTTCCATATATGCTTTTCGATCGTCTTGACGAGAGGAACGCAATGGTGAAATCCGTTTCCACATTCAACAACTCACCAAAAGTCATTTTTACCTTGGTCATTTTTGAGTGTCAACACATGCCCCCCTGTTTTTAGGTGAATTTATTGATGAACCTGAAAATACTCTTTCACCTGTAACCAACTAGCAACGATACCCATCACATCGGCTAGCCGGTGACTAAGGGCGATGTATACATCGGCCATTTTTGTTCTAAGGGCGATACATGTATCGGCCATTGCTTGGAAGAGCTCTTGGCTTCTTGCCAAACACTTGGAAAATACTTCTAGGCATTTTCCGCTGATTGCTCTGGGAGATTGTCAACTTGCATCACCTCCACTAGCTCATTTTATTTTTCAAGCACCGCTTCGACCATCTCCAGAAGGTTCTTCCAATTTGGTGACTTCTTGCCAAACTTTGGTAATGTGATCTTTATTTTCTTGACGCCACCTCCTTGAAATATCTTCAATTTTCTTTTTGATGAGCTTGATCGAAGTTTCATGGATTTTTTCCCACAATCTTGGATTATGTTTGTAATACAATGTGGGAGTCCTTCAAATCTCCAAATCGGTACTAGAATTATCAAAATCTGAACTAGACCGATTTGGCACGCCTTTTGACGAATCAATGGCATATGCCCCAGAAGAATTGGTTAACCCGACTATTACAGTCAGCTGAACCAATTTACTTGTACCTACATAGAAAAATATGCATCGGCTATTCTTATATATGAAAATTACATCCACCGATGCAATAGTCAGATGCGTATTGAGCCTATCATGTTGGCCTATAAATTTTCATGTCTTTTGGTCTCAACATGTTATACCTGCATGGAGTATAGTATTTCCAACCCGAATAAAGACTTCACATTTGGTTTAGGTATTGACAAATATAGTCGTAATCGGCCGGATGTCTTAAAATTATGAGAATCAATAATCCTTGCAAGCCGATTAATTGAAATAAAATCTCCATGGGTAACAAATAGGTAATTGATCTCATATCCTGAATCAATTCCATGCTCAATAATAAAATCAGAAATGACTTGACACTCAAATGATTTTTCAATGACTCAAAAGTCAAGTCATATTCAGATAGAGTGTATGCCCACTTGCCCATCCTAACAATGAGGATTAGCCGATATAAAATGCACACATCGGCTTGGCATGCAACGACACATGTACTTGGTAAAGAATGCTTAGATAAACAAAGTACAGTGACGAGCATATATATTTTCAGAACTTGGGCATACCTCACTTGGAATCAAGAAGACATCAATCAATATTTATGATGCACCTCTTCTTTTGTCCTCTTGAATCAAAGCAACACCGTTGTACCCTCTTCGGCAATAATATATAATGTGATTGTAGATTAATTCCCAGATGCACGAAGAACATGTGGTGTTGATAGAGAATCGACGAGAAGCTCGATTAACTGGATTTATAATTGACTTCTAAACTTCATTCAAATTATATGATGATATGGATCCGATTATCAATCGGCTCTGGAGAGCTTTTCAGCAAACTTCTCTTTGATAAGCAAATCATATCATCATGCCCCCCGGGCCTAAAAGCCATCAAAGTAAATCATATAGGGGTCTTTTCAATAGCACGATGGTTGCAAGCATTCATCGGCTAGTTGTATGCTAAGGACGATAATAAAGTATCGGCCATATGAATTCATCTACATGAGCACGTATAGCCGAAATATTCTATTTCGGCTATCGATTATTGATAAGCATAATAATTCGGCAACCCTCCATAACATGAAGATCCCCACCAAGGATCAAAATAAGGAACCGAGGGTTGACTATAAATACCATGAGATGAATTCCATATAAACATAGGTAGAGAAGATGGATGATGCGAATACCAAAGATTTTGATGATTTGGTGCAAACCTCCAACTTGGCAACTGTTTCTTGAATCTTCTTCTCTCTTTCGTCTTCATTGCACCACTTGCTTGAGCATCATCCTTTTGAGCTTGAACACTTCCTTTAGGAATCCAAGCTATCCCTTTTCCTTGACTTCTACGCACTAAGTTTCGCAACTTCTTCTCTTGCCATTTTGGCAAACCGATTGAGCATATCGGTTTTGCTTCAGTTTTGGACAACGGCATCTCCTTCTTGTTTTTCGGCACGTTTGCTTTCTTTTGTTCAGATTTGGCATCTACAATATCAATAGATGATTCTCCTACTTCTTTGCCATCAATAGCCAGATTTTTCAGCAATGTAATCGGCTTTTCAATAGTTGCATTCAAATCTGAACTTTTTTTTTCGGCCATCATACTTCACGCGATAAACTTGTTTTACCACTTTTTTCTTTGGTTGAGCTCCGGACCGATTCTCGATCAAATCGATTGTTATGAGATGATGATCTTTACGAATATGTAGGAGCTGCATATTCTATATGTTGTGGCCTCGAAATATGATGGAACATGTGCCCTTTCATCAACTTGAGCCCCAAGATCAATAAGGATGAAAGTATGCAGTGTGATCCATAAGACATGGGAATTGGCTGCTCAAAAGGATGATATGTTGCTGCTGCATAAGATCTCTTCTTTTGCCAATTTCTCTCTTGAGATTTGCGCTTTGGATGCAATTTTGATGGCTGGACTTTCTTTGATCTATTAGCCGTATTTGCTTTGCTTATTTCCTCATTTTTAGCTAGAAGCTCTTCGAAGCTAAGCTTCGGTCTTCTATCTTTCCACTTGTAGTGAGCTTTGCCTCCATTAGCATTGTGAGCATCCTTATCTCCATCTTGATAAATATGCTCTAAAGAAGGATCCTCAACCCGATTTTCCTTGCTCAATGGGATCAATCGGCTTTGCTCTAGTTGGAGAGATTCCACTTGCCCCCTTGAGGTGTCTTACGAAATTGAAGTGACATCGCTATCCCCTAAAATATGTTCAATTTGTACATCTTGGACAGCAACCTTGTCTTCACGTGAGGGCTCATCATCTCTTTCTTGAGCACTTGTGTCTTGAGCTTTGAATGAATCGGCTAATTCAAGCCGATTTGAATCTTGTTTGCCATCAAGACCAATTGAATCCAACCGGTCTATTTGTTGAGCTTGAGAAAATCTCAATCGGCCTTTATCAATGGCCGATTGGACCACACGACGAAACATATTGCAATTACAAGTATTATGATCATAAGAATTATGCCACTTGCAATATGTAAGCTCTTCTAAGTTTTGAACTGATAGCAAAGAATTGTGATCAATAATTCTAATAAAATTATTTTTGAGCAATATATCAAATACATGATCACAAAAAGTAAAGTCAAAGGTGTACTTTGATTTCTTGAGCTGATTCTTTTGTGGAGCCGGCTTCAAAGCTAGGCAAACGAAGGGATCAGATTTGACATCAATCCATTCGGCCACACCTTTGCAATTGTTGCTTGAAAGCTTCATCTTTGATAAATTAGTACTATCGGCCTTGCCATATGGCACAATTTGTTGGCCGATAGAATCTGAATTTATCTCATCTTCAACAAATATAATGCTATTCCTAATCGGTCTTATACAACTATTTACAAGGATATCTCTAATAGGTGCAGAAATCGAAATAGTTTGACCGGATTGGAATTTGAGCAAAATATCTGTATTTTGTACCTTATTGATCATATTGGAGAAATGTGTATCCTTGAGTTGAATGAGGTCACCCTTTGTCTCCAATGTATGATCAACGACTAGTACCGAATTATCCAAAGATGCATCGGCTGCAAGAACCAAAGAAGTTGGCTTAGTCGACTGGAAATCGGCTAGGCCAACTTGGGCACTAGCAACAGGTGGAATCGGTTTAGCCGACTTGAAAGCCGGCTTAGCCGATTCGAGGTCAGCAGAGATGGTCAATTTTGCTGACTCAGAAGATACAGTCGGCCTAGCCGATTGTGTAATCGGCTTATCCGACTCGGAGCAAGTGGGCAACCCTCCTTTCGCAGGAGCTTGATCTTCACTAATGATATAGTAATCGCTAGATAAACGCACAACTCCTTTAGCTCGAAAAGTCAAGTCTAGCCGGTTTCGACGCTTCTCATGCTTTTCTCGTAGCAAGACTTGCTTTTTTGAGTGCCCACTGCAATTCACTTTTGGCCGATGACTCAATTGTAATCGGCCTTTTGCTTTCAAACATACCAAAATGTTCATAGAATAGCTCCACTAATTGCGACCATGAACCAATGTATTTAGGTAAAGATGTAAACCATGTAAAAGCAATACCAAGTAAGAGATAAAGGAAAATTTCGAATTTTTATATAGTCTTCATCACCGGCATGTGCAAGAGCCAACCGCAAGAGATATGTAGAAATATGTCCCGCAGCGAATTTATCATCTTCACCACTTGAATTTTTCAAATTTAGGTACCCGCCATCGACTAGGAGATTTGACATAGTCCATAGCTAATATATATGGCCGGTGATAAGTAGGTACCTGCCATTTAGAGGAGCCACATGGATTTCTAGTGTGGGCTAAATCTTCTCCAATTCCGGCTAGAGCTACAAGTAGCATATGAAGCCGAATCACAAGTAATAGCTTTCTCACACTTTGCTGAATTCTTACTAATTCGGCTTGAATTAGTAGTAGCATGTAAAGCTGAATTGTAAGAAGTATTATTAATACACCTCGTTGAATTTTATTGATTCGGCTAGAGTTATATGAAGTCGAATTATAAATAGGAGCATTATCACAAGGTGCTGGATTTTGAGAGTAATTGGCTAAGTAATTAGAATTGTCGTAGCCAATTATCTTATTCATCGGCTTGTCTTGTGATGAAACCACATGTTGTAAACTTACCGATGAAAAAGGATTTACATGTTGAATGTTGCTAGAAGAATCAATATTAAAAGAATTTTCAGCAAGCATCGGCTCTTGATCATGATATGAATAATTGGAAGAATAAGCCGATGTAACATATCTAGTATCATCATCACTAGCAACACCAACATGGCAATTTATATCACTTGCAAAATAATTATAAAATTCATTACTTGTATCCGCGGTTGTACCTCGGGATTATTGTAGTAGTAACATGATGAATCACCTTGGTACTCCATGATTTAGGGTTTGACCGCCTTGCTGAATTTTCCAATAAGAAGCGCACCACGTTGCCGAGTAGCAAACGAGATCACAAGGAGTCAAAACTAGATGCAATCGGCCTTTTGGGCCGGATTGAATAGTAATGGCGATCACAAAAAGATGGATCAGCGAAGATTAAGGGCTAGGGCAAAGAGATTCGGCTACAAAGTAGAGGGCAGAAGCAATCTTGTTCCCACGGAGTCGTCAAAAAGTGTGTTGACGCTAAATTAGGTCAACACACCACACGTGGGCCTTGGACGCCTCGAGGTAGCCCTAGGCGACACACGCGGCGACGACGCAGCGTGACCGGCAAACCGATCTAGAGACCGATAAAGCGATGTAGAGCTCGTCGACGGCCGAAGATAACCAGCACCTTTCGCGGTGAAGAGCGGCGAGGTTTACGAGCAAATCGGCAAAGGGTAATCAACGTGCTTTCGTGACGAAGAACGGGCTAGTTTCCAAGCAAACTAGCAAAGGAGCCGTCGAAGCCCTAGCTTTGAGAGATCTCGTCGGGGCAAGGAGGTCGCCGGTTGCCCTAGGTCGACGGACGAGCCTAGGACGCCATCCTTGATCGCTGGATCAAGCCATGGGACAAACACGGAAATGGAAGATAGAGCAAAGGTAGAGGGTAGATTGGTTTTGTTGTGTTTGGTTGACGATTGATTGGATGGGATCAATCGTCCGTGATCCTCTCATATATATAGAGGGGGTGGTCTTATCCCAAGAGGAAACATCTCCAAAGCTTATTTTCCAAGTTTCCCACGTCCGAAATTGACCAAAAACCGACTTAGAAACAAGTTGGTTCGAGATCTGGAAAATTCCCGCAACAATCGGAAGTTCCGGGGTGACTAGGAAGTTCGATGGTCACAATCGGAAGTTCGGGGTGACTACCGAAGTTCCGATGGTCACAACCCGCGTGCAACCGCGCATCGCATTTACCTCCCGGGGTTGGACCGGAAGTTACGGGTCCCAACCGGAAGTTCCGCACCCGGATCGGAAGTTCCGCGCCCGGATCGGAAGTTCCAGCACCGGATCGGAAGTTCCAGCGAGTCAAGTGACTCTTCTTGGGTGCATAACTTTCTCGTCAGAACTCCAAATTGGACGTTCCATATATGCTTTTCGATCGTCTTGACGAGAGGAACGCAATGGTGAAATCCGTTTCCACATTCAACAACTCACCAAAATAGTCATTTTTACCTTGGTCATTTTTGAGTGTCAACACCTGGGTTCGTTTTCTAGCCAAACACGACGAAATGGGAGTTCCAAGATGGCCTTTGCCACTGTTCCTCACCTTAGCGGCCTCTGGTGCGGTCACCGCGGGCAGGGAGCGCTCACCGTACCGCCACGGCCCCGCGCATCTTTGCCCTTGGTCTCACGCGCCGTGCTCACCCAGCGGCGCCCGGTGCCATGCGCTCACGAGGACCCTGCCGCCCGGCCACGCGCCGCTTAGAAGCCCAGGCCCTGCTGGAACTCAGCTTCTCCTACTGTGTGGACGTCGTCTACAACCGCGTCTCGGCAAGGCCCCGACCACCCTAGGGTCCGTCCGCACTGCACCGCCGGCTCCAACCGGAGAACCTTCCAGCGAGGTCCCGGCCACCAACGCGCCATGGCCGAAGCCTGTGAGCATGGCGATCTTCTCCTCCCGACTACTCCATTCTAGACAAGAACAAGAATACGCACAACGTCTTCCGTCCCGGCACGCGCTCGGAGACGGGTCCGGTCCGAGCCTTAGCTCGCCGTCGCCTCAATGCCGCTGTGTGGAAAGCTTTGCCATGGCGCGCGCACACGTAGCTAAGCCTCGGCGGTCCACCTCGGGAAAAATCCGCCACCTCCGCCTTCCCTTTGTCCTCGTGTGTGCCAGGTACTGTTTACATATGCTTTTTGGAGCCGCGGGGGCATCGCCGGCCGCGGCCCCGTGTACCGCTGCGTGTACGCGTCGCCACAGAGTTGTGGTTAACCCCCGGCCAAGGCCGCAGTACGTAGACCCGTAACCATCAACGCCATCCCAGTCGAATTTGGTCGTCGGTCACATCCCATGCCCGCGCCCGCTGCGGAATTTGAGGAGAATAGACGGAGATTCCGGGGTTAAACGCGAAACCATGGAATCAAGTGAATAGTGCTGCACACTAACTGCGGATGCCGGGTTAAATAATTGGAAACCCATGAACTTTGCGCGAAATTGTGCCTGTGTGGGCCAAATCCGATCGCACGTGGGCCGTTTCATGCTAGGCCTAGGAAGAGTGGCGGGATGGCGATGGTCTTGCTGCGCCAAGCGGATCGGGTCGTGGCTTCTATCATCAAGAACCATGCATGGCTCACGATGTTCATCTTGTCGGCGCTACTTTGGCGGCGGCCCATCCGGGACGGCAACAACGGCGGCGGCGGGAGGTCACCACGGTCGATGGCTGTCCAAAGGCAAGCAACCTATCACTTCGGAGTCCATCGTCAACCTCAACCGAGTGAGTGATTCGATCCATCACTCGATCTTGCTACCTTCTATTTTTGTTTATTTGTATTCGTATTTGTATTGGTATTTATCTCCATCAATCGCCCGTGTGCCTAGGCATCCGTCGCCATTCGCAGTCGCGGTCAAATGGTGGGCACATGGGCGATCGAGGAAGGGCAATGGAAGGTACCAATACGAGTACAAATAAACAAAAATAAGAAGGATCGAGATCAAGTGATGGATCAGATCACTTACCGATTGAAGTTGACGATAGAGTCCAAAATGACATGGACTTGCCTTTGGATGGCTCCACCATGCTGACCTCCCCGCGGCTGCCATTATAGCCGTCGGATGACCGCCACCACCAAAATAGCACTAAAAATGAACATTGCGACCCATGCCCACAAGGGTTCATGGGACGGAGGCCATGATCCCAATCCTTCATGCGTAGGCGCACCCCCGTCATCCCGCCGCTCTCCCGAGCCACAATCTCCTTCACCTCTCCCAAAGCTCACCCTCTCCTACCACCATGTAAGGGATGGAAACAATAGGCAACACAAGGTACTTGGGAGAGTGGCATGTGTGTGTATCCCTCCACGAGAGGGTCTCATCGGTTTATAGCGGACTTTGGCAAGTCCCACACGGCATCTTGCCACGCCGGCAAGTGTTGTCTAGCGCCGCCACATCACCTTTTGGTGGCGCACTTTCGACCCAACGCCGCCGAGATGGAAAACCGAAATCTTCTCACATGAATCTCTATCCTCTACATTGCAACTCCTTTTTAGTCCAATGTATTATAGTTTTAGTCCAACGTTTATACTAATTAGTGCCTTGGCATTTAATACATTGACCAAATGTATGAGAAATCATGAAATTCAATCAACGAAACAAATCCATCTTGTGCAAATTCGCATTTCTCGAGCAATCGTGCCAAATGGATGAATGGAACTTAATGATTGTTATCAATTAATTGATCCTCATCATATGTGCAATGGCTAAAAAAACCATCATCTAAAATATTGTCATCGCCTATGCTTGCTCCTTCATATATAGCAATTGACACCCCATGGAGTGCTAGAGAAATGTGTTGTCTCCTATGATGGTCCACCAATTGGCAATGTTTCAATAAGTGTATGTACTAGTAAATTTGCCTCTCTAAGAAGAAGATGCAATGATTTGTTCTCAGTTTGTGGTCACATAAATTGTTAAACATAATTAGAGAGCTAAAGTTGTCACTAGCCTAACAATTCCAAAATTTCCCCTAATGAAACCTTGAATCAAAAAGACAATTTTCTGTAGGCAACTATCCAATGTTATTTTTTACTCATTGTTGACGGTCGTTAACTCATAAAATTAACCGTCAACTTAGCATGCAAATGGACCTATTCATAAATACTTGATAGATATAGGGTTACCACTTTGAGAATTCCACGAGTTTTGGTGAATATCTATTTGCGGGGGTGACGGCTGAAAACTACCCAAGATGGCCCACATGTCGGGTTTACATAGAGAGAAAGACCGAACGGGTGAAAAAGTATAATCTAGAAGACTCCGAAGGCGACACACGAAACACGGGGCCCACCCGCGAGGCCGGTCGGCCAGGCCCGAGGGGAGTCGGCCAGGCTCCCCATCTCCACCAATCGGGTGGAGTCTCGCGGATCCGCCTCCACCGACTTTGAAGATCAATAATTATCGTCCATTTAGGTCGGTTTGATCCGAGGGCGTGGTTCATCCTAGGGGGCTATATAGCGCAGCCCCGGCCCCCGGGTGAAACCTAATTCATTCTCCAATTCATTCAAGACTTCAATCTAGAGAGTTAGATAGAGAAGGGTCCTCGAATGGATCTATCTCTATAGGGTATTAGTATCAAGAGAGATTGAGAGAGTATAGAGTGGAGGTAGATTTGGAGGAAGCTCGGCCGTCGGTGTCTCCTCTCCGGTGTACTGCACAACGGGATCAAGTCTCCTAACCCGAGGCTTGGTTTTGGAATCATTCGGCAATTCAACTTCTAATACTAGTAAGTTCGTTGTTATTATTGTTCTTTGGTTTACAAGTTTACTTTTTCTTCGCGTTGGGAATAGAGTAATCGTTCTTTAGCATAAGCGTGGTGCTTAGGCTAGGTTCACTTGTAGATGCTCCTATCGTAGGAACAGTGGTAGTAGTGAGGGAAGTGACAATCCCTTTATTACCTTTGTAATCCACTTCCGTTGGTAGGTAGGTAGGTCCTTTGTGTGCCGGTTTAGCATCCTTTGTGGTGTCTATTCCTCGGTGTACCCCCTTAGAACAATAGTCTCAAAGCTTGCCATAGGTTAGAAGAAGACCGACGAAGGAGTTCTCTCTATATCGCTTAATTCTCACTTGACTAGCAGACCCGGGGTAGTAGTAAAGATCGGGTTAGTCTATTGCACGTTTTCTCTTAGCGGATAAAAACAAATACGATACTCGGAACTTATCTCAGGGTGAAGTGCTCACCGATATCCGTGCGCTTGCGAATTATTTCTCTTGATTCTTTCGTGTGCGTATCTAGTGTCAACAAGCATTTCGGCGCCGTTGTCGGGAGAAAGACGGTCTCGCTTAGATAACCTAAATCTTGCTCTACCTTGTACCTATACTTTATCTTTTTCTTTCACTTTACTTTTCCGTACACATTTTATTTTTATTCTTTTCTATCCTTATGGATAACTCAAATTCCATTCCTATCTTTCAATTTTCTCGCACCCACGGAGACCGACCTAGTGCCACATGAGTCATCACAACCTATCCAAACACCTAGCTATAGGCCGAGTCCGCGGTTGATTGCATTGGTCCAAAGCCTATCCTTTTCGGGAGAAGGACGAAAACCCTTACCTTCACATTAGAGACTTTGAGCAAACATGTGGTTGTCTTCGCATAGAGGGCATGTCAGGCACAAAACCCTCCATTGGAAGCTATTTCCTTTCTCGTTAAAGGGAAAAGCTAGACAATGGTATGATAAAGTTGTAGGTAAGCAACAAGGAGATTGGGGTCCTTACGCTCCAACTTTTGCCTAGATTTCTATCCCATCTCCCAAATCGTCGACCTTAGAGTCAAGGTTCGACTATTAAGCAAGAACTGAAGAATCTTTGGCCTCATCCGGAATCGTTTTACTACACTTTTAGCATCGAGCCTAGGACCTTAGTCTGAGATCCTATTCTTTTACAACACTTTTATAAAGGTCGAGTAGAGACGGTAGAAAATTGCTCGACACAACTTCGGAGGATCATTCTTGCATATCTCTCGCGAGAAAGCAAGATCAATCCTAGACCAAATCCTATCCGGTGAATTAGACTACCTTCTAGAAGTAGAACCTCAAGTAGGCGAAGACAAACATTTGCGAGATACACCATCCACCTCGGCTAACCCATGTCTTGAGCAAGACAAGGAAGACATTCCACTTCCCGATTTTATGCTAGATATTGAACCGATCTTTTTTCGATTTTGGAAACATCTTCAACTATCACAAAGTGAAGAAGCCACAAGGCAAATATCACCCAATAAAGCCATTACGTAATATTGATGAGGATATTCCAACGGGGAAAAACCTCGGAGAGTTAGTGTCCGTCATGAGCAATGAGTGGTTAGAAGAGTCGAGCTTTCCTCCGAAATAATTCGTTTGGATTCATCTTCTCTTCCCATTCATTGCATGATTAATAATGACCGCATACGCTTCTCTACAATCCAGTTGTGGGTATAAATATCATGTCTACCACACTAGCAAAATATTTGCAAAGAAACATGACATTGACCCCAAACGGTGAAGTTCATAAGAAATCTTTCAAGACAAATTCTTCCTTGTTTAGGAATCCTACATGTCCTACTCCGGGTAGAAGGAATTTTGTTCTTAAGCTTCTATGTCTTTGACATAGGGGATTTCCTTTGTTGATAGGACAACCATTTAGAAGACTTCTTTATGAAGGACAAACTGGGAAACTAAACATTTGTTTAGGCAAGAAACTCCGAGTTTGCAATGTCCATTTCACACTCTTTAAATACTATGACCGAGCCCCATCCATTATATGATCCGTTGGAGGAATTTAGAGCGACCTCTCTAGAATTCCTAGTAAAACCGAAATTAGAAGATGAAGCTAGATTCTTCATAGAAAGAAGAAGGCGAGCCCTTAAGATGAACCATTAGATGAGTTTACCCTACCACCTAGGCCTCCTATTGAGTTCAAACCTTTACCGGCCCGGTCTTAGATATGCCTTTCTAGGAAATGATCCGGACACTCCTGTCATCATAAGTGACACTCTCACTCCGAGCGGAGACTTTTCGCTTAATGGCTGTCCTAGAAAAACATAAAAAAGCTTTTGGCTACTCACTCCGGGACCTCAAGGAATTAGTCACGCCACTGTGTACCCGTCGCATTCCCACGAGATCCCGATATTCCACCATCTAGAGAACCAGCGTAGGCTCAATAATGCGATGAGGAAGTTGTTAAGAAAGAAGTTTTAAAGCATTTGCCTGTGGGATTATTTACCCCCGTGCCACACGATTGAGTGGGTCAGCCATTTTGTCCAAGTTGTGCCTAAAGGGAGGCATATTTGTTGTCCAAAATGAGAAGAATGAGTTAATCCCACAAAGAAGCCGATCACGGGATGGCGAATGTGCATAGATTATAGAAAGCTTAATAAGGCAACAAGAAAAGGTCACTTTCCTTTGCCTTTCATTGATGAGATGCTTGAGCGATTAGCCAACCATTCTTACTTTTGCTTCCTTGATGGATATTGGATATCATCAAATCCTATCCATCCTAATGATCAAAACAAAACAACCTTTACATGCCCTTATGGAACCTTTTTATGTAGGATGTCTTTTTGGGTTATGTAATGCACCGGCTTCTTTTCAAAGATGTATGATGTCTATATTTTCGATATGATTGAAAAGATTATGGAAGTTTCATGGATGATTTTTTTGTTTATGGAAAAACTTTTGATGAGTGTCTTGAAAACATAGATCGAGTTTTACAAAAGATGTGAGGAAAAACACTTAGTCCTTAATTGGGAAAAGTGTCATTTCATGGTTAGAGAAGGAATAGTGCTAGGACACTTAGTGTGCGAAAGAGGCATCGAGGTAGATAGAGCCAAAATAGAAGTTATTGAACAAGCGCACTCCTCCTATCAATGTGAAAGGAATTAGAAGTTTCCTTGGTCATCTTTGGTTTTTATGAAGATTCATAAAAGATTTCTCTTACATCGCTAGACCTCTTACCCGCTTATTGGCTAAGGATGTTCCTTTTGACTTTGATGATGATGCACGCTTACAATCATTTGAGATCCTTAAGAAAGCGCTCATCTCTAACTCCAATCATTCAACCCCACTGATTGGACTTTACCTTTTGAAATTATGTGTGATGCAAGTGACTACGGCGTAGGAGACGGTGTTAGGACGAGACTAAGGATAAGAAGCATCATGCAATAGCTTACGCTAGCAAAATTTTGGCGGACCTCGGCTTAATTATGCTACCAGAAAAAGAGATCCTAATTTGTTGTCTTTGCTATTGATAAGTTTAGATCCTACTTAGTGGGTGCCAAAGTGATTGTTTACAACGATCATCTTTGCTTTAAAATATTTGCTCACTAAGAAAGATGCTAAGCCTCGTTTGATAAGATGGATTTTATTACTCCAGAATTTGATCTAGAAATAAAAGATAAAAAGGGAGTAGAAAACTCGTTGCTAGATCACTTGTCTAGAATGCGGTTTGAGAAACCAGGAACTACCCATCGCATGACGCACTCCGGGACGACATGCTCTACGGAATCCAACGGAATCGACCCTGGTATCACGAGATATTGTTAATTTTATGGTTACGGGTTACGTACCACCGGAGGCAACAAAAGGGAAACTTATCCGGGAGAGTCGTACTCACATATGGGATGAGCCCTACCTCTTAAGTGTGCTCGATGGCTGCTCGAGAAGATGTGTGCCAACGAAGAAGGAATCAAAATCATTGAAAGATGCCACTCGTCACCATATGGAGGTCATTATGGGGTGTTAGTACACATGCGAAGATTTGGCAATGTGGATTTTTTACGGCCAACAATGTATGAAGACACAAAAGATTTCATTCGGAGATGCGGTCCTTGTCAAAGACATGGCAACATTAACTCAGAGATGCCATGCACACTTATCAACAACCTTCGAGATCGAGCTCTTTGATGTTTGGGAGTTGATTTCATGGGACCATTTCCGCCATCGAAGAAATGTGAATACATCTCAGTAGCAGTGGACTATGTGTCCAAATGGGTCGAAAGCTACGCCATGCAAAAGAGCGAGATAGTTCAAGCTCAAGAAGATGTTCGAAGAAATAATATTCCCAAGATTTGGAGTCCCAAGGATAGTCATAAGTGATGGAGGATCACATTTCATCGACAAAGCGTTTCGAGCAATACTTATTGAAGCATGGAGTACGCCATAATGTTGCTACTCAATATCATCCTCGAGACAAGTGGCCAGCGAGACATCAAATAAGCAAATCAGAATATTCTTCGAGAAGACAGTGAATGAAATGGGAGGCTGCATGGAAGGACAAGCTTCCAGATGCACTATGGGCATATCGAGCCGGCATACAAGACACCCGTCGGGATGTCACCATATCAACTAGTCTATGGAAAGACACGCCACTTGCCGGTAAGAATTTGGAATTCAAAGCTCAGCTGGGCCATCAAAAAAAATGGAATATGGACTAGAAACGAGCGGGGAGAGAAGAGGAAGATGCAAATCTGCGAATTAGAAGAATGGAGAGGAAAGCCTATCACAACGCCAAGATATACAAAGAAAGAGTGAAAGATGGCCTGACAGAGAATCAAGATCAAGGAGTTCACACCGGGAGACAAGGTATTACTTTTTAATTCAGGAGGTCAAACTCTTCGGGCAAAGGGAAAGCTTCGAAGCAAATGGGAAGGGCCGGTTCGAAGTAGTAAGCTCATCATCGCATGGAGCGGGTGCGGCCGCAACAACGAAGGTACGATATTCAAGGTAAATGGTCAACGTCTTAAAATATTTCTAGAGCCCATTGAGGAAATAGGTGAAATAGATGAATTAAACTTTTTTTCTCAATTAGGTAGTTGGGCCCCGACCTTTTTACTTTTCGTTTTTCGGGGTCCGGGGTATTTTTACGAATGACAAAAATACGCTAAATAGGTTGCGAAAAGCCCTGCGGGGGTCCACCTGCGAGTCGGCCGCCCCCATAGGGAAGTCGGCCGACCCATGGACTCCCCATTCGCGCCGGCTTTTGCATTCGTGATCCTTAATACTCTTCCTTCGGGGAATTTTTGCCGATTAGGGTTTTTGGGATCACGTTGACGCGTTATTCCTTCGGAGATTCCTTTAGATGCCCTTTAGATGCCTCTCCATCCCCTATATAAAGCTGACCTCAACCCAACCTCATTCCATCTAAAGCCTCCTCCTCCACAGCATCCAAGCTTATTCTGTGACAATGATGAAGCGGAACCGGAAAATTTAGATGAGGGGATTGATCGCTTAGGATTTGATCTCAACACCATCCCAAAGGAGGAGCCCAAGTCCAAGGCCATCGTTCTTCTTGAGCCCAAACCCTAGCCTCTATTATCCAAAACCTCAAGCTTTCTGACCATAGCTACTTCGCCCAACCATTCATGTTTGCACCCCGAAGCCTTTGCTCCTAGATGGACCTCCACCAAAGGGTCCTATTGTGAAGCTCCCAGAAGGCACCAAGATCCTCCCTCTAAGCAATGAGATGCTTATGGGAGTGAAGACCAACAAGCAAGGGGAGATCGTGCGTGCTAAGTATAGCCTTTGGAGAGCGCTCGTATTTCGAGGAGTGCGTGCTCACGAGCAAAGTGAAGTTGATCCTCCCGAAGGAAGCCGCGGCTCTTGCCGCCTCGAAGCTCCAAGGGAGCGTCGCAAGACCGTTGGAGACTTAGAGAAGGAGTTAGAAACTGTGCGACGTTATTGTATCTGCTTGCTTGAAACGCCCAACATGTCGGACGGTAGCATTGTCACTCTCATAGATAGACTTCGTGCGCAAGAGAAAGGACGGATAAGTTAGAAAAGAGGTTAGACGCTGCAGAAGCGAATTGATTAGACGGGTCTATCTTAGCATCGAAAGGCCTAGTGTGTTTAGATTAAAAGTTTTAGTTTGCAAGAGTGCTTAGTTAAAGTTTCGATCTTAGTTCTTTTCAATACTTGTAATACGAGGCCTTAATGAAGATGAAATAAAGTTTCTAGATTATATTTATTATTGCATATGTGTTTGCCTCTTTTGTTCCACTTTGTTGTGAATGAAGTAACGGGAATCTAGTGCGGGGGAAGGCAGACGACAAACTAACGGAGATCGCGAACCGGTAAAAATATTTGAGAACATACGACATAAAGATCACGCACGACGAGCGGACCCCGAGGGGCCACTGCGGGGGTCGGCCGCCCCACATCCCGGGGTCGGCCGCCCATGAGGCTGGGCCCATTTGGCTCCGGCTTTCGTCACGGTCGAGTTTGCTTCCCTACGTTCCAAAATTTATACCGATCATGTTTTTTAGATTCGTTTTGGGAACACTTTGAATTAAATCACTTGCTATATATATTGAGAAAGGTAGATTATTTTAATCATGACCCCAAGATAGACTCACACCATGATAATTCACGGGAATCCCTGTTCTTTGTTGGGAGCACGTATTTTATAGGGATCCCATTTTACTTAAGTTGTTGAGGAGACCAGTGATATAGCATGGACCATGAGAACCTTTGATTTCTTGATGTCTAGTTGCTTGGAGAATTTCTTTCGAAAATCTTAAAATGTTAGCTATACTTCTCCTGTGGTTATAAATGCCTATAGAGCCTCGTCGACAAAATTCTATAAGACCAGCACATAAGCTTTTATTTGTGTTGAGAATAGTCTTGGCGGTATTAGAGCCTTAGAGAAGGGTCTCTTACTCATATGATCAAGTGCACTTACACCCACATATATATCTGCTGCTCCTACACTACGCTTAAAAAAACATGTTTTTGTCATTCATCCATCTCTCCCCATTTGGGAGAGGATACATACACTTTCTAGGATTTCTATATGCTCCAAGGATTGTTATCATCATCCGGCTATTGAAAGAAGATTATTATTGTCATCATCATCATCATGTTCAAGGAAGTTATTGTATCTGGGAGTGAGACATGGGCTATGCAAAATAATGTTAAAAAAAAAAAAAGAGAGAAAGAAGAAAGAGAAAAGAGATAGCCCACATTTCAAAGCATTCTGATCCCAAGAAGGAAGTTCAAAGAAACTCAAAGAGCTATCCAAGAGAGGATCAAGCAAAGCAATGTTCAAGAGAAGAGTGTGCAAGAGGAAGGAGCATTATTATCATCAATTTAGCCACCAAATATACCACACTTGCACACACTTGATCTAGAGGTAAGGTCCCCCACTCCTTGGTTCCCATTTTTGACTAATCAATATGCGCAGGTAAAAATGCTATTCCTTGAAATACCTTAAAACTCCACATAAGCCTATATAGAATAGGAGGCATACCCTTTCACATGCCTCAAGTGAGTTCCAAAATACTACATACATTGAGAGATTTGAGTGCTCTATACATAATGGTGAGTTCTACAAATACCACATATAAAGAGTGATTCGAGTGTGCTACATGATGGAGAAGGGTAAGCTAAGTTTTCTGTGCAAAATGTTATAAAAACTCCAAGTGAGAGGATTGATAGAAGAAGGATCTCTACTTCGCGCTGTTCCATCTTTCAACTCCCCAAAGTTCAATGGTAGACACTTTGAATCCCGCAGTACAGGTATGATCAGGGATAATCTAATGTTGATGTCTTAGTTTGAGGCTATGCTTAAAGTAATCCATCCTTTTCCTCGAGACGAGTAAAAGACAAGTGTGGGAGTTTGTTGACGGTCGTTAACTCATAAAATTAATCGTCAACTTAGCATGCAAATGGACCTATTCATAAATACTTGATAGATATAGGGTTACCACCGACGAATTCACGAGTTTTGGTGAATATCTATTTACGCGGGGTGTGGTGAAAACTACCCAAGATGGCCCACATGTCGGGTTTACATAGAGAGAAAGACCGAACGGGTGAAAAAGTATAATCTAGAAGACTCCAGAAGGCGACACCTGAAACCTGGGGCCCACCTGGCACTGGCCAGGGTCGGCCGACCAGGGAGGGGAGTCGGCCGACTCCCCATCTCCACCAATCAGGTGGAGTCTCGCGGATCCTGCCTCCACCGACTTTGAAGATCAATAATTATCGTCCATTTAGGTCGGTTTGATCCGAGGGCTGTGGTTAATCCTAGGGGGCTATATAAGCAGAGCCCCTGGCCCCTGGGTGAAACCCTAATTCATTCTCCAATTCATTCAAGACTTCAATCTAGAGAGAGAGTTAGATAGAGAAGGGTCCCTCGAATGGATCTATCTCTATAGGGTATTAGTATCAAGAGAGATTGAGAGAGTATAGAGTGGAGGTAGATTTGGAGGAAGCCCGGCCTGTCGGTGTCTCCTCTCCAGTGTACCAAGTGATTAAGTCTCCTAACCCGAGGCTTGGTTTCAGAATCATTCGGCAATTCAACTTCTAATACTAGTAAGTTCGTTGTTATTATTGTTCTTTGGTTTACAAGTTTACTTTCTTCGCTTCGCGTTAGGAATAGAGTAATCGTTCTTTAGCATAAGCGTGGTGCTTAGGCTAGGTTCACTTGTAGATGCTCCCTATCCGGCCGGAACCGTGGTAGTAGTGAGGGAAGTGACAATCCCTTTATTACCTTTGTAATCCACTTCCCGTTGGTGAGTAATTAGGTCCTTTGTGCCCAGTTTAGCATCCTTTGTGGTGTCTATTCCTCAGGTACCCCCGCCCAGAACTAATAGTCTCAAAGCTTGCCATAGGTTAGAAGAAGACTGACGAAGGAGTTCTCTCTATATCGCTTAATTCTCACTTGACTAGCAACCCAGGAGTAGTAGTAAAGATCGGATTAGTCTATTGCACGTTTTCTCTTAGCCCGGATAAAAACAAATACGATACTCGGG
>JAENPR010001365.1:0-165902 GCA_018135685.1 Themeda triandra
TCCTACGGCTCCCCGCACCAAGTCAAGCACGCCCATGCGCCATGGTTAAGGCGTTTTGACACCTCTGGCCTCTCCACCATTGGTTTGTTGCCGCCGAGAACCCGAATGGCCCTTAACCATGGCTCCACCGCTCTAGAACCGCCATATTTGCACACACGACTATGCTACCGCACGCCCGGTTCCTGCGTGTCCTACGGCTCTCGGCACTAAGTCAAGCACGACCGTATGCCATGGTTAAGGCATTTTGACGCCCGGCCTCACCACCACAATGTTTGTCATCACCCGAGAGCCCGAACGGCCCTTAACAATAGCTCCACGACTCCGTAACTTCCATATTTGCACACACGACCGTGCCGCCGCACGGCCGGATCCTTTGCATCCTACGGCTCTCGGCACCGGTTCAAGCACGCCGTACCCCATGGTTAAGCCATTTTGACACCTCTCACCTCTCCACCATAGAGTTTTCCATCACCCAAGAGCCCGAAGGGCCCTTAACCACGGCTCCACGGCTCCAAACGCCATATTTGCACACACGACCATGCCGCCGCACGGTCGGTTCCAACGCGTCCTATGGCTCCCGGCACTGAGTCAAGCATGCCCGTACGCCATGGTTAAGACATTTTGGCACCTCTGGCCTCTCTACCATAGCGTTTGCCGTCGCTCGAGAGCCTGAACGGCCCTTAACCTCGGCTCCACGGCTCCAAAACTGCCTTATTTGCACACACGACTTTGCTGCCGCACGACATCGTTCCCGCGCATCCTACGGCTCCTCGCACCAAGTCAAGCACGCCCATGCGCCATGGTTAAGGCGTTTGACACCTCGGCCTCTCCACCATAGCGTTTGTTGCCGCCCGAGAACCCGAATGGCCCTTAACCACGGCTCCACGGCTCTAGAACCGCCATATTTGCACACACGACTATGCTATTGCGGCCAGGTTCCTGCGTGTCCTACAGCTCTTGGCACTAGGTCAAGCATGACCGTATGCCATAGTTAAGGCGTTTTGACGCGTCTGGCCTCACCACCACAATGTTTGTCATCACCCGAGAGCGGAACGGCCCTTAACCACAGCTCCATGACTCCAGAACTTCCATATTTGCACACACGACTGTGCTGCCGCACGGCCGGATCCTGTGCATCCTATGGCTCTCAGCATCGGGTCAAGCATGCCCGTACGCCATGGTTAAGCCATTTTGATGCCTCTCACGTCTCCACCATAGAGTTTTCCATCACCCAAAAGCCTGAAGGGCCCTTAACCACGGCTCCACGGCTCCAAAACTACCATATTTGCACACACGACCATGCTGCCACACGGTCGGCTCCAACGCGTCCTATGGCTCCCAGCACTGAGTCAAGCATGCCCGTACGCCATGGTTAAGGCATTTTGACACCTCTGGCCTCTCTACCATAGCGTTTGCCATCGCTCGAGAGCCTGAACGGCCCTTAACCTCGGTTCCACGGCTCCAGAACTGCCATATTTGCACACACGACTTTGCTGCCGCACGGCCGGTTCCTGCGTGTCCTACGACTCCTCGCACCAAGTCAAGCACGCCCATGCGCCATGGTTAAGGCATTTTGACACCTCTGGCCTCTCCAACACAGCGTTTGTTGCCACCCAAGAACCCGAATGGCCCTTAACCATGGCTCCACAGCTCTAGAACTGCTATATTTGCACACACAACTATGCTACTGCACAGCCGGTTCCTGCGTGTCCTACAGCTCTCGGCACTAGGTCCAGCACGACCATATGCCATAGTTAAAGCATTTTGACGCCTCTGGCCTCACCACCACAATGTTTGTCATCACCCGAGAGCCCGAACGGCCCTTAACCATAGCTCCATGACTCCAGAACTTCCATATTTGCACAAACGACTGTGCTGCCGCACGGTCGGATCCTGTGCATCCTATGGCTCTCGGCACCGGGTCAAGCATGGCTGTACGGCATGGTTAAGCCATTTTGATACCTCTCACCTCTCCACCATAGAGTTTTCCATCGCCCGAGAGCCTGAAGGGCCCTTAACCACGGCTCCATGGCTCCAAAACTGCCATATTTGCACACACAACCATGTTGCCGAACGGTCGGTTCCAACGCATCCTATGGCTCCCGGCACTGAGTCAAGCATGCCCGTACGCCATGGTTAAGGCATTTTGACACATCTAGCTTCTCTACCATAGCGTTTGCCATAGCTCGAGAGCCTGAACGGCCCTTAACCTCGGCTCCACGGCTCCAGAACTGCCATATTTGCACACATGACTTTGCTGCCGCACGGCTGGTTCCTGCGCGTCCTATGGCTCCTCGCACCAAGTCAAGCACGCCCATGCGCTATGGTTAAGGCATTTTGACACATCTAGCTTCTCTACCATAGCGTTTGCCATAGCTTGAGAGCCTGAACGGCCCTTAACCTCGGCTCCACGGCTCCAGAACTGCCATATTTGCACACATGACTTTGCTGCCGCACGGCCGGTTCCTGCGCGTCCTACGGCTCCTCGCACCAAGTCAAGCACGCCCATGCGCCATGGTTAAGGCGTTTTGACACCTCTGGCCTCTTCAGCACAGCGTTTGTTGCCACCTGAGAACCCGAATGGCCCTTAACCATGGCTCCACAGCTCTAGAACTGCCATATTTGCACACATGACTATGCTACCGCACAGCCGGTTCCTGCGTGTCCTATAGCTCTTGGCACTAGGTCAAGCACGACCGTATGCCATGGTTAAGTCGTTTTGACGCCTCTGGCCTCACCACCACAATGTTTGTCATCACCCGAGAGCCCGAACGGCCCTTAACAACAGCTCCACGACTCCAGAACTTCCATATTTGCACACACGACTGTGCTGCCGCACGGCCGGATCCTGTGCATCCTACGGCTCTCGGCACCGGGTCAAGCACGCCCGTACGCCATGGTTAAGCTATTTTGATGCCTCTCACCTCTCCACCATAGAGTTTTCCATCACACGAGAGCCGAAGGGCCCTTAACCACGGCTCCACGGCTCCAAAAGCGCCATATTTGCACACACGACCATGCCTTGCCGCACGGTCGGTTCCAACGCGTCCTATGGCTCCCGGCACTGAGTCAAGCATACTCGTACGCCATGGTTAAGGCATTTTGACACCTCTGGCCTCTCTACCATAGCGTTTGCCATTGCTCGAGAGCCTGAACGGCCCTTAAACTCGGCTCCACGGCTCCAGAACTGCCAAATTTGCACACATGACTTTGCTGCCGCACGGCTGGTTCCTGCGCGTCCTATGGCTCCTCGCACCAAGTCAAGCACGCCCATGCGCTATGGTTAAGGCATTTTGACACCTGTGGCCTCTCCACCACAGTGTTTGTTGCCGCCTGAGAACCCGAATGGCACTTAACCATGGCTCCACAGCTCTAGAACTGCCATATTTGCACACACGACTATGCTACCGCACAGCCGGTTCCTGCGTATCCTACAGCTCTTGAAACTAGGTCAAGCACGACCGTATGCCATGGTTAAGGCACTTTCACACCCCTGGCCTCACCACCACAATGTTTGTCCTCACCCGAGAGCCTGAATGGCCCTTAACTACAGCTCCACGACTCTAGAACATCCATAATTGCACACACGACTGTGCTGCCGCACAGCTGGATCCTGTGCATCCTACGGCTCTCGACACCGGGTCAAGCTCGCCCGTACGCCATGGTTAAGCCATTTTGATGCCTCTCACCTCTCCACCATAGAGTTTTCCATCACCCGAGAGCCTGAAGGACCCTTAACCACGGCTCCACGGCTCCAAAAATGCTATATTTGCACACACGACCATGCTGCCGCACGGTCGGTTCCAACGCGTCCTATGGCTCCCAGCACTGTGTCAAGCATGCTCGTACGCCATGGTTAAGGCATTTTGACACCTCTGGCCTCTCTACCATAGCGTTTGCCGTCGCTCGAGAGCCTGAACGGCCCTTAACCTCGGATCCACAGCTCCAGAACTGCCATATTTGCACACATGACTTTGCTGCCGCACAGCCGGTTCCTGCGCGTCCTACGGCTCCCCGCACCAAGTCAAGCACGCCCATGCGCCATGGTTAAGGCGTTTTGACACCTCTGGCCTCTCCACCATTGGTTTGTTGCCGCCCGAGAACCTGAATGGCCCTTAACCATGGCTCCACAGCTCTAGAACTGCCATATTTGCACACACGACTATGCTACCGCACAGCCGGTTCCTGCGTGTCCTACAGCTCTCGGCACTAAGTCAAGCACGACCGTATGCCATGGTTAAGGCATTTTGACGCCTCTGGCCTCACCACCACAATGTTTGTCATCACCCGAGAGCCCAAACGGCCCTTAACAATAGCTCCACAACTCCAGAACTTCCATATTTGCACACACGACTGTGCTGCCGCACGGCCGGATCCTTTGCATCCTACGGCTCTCGGCACCGGTTCAAGCACGCTCGTACCCCATGGTTAAGCCATTTTGACACCTCTCACCTCTCCACCATAGAGTTTTCCATCACCCAAGAGCCTGAAGGGCCCTTAACCACGGCTCCACGGCTCCAAAACTGCCATATTTGCACACACGACCATGCTGCCGCACGGCCGGTTCCTACGCGTCCTATGGCTCCCGGCACTGAGTCAAGCATGCTCGTACGCCATGGTTAAGGCATTTTGACACCTCTGGCCTCTCTACCATAGCGTTTGCCGTCGCTCGAGAGCCTGAACGGCCCTTAACCTCGGATCCACAGCTCCAGAACTGCCATATTTGCACACATGACTTTGCTGCCGCACAGCCGGTTCCTGCGCGTCCTACGGCTCCCCGCACCAAGTCAAGCACGCCCATGCGCCATGGTTAAGGCGTTTTGACACCTCTGGCCTCTCCACCATTGGGTTGTTGCCGCCCGAGAACCTGAATGGCCCTTAACCATGGCTCCACGGCTCTAGAACTGCCATATTTGCACACACGACTATGCTACCGCACGGCCGGTTCCTGCGTGTCCTACAGCTCTCGGCACTAAGTCAAGCACGACCGTATGCCATGGTTAAGGCATTTTGACGCCTCTGGCCTCACCACCACAATGTTTGTCATCACCCGAGAGCCCGAACGGCCCTTAACAATAGCTCCACGACTCCAGAACTTCCATATTTGCACACACGACTGTGCTGCCGCACGGCCGGATCCTTTGCATCCTACGGCTCTCGGCACCGGTTCAAGCACGCTCGTACCCCATGGTTAAGCCATTTTGACACCTCTCACCTCTCCACCATAGAGTTTTCCATCACCCAAGAGCCTGAAGGGCCCTTAACCACGGCTCCACAGCTCCAAAACTGCCATATTTGCACACACGACCATGCTGCCGCACGGTCGGTTCCAACGCGTCCTATGGCTCCCGGCACTGAGTCAAGCATGCCCGTACGCCATGGTTAAGACATTTTGGCACCTCTGGCCTCTCTACCATAGCGTTTGCCGTCGCTCGAGAGCCTGAACGGCCCTTAACCTCGGCTCCACGGCTCCAAAACTGCCTTATTTGCACACACGACTTTGCTGCCGCACGACCGGTTCCTGCGCATCCTACGGCTCCTCGCACCAAGTCAAGCACGCCCATGCGCCATGGTTAAGGTGTTTTGACACCTCTGGCCTCTCCACCATAGCGTTTGTTGCCGCCCGAGAACCCGAATGGCCCTTAACCACGGCTCCACAGCTCTAGAACTGCCATATTTGCACACACGACTATGCTATTGCACAGCCAGTTCCTGCGTGTCCTACAGCTCTTGGCACTAGGTCAAGCATGACCGTATGCCATAGTTAAGGCGTTTTGACGCGTCTGGCCTCACCACCACAATGTTTGTCATCACCCGAGAGCGGAACGGCCCTTAACCACAGCTCCATGACTCCAGAACTTCCATATTTGCACACACGACTGTGCTGCCGCACGGCCGGATCCTGTGCATCCTATGGCTCTCAGCATCGGGTCAAGCATGCCCGTACGCCATGGTTAAGCCATTTTGATGCCTCTCACCACTCCACCATAGAGTTTTCCATCACCCAAAAGCCTGAAGGGCCCTTAACCACGGCTCCACGGCTCCAAAACTGCCATATTTGCACACACGACCATGCTGCTGCACGGTCGGCTCCAACGCGTCCTATGGCTCCCGACACTGAGTCAAGCATGCCTGTATGCCATGGTTAAGGCATTTTGACACCTCTGGCCTCTCTACCATAGCATTTGCCATCACTCGAGAGCCCGAACGGTCCTTAACCTCGGCTCCACGGCTCGAAGCGCCATATTTGCACACACGACTTTGCCGCCCGCACGGCCGGTTCCTGCGCGTCCTACGGCTCCTCGCACCAAGTCAAGCATGCCCATGCGCCATGGTTAAGGCGTTTTGACACCTCTGGCCTCTCCAACACAGAGTTTGTTGCTGCCTGAGAACCCGAATGGCCCTTAACCATGGCTCCACAGCTCTAGAACTGCCATATTTGCACACATGACTATGCTACCGCACAGCCGGTTCCTGCGTGTCCTATAGCTCTCGGCACTAGGTCAAGCATGACCGTATGCCATAGTTAAGGCGTTTTGATGCCACTGGCCTCACCACCACAATGTTTGTCATCATCCGAGAGCCCGAACGTCCCTTAACCACAGCTCCATGACTCCAGAACTTCCATATTTGCCCTGTGCATCCTATGGCTCTCGGCACCGGGTCAAGCATGCCCGTACGCCATGGTTAAGCCATTTTGATGCCTCTCACCTTTCCACCATAGAGTTTTCCATCACCCAAGAGCCTGAAGGGCCCTTAACCACAGCTCCACGGCTCCAAAACTGCCATATTTGCACACACAACCATGTTGTCGCACGGTCGGTTCCAACACGTCCTATGGCTCCCGGCACTGAGTCAAGCATGCCCGTATGCCATGGTTAAGGCATTTTGACATCTCTGGCCTCTCTACCATAGCGTTTGCCATAGCTTGAGAGCCAGAACGGCCCTTAACCTTGGCTCCATGGCTCCAGAACTGCCATATTTGCACACATGACTTTGCTGCCGCACGGCTGGTTCCTACGCGTCCTACGGCTCCTGGCACCAAGTCAAGCATGCCCATGCACCATGGTTAAGGCATTTTGACACCTCTGGACACTCCGACACGGCGTTTGTTGCCCTCGAGAACCCGAATGGCCCTTAACCATGGCTCCATAGCTCTAGAACTGGGATATTTGCACACGCGACTATGCTACCGCACAGCCGGTTCTTGCGTGTCCTACAGCTCTCGGCACTAGGTCAAGCACGACCGTATGCCATGGTTAAGGCATTTTGACACCTCTGGCCTCACCACCACAATGTTTGTCATCAACCGAGAGCCCGAACGGCCCTTAACAATGGCTCCACGAGTCCAGAACTTCCATATTTGCACACACGACTGTGCTGCCGCACAGCCGGATCCTGTGCATCCTATGGCTCTCGGCACCGGGTCGAGCATGCCCGTACGCCATGGTTAAGCCATTTTGATGCCTCTCACATTTCCACCATAGAGTTTTCCATCACCCGAGAGCCTGAAGGGCCCTTAACCACAGCTCCACGGCTCCAAAACTGCCATTTTTGCACACACAACCATGTTGTCGCGCGGTCGGTTCCAACGCGTTCTATGGCTCCCGGCACTGAGTCAAGCATGCCCGTATGCCATGGTTAAGGCATTTTGACATCTCTGGCCTATCTACCATAGCATTTGCCATAGCTTGAGAGCCTGAACGGCCCTTAACCTCGGCTCTATGGCTCCAGAACTGCCATATTTGCACACATGACTTTGCTGCCGCGCGGCTGGTTCCTACGCGTCCTACGGCTCCTGGCACCAAGTCAAGCATGCCCATGCACCATGGTTAAGGCATTTTGACACCTCTGGACACTCCAGCACAGCGTTTGTTGCCGCCTGAGAACCCAAATGGCCCTTAACCATGGCTCCATAGCTCTAGAACTGGGATATTTGCACACACGACTATGCTACCGCATAGCCGGTTCTTGCGTGTCCTACAGCTCTCGGCACTAGGTCAAGCACGACCGTATGCCATGGTTAAGGCATTTTGACACCTCTGGCCTCACCACCACAATGTTTGTCATCACCCGAGAGCCCGAACGGCCCTTAACAACGGCTCCACGACTCCAGAACTTCCATATTTGCACACACGACTGTGCTGCCGCACGGCCGGATCCTGTGCATCCTACGGCTCTCGGCACCGGGTCAAGCACGCTCGTACCCATGGTTAAGCCATTTTGATGCCTCTCACCTCTCCACCATAGAGTTTTCCATCACCCGAGAGCCTGAAGGGCCCTTAACCAGGGCTGCACAGCTCCAAAACTGCCATATTTGCACACACGACCATGCTGCCGCACGGTCGGTTCCAACGCGTCCTATGGCTCCCGGCACTGAGTCAAGCATGCCCGTACGCCATGGTTAAGGCATTTTCATACCTCTGGCCTCTCTACCATAGCGTTTGCCATCGCTTGAGAGCCTGAACGGCCCTTAACCTCGGCTCCACGGCTCCAGAACTGCCATATTTGCACACATGACTTTGCTGCCGCACGGCCGGTTCCTGCGCGTCCTACGGCTCCTCGCACCAAGTCAAGCACGCCCATGCGCGATGGTTAAGGCGTTTTGACACCTCTGGCCTCTTCAGCACAGCGTTTGTTGCCACCTGAGAACCCGAATGGCCCTTAACCATGGCTCCACAGCTCTAGAACTGCCATATTTGCACACATGACTATGCTACCGCACAGCCGGTTCCTGCGTGTCCTATAGCTCTCGGCACTAGGTCAAGCACGACCGTATGCCATGGTTAAGGCGTTTTGACGCCTCTGGCCTCACCACCACAATGTTTGTCATCACCCGAGAGCCCGAACGGCCCTTAACAACATGGCTCCACGACTCGAACTTCCATATTTGCATACCGTGTCCGCCGCACGGCCGGATCCTGTGCATCCTATGGCTGTAGGCACCGGGTCAAGAATGCCTGTACGCCATGGTTAAGCTATTTTGATGCCTCTCACCTCTCCACCATAGAGTTTTCCATCACCCGAGAGCCTGAAGGGCCCTTAACCATGGCTCCACGGCTGCAAAACTGCCATATTTGCACACACAACCATGGTGCCGCACGGTCGGTTCCAACGTGTCCTATGGCTCCCGACACTGAGTCAAGCATGCCCGTACGCAATGGTTAAGGCATTTTGACACCTCTGGCCTCTCTACCATAGCGTTTGCCATAGCTCGAGAGCCTGAACATCCCTTAACCTTGGCTCCACGGCTCCAGAACTGCCATATTTGCACACACGACTTTGCTGCCGCACGGCTGGTTTCTGCGCGTCCTACGGCTCCTGGCACCAAGTAAAGCGTGCCCATGCGCCATGGTTAAGGCATTTTGACACCTCTAGCCTCTCTAGCACAGCGTTTGTTGCCGCCCGAGAACCCGAATGGCCCTTAAACATGGCTCCACAGCTCTAGAACTGCCATATTTGCACACACGACTATGCTACTGCACAGCCGGTTCTTGCGTGTCCTACAGCTCTCGGCACTAGGTCAAGCATGACCGTATGCCATGGCTAAGGCATTTTGACGCCTCTGGCCTCACCACCACAATGTTTGTCATCACCCAAGAGCCCGAACGGCCCTTAACAACAGCTCCACGACTCCAGAACTTCCATATTTGCACACACGACTGTCCTGCCGCACGGCCGGATCCTGTGCATCCTATGGCCCTCGGCACCGGGTCAAGCACGCTCGTACCCAATGGTTAAGCCATTTTGATGCCTCTCACCTCTCCACCATAGAGTTTTCCATCACTCGAGAGCCTGAAGGGCCCTTAACCACGGCTCCACGGCTCCAAAACTGCCCTATTTGCACACACGAACATGCTGCCGCACGGTCGGTTCCAACGCGTCCTATGGCTCCCGGCACTGAGTCAAGCATGCCCGTACGCCATGGTTAAGGCATTTTGACACCTCTGGCCTCTCTACCATAGCGTTTGCCATCGCTCGAGAGCCTGAACGGCCCCTAACCTCGGCTCCACGGCTCTAGAACTGGCATATTTGCACACACGACTTTGCTGCCGCACGGCCGGTTCCTGCGCGTCCTACGGCTCCTCGCACCAAGTCAAGCATGCCCATGCGCCATGGTTATGGCGTTTTGACACCTCTGGCCTCTTCAGCACAGCGTTTTTTGCCGCCTGAGAACCTGAATGGCCCTTAACCATGGCTCCACAGCTCTAGAACTACCATATTTGCACACACGACTATGCTACCGCACAGCCGGTTCTTGCGTGTCCTACAGCTCTCGGCACTAGGTCAAGCACGACCGTATGCCATGGTTAAGGCATTTTGACACCTCTGGCCTCACCACCACAATGTTTGTCATCACCCGAGAGCCCGAACGGCCCTTAACAACGGCTCCACGACTCCCGTAACTTCCATATTTGCACACACACGACCGCTGCCCGCACGGCCGGATCCCGTGCATCCTACGGCTCTCGCACCGGGTCAAGCACGCTCGTACCCCATGGTTAAGCCATTTTGATGCCTCTCACCTCTCCACCATAGAGTTTTCCATCACCCGAGAGCCCGAAGGGCCCTTAACCACGGTTGCACGGCTCCAAACCGCCATATTTGCACACACGACCATGCCGCCGCACGGTCGGTTCCAACGCGTCCTATGGCTCCGACCGAGTCAAGCATGCCCGTACGCCATGGTTAAGGCATTTTCATACCTCGGCCTCTCTACCATAGCGTTTGCCATCGCTTGAGAGCCCGAACGGCCCTTAACCTCGGCTCCACGGCTCCGTAACCGCCATATTTGCACACATGACTTTGCTTTGCCGCACGGCCGGTTCCTGCGCGTCCTACGGCTCCTCGCACCAAGTCAAGCACGCCCATGCGCCATGGTTAAGGCGTTTTGACACCTCCGGCCTCTTCGGCACAGCGTTTGTTGCCACCGAGAACCCGAATGGCCCTTAACCATGGCTCCACGGCTCTAGAACGCCATATTTGCACACATGACTATGCTACCGCACGCCCGGTTCCCCGCGTGTCCTATAGCTCTTGGCACTAGGTCAAGCACGACCGTATGCCATGGTTAAGGCGTTTTGACGCCTCTGGCCTCACCACCACAATGTTTGTCATCACCCGAGAGCCCGAACGGCCCTTAACAACAGCTCCACGACTCCAGAACTTCCATATTTGCATACACGACTGTGCTGCCGCACGGCCGGATCCTGTGCATCCTATGGCTGTAGGCACCGGGTCAAGAATGCCTGTACGCCATGGTTATGCTATTTTGATGCCTCTCACCTCTCCACCATAGAGTTTTCCATCACCCGAGAGCCTGAAGGGCCCTTAACCATGGCTCCACGGCTGCAAAACTGCCATATTTGCACACACAACCATGTTGCCGCACGGTCGGTTCCAACATGTCCTATGGCTCCCGACACTGAGTCAAGCATGCCCGTACGCCATGGTTAAGGCATTTTGACACCTCTGGCCTCTCTACCATAGCGTTTGCCATAGCTCGAGAGCCTGAACGTCCCTTAACCTTGGCTCCACGGCTCCAGAACTGCCATATTTGCACACACGACTTTGCTGCCGCACGGCTAGTTTCTGCGCGTCCTACGGCTCCTGGCACCAAGTAAAGCATGCCCATGCGCCATGGTTAAGGCATTTTGACACCTCTGGCCTCTCCAGCACAGCGTTTGTTGTCGCCTGAGAACCCGAATGGCCCTTAAACATGGCTCCACAGCTCTAGAACTGCCATATTTGCACACACGACTATGCTACCGCACAGCCGGTTCTTGCGTGTCCTACAGCTCTCGGCACTAGGTCAAGCATGACCGTATGCCATGGCTAAGGCATTTTGACGCCTCTGGCCTCACCACCACAATGTTTGTCATCACCCGAGAGCCCGAACGGCCCTTAACAACAGGCTCCACGACTCCGAACTTCCATATTTGCACACACGACGCCCCCCGCGCACGGCCGGATCCCGTGCATCCTATGGCCCTCGGACCGGGTCAAGCACGCTCGTACCCCATGGTTAAGCCATTTTGATGCCTCTCACCTCTCCACCATAGAGTTTTCCATCACTCGAGAGCCTGAAGGGCCCTTAACCACGGCTCCACGGCTCCAAAACTGCCCTATTTGCACACACGAACATGCTGTCGCACGGTCGGTTCCAACGCGTCCTATGGCTCCCAAGACCGAGTCAAGCATGCCCGTACGCCATGGTTAAGGCATTTTGACACCTCTGGCCTCTCTACCATAGCGTTTGCCATCGCTCGAGAGCCTGAACGGCCCTTAACCTCGGCTCCACGGCTCTAGAACTGGCATATTTGCACACACGACTTTGCTGCCGCACGGCCGGTTCCTGCGCGTCCTACGGCTCCTCGCACCAAGTCAAGCATGCCCATGCGCCATGGTTAAGGCGTTTTGACACCTCTGGCCTCTTCAGCACAGCGTTTGTTGCCGCCTGAGAACCTGAATGGCCCTTAACCATGGCTCCACAGCTCTAGAACTACCATATTTGCACACACAACTATGCTACCGCACAGCCGGTTCCTGCGTGTCCTATAGCTCTCGGCACTAGGTCAAGCACGACCGTATGCCATAGTTAAGGCATTTTGACGCCACTGGCCTCACCACCACAATGTTTGTCATCACCCGAGAGCCCGAACGTCCCTTAACCACAGCTCCATGACTCCAGAACTTCCATATTTGCACACACGACTGTGCTGCCGCACGGCCGGATCCTGTGCATCCTATGGCTGTCGTCACCGGGTCAAGCATGCCCGTACGCCATGGTTAAGCTATTTTGATGCCTCTCACCTCTCCACCATAGAGTTTTCCATCACCCGAGGGTCTGAAGGGCCCTTAACCATGGCTCCACGGCTCCAAAACTGGCTCCACGGCTCCAAAACTGCCATATTTGCACACACGACCATGCTGCCGCACGGTCGGTTCCTACGCGTCCTATGGCTCCCGGCACTGGGTCAAGCATGCCCGTACGCCATGGTTAAGGCATTTTGACACCTCTGGCCTCTCTACCATAGCGTTTGCCATAGCTCAAGAGCCTGAACATCCCTTAATTTTGGCCCCACGGCTCCAGAACTGCCATATTTGCACACACGACTTTGCTGCCGCACGGCTGGTTTCTGCGCGTCCAACGGCTCCTGGCACCAAGTAAAGCACGCCCATGCGCCATGGTTAAGGTATTTTGACACCTCTAGCCTCTCCAGCACAGCATTTGTTGCCGCCTGAGAACCCGAATGGCCCTTAACCATGGCTCCACAGCTCTAGAACTGCCATATTTGCACACACGACTATGCTACCGCACAGCCGGTTCTTGCATGTCCTACAGCTCTCGGCACTAGGTCAAGCACGACCGTATGCCATGGTTAAATCATTTTGACACCTTTGGCCTCACCACCACAATGTTTGTCATCACCTGAGAGCCCGAACGGCCCTTAACAACAACTCCACGACTCCAGAACTTCCATATTTGCACACACGACTGTGCTGCCGCACGGCCGGATCCTGTGCATCCTATGGCTCTCGGCACCGGGTCAAGCACGCTCGTACCCCATGGTTAAGCCATTTTGATGCCTCTCACCTCTCCACCATAGAGTTTTCCATCACCCGAGAGCCTGAAGGGCCCTTAACCACGGCTCCATGGCTCCAAAACTGCCATATTTGCACACACGAACATGCTGCCGAACGGTCGGTTCCAACGCGTCCTATGGCTCCCGGCACTGAGTCAAGCATGCCCGTACGCCATGGTTAAGGCATTTTGACACCTCTGGCCTCTCTACCATAGCGTTTGCCATCGCTCGAGAGCCCGAACGGCCCTTAACCTCGGCTCCACGGCTCTAGAACCGGCATATTTGCACACACGACTTTTTTGCCCGCACGGCCGGTTCCCGCGTCCCTCTTGCTCCTCGCACCAAGTCAAGCATGCCCATGCGCCATGGTTAAGGCATTTTGACACCTCTGGCCTCTTCAGCACAGTGTTTGTTGCTGCCTGAGAACCTGAATGGCCCTTAACCATGGCTCCACAGCTCTAGAACTACCATATTTGCACACACGACTATGCTACCGCACAGCCGGTTCCTGCGTGTCCTATAGCTCTCGGCACTAGGTCAAGCACGACCGTATGCCATAGTTAAGGCGTTTTGACGCCACTGGCCTCACCACCACAATGTTTGTCATCACCCGAGAGCCCGAACGTCCCTTAACCATAGCTCCATGACTCCAGAACTTCCATATTTGCACACACGACTGTGCTGCCGCACGGCCGGATCCTGTGCATCCTATGGCTCTCGGCACCGGGTCAAGCATGCCCGTACGCCATGGTTAGGCCATTTTGATGCCTCTCACCTCTCCACCATAGAGTTTTCCATCACCCGAGGGTCTGAAGGGCCCTTAACCATGGCTCCACGGCTCCAAAACTGCCATATTTGCACACACAACCATGTTGCCGCACGGTCGGTTCCAACGCGTCCTATGGCTCCCGGCACTGAGTCAAGCATGCCCGTACGCCATGGTTAAGGCATTTTGACATCTCTGGCCTCTCTACCATAGCATTTTCCATAGCGCAAGAGCCTAAACGGCCCTTAACCTTGGCTCCACGGCTCCATAACTGACATATTTGCACACACGACTTTGCTGCCGCACGGCTGGTTCCTGCGCGTCCTACGGCTCCTGGCACCAAGTCAAGCACGCCCATGCACCATGGTTAAGGCATTTTGACACCTTCCGGACACCGCAGCACGGCGTTTGTTGCCGCCCGAGAACTCGAATGGCCCTTAACCATGGCTCCACATCTCTAGAACTGCCATATTTGCACACACGACTATGCTACCGCACAGCCGGTTCTTGCGTGTCCTATAGCTCTCGGCACTAGGTCAAGCATGACCGTATGCCATGGTTAAGGCATTTAGATGCCTCTAGCCTCACCACCACAATGTTTTTTATCACCCAAGAGCCTGAACAGCCCTTAACAACAGCTCCACGACTCCAGAACTTCCATATTTGCACACACGACTGTGCTGCCGCACGGCCGGATCCTGTGCATCCTACGGCTCTCGGCACTGGGTCAAGCACGCTCGTACCCCATGGTTAAGCCATTTTGATGCCTCTCACCTCTCCACCATAGAGTTTTCCATCACCCAAGAGCCTGAAGGGCCCTTAACCATGGCTCCACGGCTCCAAAACTGCCATATTTGCACACACGACCATGCCGCGCACGGTCGGTTCCAACGCGTCCTATGGCTCCCTAAGACCGAGTCAAGCATGCCCGTACACCATGGTTAAGGCATTTGGACACCTCTGGCCTCTCTACCATAGCGTTTGCCATAGCTCAAGAGCCTAAACGTCCCATAACCTTGGCTCCATGGCTCCAGAAGTGCCATATTTCCACACACGACTTTGCTGCCACACGCCTGGTTCCTGCGCGTCCTACGGCTCCTGGCACCAAGTAAAGCACGCCCATGCACCATGGTTAAGGCATTTTGACACCTCTAGCCTCTCCAGCACAGCGTTCGTTGCCGCCTGAGAACCCGAATGGCCCTTAACCATGGCTCCACAGCTCGAGAACTGCCATATTTGCACACACAACTATGCTACCGCACAGCCGGTTCTTGCGTGTCCTACAGCTCTCGGCACTAGGTCAAGCACGACCGTATGCCATGGTGAAGGCATTTTGACACCTCGGCCTCACCACCACAATGTTTGTCATCACCTGAGAGCCCGAATGGCCCTTAACAACAGCTCCACGACTCGTAACTTCCATATTTGCACACACGGCGTGCTGCCGCACGGCCGGATCCTGTGCATCCTACGGCTCTCGGACCGGTTCAAGCACGCTCGTACCCTGTGGTTAAGCCATTTTGATGCCTCTCACCTCTCCACTATAGAGTTTTCCATCACTCGAGAGCCTGAAGGGCCCTTAACCACGGCTCCACGGCTCCAAAACTGCCATATTTGCACACACGACCACGCTGCCGCACGGTCGGTTCCAACGCGTCCTATGGCTCCCGACACTGAGTCAAGCATGGCCGTACGCCATGGTTAAGGAATTTTGACACCTCTATCCTCTCTACCATAGCGTTTGCCATTGCTCGAGAGCCTGAACGGCCCTTAACCTCGGCTCCACGGCTCCAGAACTGCCATATTTGCACACACGACTTTGCTACCGCACGGCTGGTTCCTGCGTGTCCTACGGCTCCTGGCACCAAGTAAAGCATGCCCATGCACCATGGTTAAGGCGTTTTGACACCTCTGGCCTCTCCAGCACAGCGTTTGTTGCCACCCAAGAACCTGAATGGCCCTTAACCATGCCTCCATAGCTCTAGAACTGCCACATTTGCACACACGACTATGCTACTGCACAGCCGATTCCTACGTGTCCTACAGCTCTCAGCACTAGGTCAAGCACGACCGTATGCCATAGTTAAGGCATTTTGACGACTCTGTCCTCACTACCACAATGTTTGTCATCACCCGAGAGCCCGAAAGGCCCTTAACCAGAGCTCCATGACTCCAGAAGTTCCATATTTGCACACATGACTGTGCTGCCGCACGGCCGGATCCTGTGCATCCAACGGCACTCGGCGCCGGGTCAAGCATGCCCGTACACCATGGTTAAGCCATTTTGATGCCTCTCACCTCTCCACCATAGAGTTTTCCATCACCCAAGAGCCTGAAGGGCCCTTAACCACGGCTCCACGGCTCCATAACTGCCATATTTGCACACACGACCATGCTGCCGCACGGTCGGTTCCAACGCGTCCTATGGCTCCCGGCACTGAGTCAAGCATGCCCGTACGCCATGGTTAAGGCATTTTGACACCTCTGGCATCTCTACCATAGCATTTGCCGTTGCTCGAGAGCCTGAACGGACCTTAACCTCGGCTCCACGGCTCCAGAACTGCCATATTTGCACACACGACTTTGCTGCCACACGGCCGGTTCCCACGCGTCCTACGGCTGCTCGCACCAAGTCAAGCACGCCCATGTGCCATGGTTAAGGCGTTTTGACACCTCTGGCCTCTCCACCAAAGCATTTGTTGCCGCCCAAGAACCCGAATGGCCCTTAACCATGGCTCTACAGCTCTAGAACTGCCATATTTGCACACACGACTACGCTACTGCACAGCCGGTTCCTGCGTGTCCTACAACTCTCGGCACTAGGTCAAGCACGACCGTATGCCATAGTTAAAGCATTTTGATGCCTCTGGCCTCACCACCACAATGTTTGTCATCACCCGAGAGCCCGAATGGCCCTCAACCACAGCTCCATGACTCTAGAACTTCCATATTTGCACACACGATCGTGTCCGCCGCACGGCCGGATCCCGTGCATCCTATGGCTCTCGGCACCGGGTCAAGCATGCCCGTACGCCATGGTTAAGCCATTTTGATGCCTCTCACCTCTCCACCATAGAGTTTTCCATCACCCGAGAGCACTGAAGGGCCCTTAACCACGGCTCCACGGCTCCAAAACTGCCATATTTGCACACACAACCATGTTGCCGCACGGTCGGTTCCAACGCATCCTATGGCTCCCGGCACTGAGTCAAGCATGCCGGTACACCATGGTTAAGGCATTTTGACATCTCTGGCCTCTCTACCATAGCATTTGCCATAGCTCAAGATCTTGAACAGCCCTTAATCTCGGCTCCACGGCTCCAGAACTACCAAATTTGCACACACGACTTTGTTGCCGCACGGTTGGTTCCTGCGTGTCCTACGGCTCCTGGCACCAAGTCAAGCATGCCCGTGCGCCATGGTTAAGGCATTTTGACACCTCTGGCCTCTCCAGCACAGCATTTGTTGCCACCCAAGAACCCGAATGGCCCTTAACCATGGCTCCACAGCTCTAGAACTGCCATATTTGCACACACGACTATGCTACCGTATAGCCGGTTCTTGCGTGTCCTACAGCTCTTGGCACTAGGTCAAGCACGACCGTATGCCATAGTTAAGGCATTTTGATGCCTCTGGCCTCGCCACCACAATGTTTGTCATCACCCGAGAGCCCAAACGGCCCTTAACCACAGCTCCATGACTCCAGAACTTCCATATTTGCACACACGACTGTGCTGCCGCACGGCCGGATCCTGTGCATCCTATGGCTCTCGGCACCGGGTCAAGCATGCCCGTACGCCGTGGTTAAGCCATTTTGATGCCTCTCACCTCTCCACCATAGAGTTTTCCATCACCCGAGAGCCTGAAGGGCCCTTAACCACGGGTCCACGGCTCCAAAACTGCCATATTTGCACACACAACCATGTTGCCGCACGGTCGGCTCCAACGCGTCCTATGGCTCCCGGCACTGAGTCAAGCATGCCCGTACACCATGGTTAAGGTATTTTGACATCTCTGGCCTCTCTACCATAGCGTTTGCCATAGCTCAAGAGCCTGAACGTCCCTTAACCTCGGCTCCACGGCTCTAGAACTGCCATATTTGCACACACGACTTTGCTGCCGCACGGTTGGTTCCTGCGCGTCCTACGGCTCCTGGCACCAAGTCAAGCATGCCCATGCGCCATGGTTAAGGCATTTTGACACCTCTGGCCTCTCCAGCACAGTGTTTGTTGCCACCCAATAACCCGAATGGCCCTTAACTATTTCTCCACATCTCTAGAACTGCCATATTTGCACACACGACTATGCTACCGCACAGCCGGTTCTTGCGTGTCCTACAGCTCTCGGCACTAGGTCAAGCATGACCGTATGCCATGGTTAAGGCATTTTGACACCTCTGGCCTCACCACCACAATGTTTGTCATCACCCGAGAGCCCGAACGGCCCTTAACAATAGCTCCACGACTCCAGAACTTCCATATTTGCACACACGACTGTGCTGCCGCACGGCCGGATCCTGTGCATCCTACGGCTCTCGGCACCGGTCAAGCACGCTCGTACCCCATGGTTAAGCCATTTTGATGCCTCTCACCTCTCCACCATAGAGTTTTCCATCACCTGAGAGCTTGAAGGGCCCTTAACCACGGCTCCATGGCTCTATAACTGCCATATTTGCACACACGACCATGCTACCGCACGGTCGGTTCCAACGCGTCCTATGGCTCCCGGCACTGAGTCAAGCATGCCCGAACGCCATGTTAAGGCATTTTGACACCTCTAGCATCTCTACCATAGCGTTTGCCGTCGCTCGAGAGCCTGAACGGACCTTAACCTCGGCTCCACGGCTCCAGAACTGCCATATTTGCACACACGACTTTGCTGCCACACGGCCGTTTCCTACGCGTCCTACGGCTGCTCGCACCAAGTCAAGCACGCCCATGTGCCATGGTTAAGGCATTTTGACACCTCTGGCCTCTCCACCAAAGCATTTGTTGCCGCCCGAGAACCCGAATGGCCCTTAACCATGGCTCCACAGCTCTAGAACTGCCATATTTGCACACACGACTATGCTACTGCACAGCCGGTTCCTGCGTGTCCTACAGCTCTCGGCACTAGGTCAAGCACGACCGTATGCCATAGTTAAAGCATTTTGATGCCTCTGGCCTCACCACCACAATGTTTGTCATCACCCGAGAGCCCGAATGGCCCTTAACCACAGCTCCATGACTCAGAACTTCCATATTTGCACACACGACGTGCCGCCGCACGGCCGGATCCCCGTGCATCCTATGGCTCTCGGCACCGGGTCAAGCATGCCCGTACGCCATGGTTAAGCCATTTTGATGCCTCTCACCTCTCCACCATAGAGTTTTCCATCACCCGAGAGCCTGAAGGGCCCTTAACCACGGCTCCACGGCTCCAAAACTGCCATATTTGCACACACAACCATGTTGCCGCACGGTCGGTTCCAACGCGTCCTATGGCTCCCGGCACTGAGTCAAGCATGCCCGTACGCCATGGTTAAGGCATTTTTACATCTCTGGCCACTCTACCATAGCGTTTGCCAAAGCTCGATAGCTTGAATGGCCCTTAACCTCGGCTCCACGGCTCCAGAACTGCCATATTTGCACACATGACTTTGTTGCCGCACGGTTGGTTCCTGCGTGTCCTACGGCTCCTGGCACCAAGTCAAGCACGCCCGTGAGCCATGGTTAAGGCATTTTGACACCTTTGGCCTCTCTAGCACAGCATTTGTTGCCGCCCGAGAACCCGAATGGCCCTTAACCATGGCTCCACAACTCTAGAACTGCCATATTTGCACACACGACTATGCTACCGTACAGCCGGTTCTTGCGTGTCCTACAACTCTCGGCACTAGGTCAAGCATGACCGTATCCCATAGTTAAGGCGCTTTGGCGCCTCTGGCCTAACCACCACAATGTTTGTCATCACCCGAGATCCCAAACGGCCCTTAACCACGGCTCCATGACTCGTAACTTCCATATTTGCACACACGACTGTGCTGCCGCACGGCCGGATCCTGTGCATCCTACGGCTCTCGGCACCGGGTCAAGCATGCCCGTACGCCGTGGTTAAGCCATTTTGATGCCTCTCACCTCTCCACCATAGAGTTTTCCATCACCCGAGAGCCTGAAGGGCCCTTAACCACGGGTCCACGGCTCCAAAACTACCATATTTGCACACACAACCATGTTGCCGCACGGTCGGTTCCAACGCGTCCTTTGGCTCACGGCACTGAGTCAAGCATGCCCGTACACCATGGTTAAGGTATTTTGACATCTCTGGCCTCTCTACCATAGCGTTTGCCATAGCTCAAGAGCCTGAACGTCCCTTAACCTCGGCTCCACGGCTCTAGAACTGCCATATTTGCACACACGACTTTCTTTGCCGCACGGTTGGTTCTGCGCGTCCTACGGCTCCCCGGCACCAAGTCAAGCATGCCCATGCGCCATGGTTAAGGCGTTTTGACACCTCCGGCCTCTCCAAAGATAGCGTTTGTTGCCACCCGAGAACCCGAATGGCCCTTAACCATGGCTCCACAACTCTAGAACTGCCATATTTGCACACACGACTGTGCTACCGCACGGCCGGTTCCTGCGTGTCCTATGGCTCTCGGCACTGGGTCAAGCATGACCGTATGCCATGGTTAAGGCATTTTGACACCTCTGGCCTCATCACCACAATGTTTGTCATCACCCGAGAGCCCGAACGGCCCTTAACAATAGCTCCACGACTCTGAACTTCCATATTTGCACACACGACTGTGCTGCCGCACGGCCGGATCCTGTGCATCCTACGGCTCTCGGCACCGGTCAAGCACGCTCGTACCCCATGGTTAAGCCATTTTGATGCCTCTCACCTCTCCACCATAGAGTTTTCCATCACCTGAGAGCCTGAAGGGCCCTTAACCACGGCTCCACGGCTCTATAACTGCCATATTTGCACACACGACCATGCTGCCGCATGGTCGGTTCCAACGCGTCCTATGGCTCCCGGCACTGAGTCAAGCATGCCCGTACGCCATGTTAAGGCATTTTGACACCTCTGGCATCTCTACCATAGCGTTTGCCGTCGCTCGAGAGCCTGAACGGACCTTAACCTCGGCTCCACGGCTCCAGAACTGCCATATTTGCACACACGACTTTGCTGCCACACGGCCGTTTCCTACGCGTCCTACGGCTGCTCGCACCAAGTCAAGCACGCCCATGTGCCATGGTTAAGGCGTTTTGACACCTCTGGCCTCTCCACCAAAGCATTTGTTGCCGCCTCGAGAACCCGAATGGCCCTTAACCATGGCTCCACGGCTCTAGGCGCCATATTTGCACACACGACTATGGTACCTTGCGCCGGTTCTGCGTGTTCTACGGCTCTTGGCACTAGGTCAAGCACGACCGTATGCCATAGTTAAAGCATTTTGACGCCTCGGCCTCACCACCACAATGTTTGTCATCACCCGAGAGCCCGAATGGCCCTCAACCACAGCTCCATGACTCGTAACTTCCATATTTGCACACACGACCGTGCTGCCGCACGGCCGGATCCTGTGCATTATATGGCTCTCGGCACCGGGTCAAGCATGCCCGTACGCCATGGTTAAGCCATTTTGATGCCTCTCACCTCTCCACCATAGAGTTTTCCATCACCCGAGAGCCTGAAGGGCCCTTAACCACGGCTCCACAGCTCCAAAACTGCCATATTTGCACACACAACCATGTTGCCGCACGGTCGGTTCCAACGCGTCCTATGGCTCCCGGCACTGAGTCAAGCATGCCCGTACGCCATGGTTAAGGCATTTTTACATCTCTGGCCTCTCTACCATAGCGTTTGCCATAGCTCGATAGCTTGAATGGCCCTTAACCTCGGCTCCACGACTCCAGAACTGCCATATTTGCACACATGACTTTGTTGCCGCACGGTTGGTTCCTGCGTGTCCTACGGCTCCTGGCACCAAGTCAAGCACGCCCGTGAGCCATGGTTAAGGCATTTTGACACCTCTGGCCTCTCTAGCACAGCATTTGTTGCCGCCCGAGAACCCGAATGGCCCTTAACCATGGCTCCACAACTCTAGAACTGCCATATTTGCACACACGACTATGCTACCGTACAGCCGGTTCTTGCGTGTCCTACAACTCTCGGCACTAGGTCAAGCATGACCGTATCCCATAGTTAAGGTGCTTTGGCGCCTCTGGCCTCACCACCACAATGTTTGTCATCACCCGAGATCCCAAACGGCCCTTAACCACAGCTCCATGACTCCAGAACTTCCATATTTGCACACACGACTGTGCTGCCGCACGGCCGGATCCTGTGCATCCTATGGCTCTCGGCACCGGGTCAAGCATGCTGTACGCCGTGGTTAAGCCATTTTGATGCCTCTCACCTCTCCACCATAGAGTTTTCCATCACCCGAGAGCCTGAAGGGCCCTTAACCACGGGTCCACGGCTCCAAAACTGCCATATTTGCACACACAACCATGTTGCCGCACGGTCGGTTCCAACGCGTCCTTTGGCTCCCGGCACTGAGTCAAGCATGCCCGTACACCATGGTTAAGGTATTTCGACATCTCTGGCCTCTCTACCATAGCGTTTGCCATAGCTCAAGAGCCTGAACGTCCCTTAACCTCGGCTCCACGGCTCTAGAACTGCCATATTTGCACACACGACTTTGCTGCCGCACGGTTGGTTCCTGCGCGTCCTACGGCTCCTGGCACCAAGTCAAGCATGCCCATGCGCCATGGTTAAGGCGTTTTGACACCTCTGGCCTCTCCAGCATAGCGTTTGTCGCCGCCCAATAACCCGAATGGCCCTTAACTATGGCTCCACATCTCTAGAACTGCCATATTTGCACACACGACTATGCTACCGCACAGCCGGTTCTTGCGTGTCCTACAGCTCTCGGCACTAGGTCAAGCATGACCGTATGCCATGGTTAAGGCATTTTGACACCTCTGGCCTCACCACCACAATGTTTGTCATCACCCGAGAGCCCGAACGGCCCTTAACAATAGCTCCACGACTCCAGAACTTCCATATTTGCACACACGACTGTGCTGCCGCACGGCCGGATCCTGTGCATCCTACGGCTCTTGGCACCGGTCAAGCACGCTCGTACCCCATGGTTAAGCCATTTTGATGCCTCTCACCTCTCCACCATAGAGTTTTCCATCACCTCGAGAGCCCGAAGGGCCCTTAACCACGGCTCCACGGCTCTATAACCGCCATATTTGCACACACGACCATGCCGCATGGTCGGTTCCAACGCGTCCTATGGCTCCCAAGACCGAGTCAAGCATGCCCGTACGCCATGTTAAGGCATTTTGACACCTCGGCATCTCTACCATAGCGTTTGCCGTCGCTCGAGAGCCCGAACGGACCTTAACCTCGGCTCCACGGCTCCGTAACCGCCATATTTGCACACACGACTTTGCTGCCACACGGCCGTTTCCTACGCGTCCTACGGCTGCTCGCACCAAGTCAAGCACGCCCATGTGCCATGGTTAAGGCGTTTTGACACCTCTGGCCTCTCCACCAAAGCATTTGTTGCCGCCCGAGAACCCGAATGGCCCTTAACCATGGCTCCACAGTTCTAGAACTGCCATATTTGCACACACGACTATGCTACTGCACAGCCGGTTCCTGCGTGTCCTACAGCTCTTGGCACTAGGTCAAGCACGACCGTATGCCATAGTTAAAGCATTTTGACGCCTCTGGCCTCACCACCACAATGTTTGTCATCATCCGAGAGCCCGAATGGCCCTCAACCACAGCTCCATGACTCCAGAACTTCCATATTTGCACACACGACTGTGCTGCCGCACGGCCGGATCCTGTGCATCCTATGGCTCTCGGCACCGGGTCAAGCATGCCCATGCGCCATGGTTAAGGCGTTTTGACACCTCTGGCCTCTCCAGCATAGCGTTTGTTGCCGCCCAATAACCCGAATGGCCCTTAACTATGGCTCCACATCTCTAGAACTGCCATATTTGCACACACGACTATGCTACCGCACAGCCGGTTCTTGCGTGTCCTACAGCTCTCGGCACTAGGTCAAGCATGACCGTATGCCATGGTTAAGGCATTTTGACACCCTCCGGGCCTCACCACCACAATGTTTGTCATCACCCGAGAGCCCGAACGGCCCTTAACAATAGCTCCACGACTCTGAACTTCCATATTTGCACACACGACCGTGCCGCGCACGGCCGGATCCCGTGCATCCTACGGCTCTCGGCACCGGTCAAGCACGCTCGTACCCCATGGTTAAGCCATTTTGATGCCTCTCACCTCTCCACCATAGAGTTTTCCATCACCCGAGAGCCGAAGGGCCCTTAACCACGGCTCCACGGCTCTATAACCGCCATATTTGCACACACGACCATGCCGCCGCATGGTCGGTTCCAACGCGTCCTATGGCTCCAAGACCGAGTCAAGCATGCCCGTACGCCATGTTAAGGCATTTTGACACCTCGGCATCTCTACCATAGCGTTTGCCGTCGCTCGAGAGCCCGAACGGACCTTAACCTCGGCTCCACGGCTCCGTAACCGCCATATTTGCACACACGACTTTGCCGCCACACGGCAGCTTCCTACGCATCCTACGGCCTGCTCGCACCAAGTCAAGCACGCCCATGTGCCATGGTTAAGGCGTTTTGACACCTCGGCCTCTCCACCAAAGCATTTGTTGCCGCCCGAGAACCCGAATGGCCCTTAACCATGGCTCCACGGCTCTAGAACCGCCATATTTGCACACACGACTATGCTACCGCACGCCCCGGTTCTGCGTGTCCTACGGCTCTTGGCACTAGGTCAAGCACGACCGTATGCCATAGTTAAAGCATTTTGACGCCTCTGGCCTCACCACCACAATGTTTGTCATCACCCGAGAGCCCGAATGGCCCTCAACCACAGCTCCATGACTCCGTAACTTCCATATTTGCACACACGACCGTGCCGCCGCACGGCCGGATCCCGTGCATCCTATGGCTCTCGGCACCGGGTCAAGCATGCCCGTACGCCATGGTTAAGCCATTTTGATGCCTCTCACCTCTCCACCATAGAGTTTTCCATCACCCGAGAGCCCGAAGGGCCCTTAACCACGGCTCCACGGCTCCAAAACCGCCATATTTGCACACACAACCATGTTGCCGCACGGTCGGTTCCAACGCGTCCTATGGCTCCCGGACCGAGTCAAGCATGCCCGTACGCCATGGTTAAGGCATTTTTACATCTCTGGCCTCTCTACCACAGCGTTTGCCATAGCTCGATAGCTTGAATGGCCCTTAACCTCGGCTCCACGGCTCCAGAACTGCCATATTTGCACACACGACTTTGCTGCCGCACGGTTGGTTCCTGCGTGTCCTACGGCTCCTGGCACCAAGTCAAGCACCCCCGTGCGCCATGGTTAAGGCATTTTGACACCTCTGGCCTCTCCAGCACAGCATTTGTTGCCGCCCGAGAACCCGAATGGCCCTTAACCATGGCTCCACAGCTCTAGAACTGCCATATTTGCACACACGACTATCACTATGCCAGAAAACGCTATCAGTGACGCGACAATTCGTGACATAAAAACAAAATGCGTCACCAATAATCTATCTGTGACGCGGGTTAATGCGACGCATCACCAATTAGTTGTTACCCATGCCCCAGGAGCAAGACGCGTCACTAATAACGATGTATTCATGACACGTGTTAATAAGGCGCGTCACGGATAAAAATTGTGACGTGTATTGTCAATGCGCGTCACAGATAGATAGTCATATTGGTGACGCGGGTTAACAAGACGCGTCACGGATAATAAATGTGACGCGTTTTGTCTAAACGTGTCACTGATAGGAAAACATATGAGTGACTCGTATTGAGAAAATGCGTCACATTTAACAAAGCCAGGACAGCAACTAGCATATATGTATTTGGGCCGAAACCTGGCAGGCCCAAGTAACTCCGTCCGTAACCTATTGTGCATCCGCCCTCTCCTCCACCGCTAGAAGGAGCGCCATGGCACGGAGGAAGGAGCCGACCTCGAGGGCCGCGAGGAAGGAGCCGAGGAACACGGAGGAGGACTCCCGAATGCGTCATCGTCGTCTCGCTCATCTCCGTCAAGGAAGCCGTCTAGGGTTTCCGCCGCCCCCACTCGGGCCGCCCTTGCCCCCGCCCCCATCTCCATCGCCGGCGGTAGTGAAGGAATGACCGGATCCGGGGAAGGGAGGAGCGGATCCAGCGAAGGGAGCAGATCCGTCGTCACCTGCATCTGCGGCGGAGGGGATGGCTGCAGAGGCGAGCACGGGGATGCGGCGTCCGCAGCTCGAGGCAAAGCCCTTCGCTATCCTCTTCGTGTGCCTTGGTCGTACCCTCAACCCTAGGCTCGGTGCCCGTGCTTGCAAGCGGGCGGCACCAAGTCCCATCGCCATCTCAACCCTCCGCCAAGTCCCATTGGCCGCTCGTGCATTGGAGGCCGGGTTCATGGCTGCTCGTGGCAGGAGACCGGATTCGCGTCATCCTCGAGTACTTCTACCTCGCCGGCACCGTCGTGATATAACGTACATGGAATTCGTGTGAGGTCCTCCCTATCACCCCGTTCCCCATGCCGATACCGTGCATCCGGAGTTCGCTGCTGGAAATCCTTTGCCCACCGCTCCTGTTGTGCTGCCATGTGCTTGTTGCTCGTACCGCCATTGCGTGTAGTCTAGGTGTTTGATGAAATGCCAATGCCTACAATCTGTCAAAGCGTACAATCTGAACTTAGTGCTCCTACATGACAAAGACTACACAATTAATCACTCTTTGGATTATGTAGAGTTTTGGTCTGGAAATTAGCACTAGCATGTGTGACTGTGTTACAGGAAAGAAAATAAACAACAAATTTCTATTTCTTTTATATTTATAAAAATGTGACAATATTATTTAAATAATTCCGACATCTGTTCTGTCCTTGATTCTACTAATGGGAGCCGATTCTGTCCTAAAAACAAGATGGTGTTAGTTTTGCTTGTGTGCCTCTGCTGAAACAAGTTACTGTGAACATACTCAGAGAACAAGCACTACATGGTTTTGACAGAGAATATTGGCTGAAAACTATATTTTCCTTACAATATGATTCTTCTGCTGCTGATTTGTTGGAGCAAGCAGGATGCTAGATGTCTAAGTAAACACAGGTAACTGATTTTCATAGTAGGATTCAATTTGTGCGGAGTTTGCTGCATCTTCAGGACTGCTATCGTAACCATTTTCTGCTTATGCTTTGCTCTACCTAGCTGTTGTAACCTTGATTTCTTACCAGCAAGTTTTTTGCAAACTGTATTTTCCTCAATGTTTGATTATATATATGGTAGCTTGCAGGTTCTTGCTCTTTGTGCTCATCCATGCATGGTGGAAATAGAGGAAAGCATATCATTGTTCAGGTGAATATCTTCATCGTTCTATATTCCTCCAATATCAAAGCTGTGGCAAATGAACTATATTATTAAAATGTGAATATGACACTCGGTCTCAATTTTGGGATCGTTAGATTTGTTGAGTAACTCTGTAGTAGTAGTAGGTGGTATTAATGTTTTTCAGGTCTTGTATGTATATGCATTCTGAAAGAATTGAACCCAGCTTCCTGTTGGTTCCTGCTAGGTTTTCTCCTCTGCCATTTTCTGCTATCAGTAAACATTTCCTTTCTTGTCTGAACTCAGCAACCTCCTATACTAGCCACTATTATAGTGCTAATGTGCATTATACTTAATTATACGATTGGATTAGTTATAAAATGCATTTGATAATTGGTTCAGTTTCGATCTACCATTAATCATTTTACTCTTTAGGTAATGACATCAAAACAAAAATATGATATTGTCAGCTTATACTTGATCAGTTCAGCAGAAATGCTGAGTAAGTACTGTATATATGTGACAGTTTGTATGCCTTTTTTACAGGTGATTGTCTAAATGCCAAAGCACTCCATGCTGGTCTGTACATACACATTGATTTTCTTCGACCCCAATTACTCAGGTACTTCTAGTCTTGGACATGTGTATTCCTAGACAGCCTGGATTAAATTCATGTGTATGCTATGGCATGTGCTTTAGTGCTAATGCAAACCTTCATAGTTGGTTATGCTGTGTTGTTTTACAGTGACACCTAGCACTATCTTTTTATTGTGTTGCTTTACAGTGGCTCTTAGAACTGTCATGACAGATTTGATGGAAATTTTGCTGCACTATCTTATTTTCATTTTCATTGACAGTAGACTTACATACTAGTGAACTCCTGTAGCTTATTCATAATCATGTTCTATAAGCAGCTTGTTTTGAGGATGAAACATAATGCCATCAGATCTCCTGTTTTTTCCTAATTGCTGGTTTCAGTTCAGAAATCTATTTCTAAAATCTTATTCATAATCTATTTGTATTTTCATCATCGTTAGAAAGACCCAAATGTAATGTTGTAGCACCAAGAATCCAATCACCACCACATTTATTTATGTTGGATCTGGAATCATATAGTTCTAATCAATGTACATGAATTTCAATGGCTGAATATTTGGACATTATTTTCTTAATGGCTGTATGTTGCTCATTTGACTGCAATTAATATTGTACTTATGAAAGCATTACTGTATTGTTTTGAAACTCTCAGCCACAAGCCACAAAGAAGGCAGACAAAGGAGATGGGATTGCTAAGGTCATTACGATTGCTACTTCCAAGTTCATGTTCTGACCAAGTTAATTATTATGCTTACAGGTCTAAAGTTTATTCTCATCAAGGATATTGGTTGTACCTTATAAACAATGGCCCACGGCTTATAACACATTTTGTAATATAACATGTATCTAAAAAGTTTGTAAAAAATTGATTGTTGAAACGGTGGTCCTTCTGACACGTGTGTGTGTATATATGGGATCATGTTCGACATGTATGTGTGTGTATATAGGATCATTGCATTATATAGGATTATCGTAATTTTTTTTTGTTTTTCGAAATAGTTATCAGTGACGCATATTGGTTGGACGCGTCACGGATAAAGGGTTATTCGTGACGCATATTGGTTGGACATGTCACCGATAGAGGGTTATTCGTGACGCGTATTGGTTAGACGTGTCACCGATAGAGTGTTATTCGTGACGCATATTGGTTGGACGCGTCACCAATAAGGGGTTATCAGTGACGCGTCTTGGATACACACGTCACAAATATTGGGTTATCTGTGACGCGTAAAAACGCGTCACTGATTTTACCCTTATCTCAGACGCGAAAATAGTGACGCGTTTTTTCCGTGTCACTGATGGCAGTCTACACGCGTCACAGATAGCGTTTTCTGGCATAGTGTATGCTACCGTACAGCCGGTTCTTGCGTGTCCTACAACTCTCGGCACTAGGTCAAGCACGACCGTATCCCATAGTTAAGGCGCTTTGACGCCTCTGGCCTCACCACCACAATGTTTGTCATCACCCGAGATCCCAAACGGCCCTTAACCACAGCTCCATGACTCCAGAACTTCCAAATTTGCACACACGACTGTGCCTTGCCGCACGGCCGGATCCCGTGCATCCTATGGCTCTCGGCACCGGGTCAAGCATGCCCGTACGCCATGGTTAAGCCATTTTGATGCCTCTCACCTCTCCACCATAGAGTTTTCCATCACCCGAGAGCCTGAAGGACCCTTAACCACGGCTCCACGGCTCCAAAACTGCCATATTTGCACACACAACCATGTTGCCGCACGGTCGATTCCAACGCGTCCTATGGCTCCCGGCACTGAGTCAAGCATGCCCGTACACCATGGTTAAGGTATTTTGACATCTCTGGCCTCTCTACCATAGCGTTTGCCGTAGCTCTAGAGCCTGAACGGCCCTTAACCTCGGCTCCACGGCTCCAGAACTGCCATATTTGCACACACGACTTTGCTGCCGCACGGTTGGTTCCTGCGCGTCCTACGGCTCCTGGCACAAAGTCAAGCACGCCCATGCGCCATGGTTAAGGCATTTTGAAACCTCTAGCCTCTCCAGCACAGCGTTTGTTGCTGCCCAATAACCCGAATGGCCCTTAACTATGGCTCCACATCTCTAGAACTGCCATACTTGCACACACGACTATGCTACCGCACAGCCGGTTCTTGCGTGTCCTATAGCTCTCGGCACTAGGTCAAGCACGAGCGTATGCCATGGTTAAGGCATTTTGACACCTCTGGCCTCACCACCACAATGTTTGTCATCACCCGAGAGCCCGAACGGCCCTTAACAATAGCTCCATGACTCCGAACTTCCATATTTGCACACACGTCGTGCCGCCGCACGGCCGGATCCCGTGCATCCTACGGCTCTCGGCACCGGTCAAGCACGCTCGTACCCCATGGTTAAGCCATTTTGACGCCTCTCACCTCTCCACCATAGAGTTTTCCATCACCTGAGAGCCTGAAGGGCTCTTAACCACGGATCCACGGCTCCATAACTGCCATATTTGCACACACGACCATGCTGCCGAACGGTCGGTTCCAACGCGTCCTATGGCTCCCGGCACTAAGTCAAGCATGCCCGTACACCATGGTTAAGGCATTTTGACACCTCTGGCATCTCTACCATAGTGTTTGCCGTCGCTCGAGAGCCTGAACGGACCTTAACCTCGGCTCCACGGCTCCAGAACTGCCATATTTGCACACACGACTTTGCTGCCACACGGCCGGTTCCTACGCGTCCTACGGCTGCTCGCACCAAGTCAAGCACGCCCATGTGCCATGGTTAAGGCGTTTTGACACCTCTGGCCTCTCCACCGAAGCATTTGTTGCCGCCCGAGAACCTGAATGGCCCTTAACCATGGCTCCACAGCTCTAGAACTGCCATATTTGCACACATGACTATGCTACTCCACAGCCGGTTCCTGCATGTCATACAGCTCTCGGCACTAGGTCAAGCACGACCGTATGCCATAGTTAAAGCATTTTGATGCCTCTGGCCTCACCACCACAATGTTTGTCATCACCCGAGAGCCCGAATGGCCCTCAACCACAGCTCCATGACTCGTAACTTCCATATTTACACACACGACTGTGCTGCCGCACGGCCGGATCCTGTGCGTCCTATGGCTCTTGGCACCGGGTCAAGCATGCCCATACGCCATGGTTAAGCCATTTTGATGCCTCTCACCAATCCATCATAGAGTTTTCCATCACCCGAGAGCCTGAAGGGCCCTTAACTACGGCTCCACGGCTCCAAAACTGCCATATTTGCACACACAACCATGTTGCCGCACGGTCGGTTCCAACGCGTCCTATGGCTCCCGGCACTGAGTCAAGCATGCCCGTACGCCATGGTTAAGGCATTTTGACATCTCTGGCCTCTCTACCATAGTGTTTGCCATAGCTCGAGAGCTTGAACGGCCCTTAACCTCGGCTCCACGGCTCCAGAACTGCCATATTTGCACACACGACTTTGCTGCCGCACGGTTGGTTCCTGCGTGTCCTACGGCTCCTGGCACTGTTGGGTATTTTAAACACACACAGAAAAATCCGCAAGCGTACGGATACCGATGTAGCTTTCACCCGGGAGTATTCCAGAGTATCGATTTCCACGGGGAACGTGAAGTGTACTAGAGAAACAAGGCCGTCCAAGGATAAAGATAAGAAAAGAAAGATATATATATTTTTGGTGGGTAGAGAGGAACCTTCTAGAGTTTTCTAAGTTGATTGGATGATCAAAATGAGGCTTACTATACTATACTTACTATGGAGCAGCAGGTCCTTTCCAACTCTCGAAAAGACTGGGAAGATAGTAGTTGGGAGAAGGCTGCCTAGAGCTCTACGAAACACCAACCCGAACGTGGTGGAATACAAAGGCCCGACAGCTGTCACCTCCGGGGCTACCACAACTATCCATGGGATTGGGCGCAAACTCGGGTAAACTATAGCTTAGACACCACGTCTACACTAGCGTTTACTACTCTAATTATCTAGAATAACTAGAGCACTCAATACGAGCGAGAGATCAAGTAAATAAAATAAAGTAATAATTAAATAAAGAACTCGAACTTAGAAATAATAATTAAAGAACCCGGAGAGTAGCTGGAAGACGAACTAGATGCTGCAACTTTACAATGTTGAGGAAGATCCGACAGATCCGGCTCCTCCTCAGCTCTCTCCTCCTCTCTCTCTCTCCCTATTTTATAGATACAACTAGACGAACTAGAACTAGAACTAGATGAACTAGAGCTAGAACTAGATGAACTAGAGGGACCCTCTTCTACTAGGATGGAGGATGAAACCCTAGCTTTTGATCTGTAGAAGAATAATGATGCAAAACCCTAGGGGGGCGCCCTCCTTATATAGCCCTGGGTGGAGTATCGCCACGTCATCGATCCGCGTCACTTTTATTCTCCACCCTTAGATAAAACCGACCTAAATGGAGGGTGGAGATGAAGAGAATAATCCTGGCATATTCCCTGGTCGATCCCCGCAGAAAACCGGTCAAGAACCGGCCTCTAAGGGCCTGAACCGGACCTGAACCGGTCAGAACCGCTGCTGGAGCCTTTTCTGGAAGCTTCTGGAGTCTTCTGGCCAGCTGGACCGGCCGGTTGGGCCGGTCTGCCCGCTCCTGGGCCGAGCGAACCACGCCGGACCGCGCCTGGGCCACTCCCGCGCTGCCACGTCGCCCACGTGGGCCGGCCCAGTCCCGCCTCCGCGCTCCCGCGCCGCGAGCGGACGCGCGCGCCGTGAGGGGGCAGCCGCGCCACGCGGCAGCGGCCGGTTGGCCCGCCGGGTTGCTGGTCTCCCCGCGGGGACAGCGCCTGCAGCGCCTGGCCCGCCTGTCAGCCTGTTGCCGCCGACAACTGGGCCCCATCTAGGCCCACGTGTCATTGCTTGTCTGCTGCCATCATCGTTATTTCATGTGAAACTTCCCTCCTTCATATCTTTTTATTCCGAAGTCCAAATATAGCAAATGATATATCGATTTCGATCAGCGCGACGAGCCCTTCGCAATGGTGTAGTCCAATTCATCATTTGAGATACTTTTATTCAATGACTTTATCCATTTTAGCTCTATTCCTGTATAAGCCCTGCAAAACATAGGTGCACCAAAACTCGTGGAATTTGTTTGCTCAAACCTCTAGACCTATACTGGTGAACATCTTTTTGCAGTTATAGAAGCTATGTTGATGGTTAAAAATTGACGTTAACTACCGTCAACAAACTCCCCCAAGCTAAACCTTTGCTCGTCCCTGAGCAAAGCTAAACTCGGCCAAGGATCAGGAGTTACTACAATGCTTTCACGCCTCAAAAGTACACATGCGTTCAAACAGGAACTCTCTTCCAGATTAGAGTGGACTATTCTGACTTCAAACTTACCCATATTGCCTTCCACCATGGGGCTTGTAGCCTTCACTTGGGTCTTGAGCAGTTGAAAGGCAGAACGGTCAAGTCAAGCACTATGTCTCAAGCTCTTAGATCTACCTTCATTCCAGAGTTTTGCAAGATTTTTCAAATAAAACTCAGAGATTCCTTTGTATGATCCTCTCAAGTCTCTCATATGTGGTATTTCTGGATCCTTACCAAGGCATTGATGGTGTATGCCTTCTCTCTTCTCTCAGGATATGTGGTATTTTTGACATAAGGTATAGTAACATTGTTCCTTCACTCTCTCACCCTACCTCTAATAGGCTTATGTCGAGTTTGTAGGTGAGAGCTTATACATATGTTGCATAGTCAAACCATGGATCCAAAGAAACTGGACATACAATCAAATCAAGATGTGCATGTGTGTGGTCGTAATATGGGTTAAGTAGATATATAGTGGTAGTGGAAATGGTGATGATAGATATAAGAATAAATGAAGGGGTAGAGGGATGATAATGGTGAACACCTGATTCTACTTTAGCTCCTTGAAGAAATTCATACCTCCCTTGAACTATGAAGAATTTGGGAGAACTTGGACAGCTAAAAATCTCTCTATGATGGGACATTCCTTCTTGCTCTTCTCTTCTCTTCTAGCGAGGGGTGCATGATGTACGTGTGTGTGATCTTGACTTTAAGTGTATGACGAGTTTCTAAGGGTCAACACAATCGACCACACTCAAAGCATAAGTAAGTATAAGTGGACTTCCTAGTCTAGCAAGCATGTATATATGGCTGTGGTAGGAATTCAAACTCTCATCATATAGGAACTCATCATGCAGCAGTTTAAATTTTCAAAAGATAAATTCTCCAGAACTCTAGTATCACTTAGAACAAGATAAACAGCAGCTCAGACCTTCCCATATCATACCCGTCAACCACCTAGACTTAGATCAAGCATTCGCTACCCACAAGTTTCAGGTTCAGAGCAAATCTTAGATCAAAACAGTGTGTCCAAAACTTGAGAGAGTTCTAGGTTGAAAACAGGCACTTGAAAGGAATTATGGCAGAGCAACTATTCATCATATCCAAAAGAGTTTATTCTAGGAACTTATTTGAGCATGCAAAAACTCGTACACCCTCCTTTTATTTAACAAACTAAAAAATTGTACAGAACTAAATATATATAGCAAGCGAAGTAAAATTAATAAAAAGGTAACGAGAAACACTTATCTAGATACATGGGGGTGCTCTCCCCAAGCCGGATGTTGGCATAGTCCCTCACTCTTGTGATTTGCATGTAGATCTTACTCTTCGCAAACTTTCCAATTCTGCACGACTCAAATAGACAACAAAACTTGTGGAACTGATTAAGTGTTAGGCCTAAGAGTTTTAGTTGTCTAGAGCCTCTACTAAGGAGTTTTTAAATTGGATCTTTAAATTGCAAGAATTCAATCACATCAATTTCTTCTATGTTTTCAGGTTCAAGAAAAACTTTCAAACGTTGACCATTTACCTTGAATATGTTACCTATATCATCCTGAAGTGTGATGGCACCATGAGATGCAACTTCAATCACCTTGAATGGTCCTTCCCATTTGCTTCTAAGTTTTCCATGACCGAAGAGCTTTACTCTTGAGTTGAATAATAGAACTTTGTCTCCAGGCTTGAACTCCTTGTGCTTGATTCTCTTGTCATGCCACCTTTTGGTTCTTTCTTTGTAAATCTTGGAGCTGTGGTAAGCCTTTTCTCTCCACTCTTCCAGCTCAGATATTTGCATCTGACGATTCTTGCCAGCTAGATGGAGATCCATGTTCCATTTCTTGATTGCCCAATGAGCTCTGAATTCTAATTCAACAGGCAAATGGCATGTCTTCCCATATACTAGCTGATAAGGTGACATGCCTATGGGTGTTTTGTATGCAGTCCGATACGCCCATAGTGCATCATGAAGCTTGTACTTCCACTTCTTTCCCATTTCGTCCACGGTCTTCTGCAGGATGTTCTTGATTTGCTTATTTGATGTTTCTGCTTGACCACTTGTTTGGGGATGGTATGGAGTTGCAACATTATGCTTAACTCCATATTCTGTCAGGAATTGTTTGAAGCTCTTGTCAATGAAATGTGATCCTCCATCACTTATGACCATTCTAGGCGTGCCAAATCTTGGGAATATCACTTCATGGAACATCTTCTTGGCTTCTTGGAATCAGCAGCTCGACATGGTATTGCTTCTACCCATTTGGACACATAGTCAACTCGCCACTAAGATGTATTCAAAGCATCTCCAGCATTTTTGGAATGGTCCCATGTAGTCGATTCCCCAAACATCAAACAACTCTACTTGTAGGTTGTTTTGGAGTGGCATTGCATTCCGAGCATTGATGTTTCCATGTTTCGACATCCGGCACATCTTCTAACAAACTCCTTTGTATCTTGATACATCGTGGGCCAGAAGAATCCACTTTGCCAGATCTTCGCATGCGTACGGAATGTTCCATAATGTCCTCCATATGGTGATGCATGATATCTCTCTATGATTTTCATCGCATCATCCATTGGGACACATCTCCGCAATAATCCATCGGAACATACTCGATAGAGATATGGGTCATCCCATAAGTGGCATCGAGCATCATATTTGAGCTTTCTCTTATCTCCTCCTGGTGGGACATAACCTGCAACCATAAAATTCACAATATCTGCATACCAGGGGTTAGAGTGTGATACCGCGAGGAGTGTGTCGTCCCGTAGATAATCGTTAATGGGCAACTCATGTGTTTCCTTGTACTGGAGCCTAGACAAGTGATCGGCTACTGAATTCTCTACTCCTTTCTTATCTCTTATCTCTATGTCAAATTCTTGGAGTAAAAGAATCCAGCGGATCAACCGAGGTTTAGCATCTTTCTTAGTGAGCAGGTATTTAAGCGCAAAGCATGATCTCGAATAAATGATTACCTTCGCTCCAACTAAGTAAGATCTAAACTTGTCTATTGCAAACACAACCGCCAACAACTCTTTTTCAGTGGTGGCATAATTGAGTTGTGGCCCAGTTAAGGTTTTGCTAGCATAGGATATAGCATAGTGCTTTTTATCCTTTGTTTGGCCGAGAACGGCACCAACAAAGCAAAGTCGCTAGCATCACACATGATCTCGAAAGCGGCGTCCAATCGGTGGTTTGGATGATTGGAGCTGAAATGAGTGCTTGTTTGAGGGTTTGAAAAGATTCATAGCACTCATTGTCAAAGATGAAAGGTGCATCCTTAGCTAAGAGTCTAGTGAGGGGTCTAGTGATTTGAGAAAAGTTTTTGATAAAACGCCTATAGAACCCCGCATGGCCTAGAAAGCTTCGGATTCCTTTCACATTTGTGGGAGGTGGAAGTTGTTCGATAACTTCGATCTTGGCTCTGTCCACTTCTATCCCACGTTCGGACACCTTGTGTCCTAGCACTATTCCTTCCCGAACCATAAAATGACATTTTTCCCAGTTCAGGACTAAGTACTTTTCTTCACATCGTTGTAAGACTTTGTCTAGATTCTCCAGACAATCATCAAAGGTTGTGCCATAGATGGTGAAGTCATCCATGAACACTTCCATGATTTTCTCGATCATGTCGGAGAAAATAGACATCATGCACCGTTGGAAAGAAGCGGAGCATTACACAATCCAAACGACATTCGTCGATATGCGAAAGTTCCATACGGGCATGTGAAAGTAGTCTTATTTTGGTCATCAGGGTGGATCGGGATTTGGTGATATCCGGAATACCCATCAAGGAAACAAAAGAAAGAGTGCTTTGCAAGCCGTTCCAACATCTCATCGATGAAGGGTAACGGGAAGTGGTCTTTCTTTGTAGCCTTGTTAAGTTTCCGGTAGTCTATGCATATTCGCCACCCTGTGACAGTGCGCTGAGAAATGAGTTCATTCTTCTCATTTCTAACAACCGTCATTCCTCCTTTCTTTGGCACAACTTGGACAGGGCTAACCCACTCACTATGAGGGACGGGATAAATAATCCCGGCGTGCAAAAGCTTAAGGACCTCTTTTTGAACAACCTCTCGCATAGCATTATTAAGCCTGCGTTGGTGTTCTCTTGTTGGTGAGATGTCGGGATCCGTAGGGATACGATGAGTGCAAAGAGCGGGACTAATCCCCTAGAGGTCATGGAGTGAGTAGCCTATGGCCGATTTATGTCTTTCTAGGACAAGTGACAAGTCTCGCATTTGGTTTCTTCTTGGGAAAGCTTGTCACTTATGATAACAGTGTTTCGGGTTGTTATTGAGAAAGACATATTTCAAGCCAAGAGGAAGAGGTTTTAGCTCTATTGGGGGTCGTGGTGGCAACTCGAAGGGGTCTAACTCTATAGGTTCTGCTAGCTCTTCCTCTTCTTCAATGAAGTGTTCAGTATCAAACTGAGGTTGAGCTAAGTCTTCTAGAGATGCCATTAAGACTTCCTCAATAGGGTCTTCTTCGGGCTTGGGTTCTACTATCGCATTATGTGAGCGCGCAAGTGAGACATCTATAGTAGAGTTCCCTAGCTTTAAATTTAAGAGAGTTTGTTTTGGTCACTCTTGAAAGAGTGTCCCCAAAGGTACACCAATCAAGAGGGGTGTGTTTGAGATGTCATAGATATGAAAATCTAGAAAATACTCAAAGCCTCTTATGCGTAACATAATAGTCTTGATGACCCCATAACTTTCAATAGTAACTCCAGAAGGAATTCTTAGAAGCTTATGAGATGGGATCAATGACTCGTTGGGGCAAAGTTCTTCGGCCACAGCCTTTGACATAATGTTCATCCCAACGGTAGGACTATAATAAGCCTCTATGGTGGTCCCCTTTAGGTTGCAACAAAAAGTCTTTGAGGGGGTAGTGATACGGGCTACCTCTGTGGATAACTCCGTTTCTGCCAACCACTCACGGCTCATGATGGCCGAAAGACCTTTAATGTGTTCCATTAAGAAGGGATCATTAGGTGGACCATCGTTGTCCTCAAATGGTGCAGAGTGCACTAGAGGCTTTACTTGAACTGGAAAGTTCGAGGCATTCCCAAAATCTTCAAAAAGATCTACCTCGATTTCTGAGAGAAACATGGAAGGATGGAGCTCATCAACTTCCAATGTGGGTTGTGTTCCTATAGTGGGAGATTCTTTGGTAACCAAATCATTAGAAGGATCTAAAGGAATTTGAGATTCGGTTGCATGTATCTCCTCTTGTTGGTCAGAGATTGACTCGACTTCTTTTTCTTCTTCAGGAAACTCATCATATATGCCCGTGTAAGGGGTGTTTTCAAGAATTTTCTCTAGGATAGCTTCCCCCTCACTAAAGGACATGTGTATGAAGCTTCCTCCAGAAGATGTGTCTAGAAAGAGGGCAGCTTCTTCGCTAAGACCATGGTAGAAATGGCTTAGAAGGACATGGTCAGGCAAAGAGAGGTCTGGGCCGGTGTTTTTAAGACTTGTGAACCTTGCCCAAGCTGATCCTAAAGTCTCCTTCTCCTTTTGTTCAAATTTAAGAATTTCTATTCGAAGGGTATTAACAAGTTTGTGTGGGAAGAAAGCGAGACCAAATTTTACTCGAAGTTCTTCCCAATCTCCTTTTACTCCTCCCACATAATGAGCATACCAATGTTTCACTGTTCCTTCAAGGGAGAATGGAAACAGTTTCCATCTAATGGTTTCTTGTGCCATGCCAGCAATGGTGAGGCATGAACACAAGTGCTCAAATTCCCTAAGGTGGGTGTAAGGATTTTCATCCTTTAGCCCAGAGAAGGGTTTCGCCGCACCATGGCTATAAAGCCAAGTTTGAATTTAAAGCTAGAAGTCGTGATTGGCTTCGATGATTGTGGTGGCTCTAGGAACTCGGCCTTTGGTGCGAGAATTTATGAATAGGAGTGGAATCCATATGGTTGGTGGTGGTTGATGTTTGTGGTGAGGTGAGAATGGTGGTAAAAGAATGAAAAAGATACACGGGCAAACTTGGTTCTAAACTAGCACAACTACCGTCCCCGGCAACGGCGCTTTAAAGCTTGTTGGGTATTTTAAACGCACACGAAAAATCCGCAAGCGTACGGATACCGATGTAGCTTTCACCCGGGAGTATTCCGTGAGTATCGATTTCCACGGGGAACGTGAAGTGTACTAGAGAAACAAGGCCGTCCAAGGATAAAGATAAGAAAAGAAAGATATATATTTTTGGTGGGTAGAGAGGAACCTTCTAGAGTTTTCTAAGTTGATTGGATGATCAAAATCAGGCTTACTATACTATACTTACTATGGAGCAGCGGGTCCTTTCCAACTCTCGAAAAGACCGGGAAGATAGTAGTTGGGAGAAGGCGCCTAGAGCTCTACGAAACACCAACCCGAACGTGGTGGAATACAAAGGCCCGACAGTAGCCTGTCACCTCTGCGGGGCTACCACAACTATCCGTGGGATTGGGCGCAAACTCAGGTAAACTATAGCTTAGACACCACGTCTACACTAGCGTTTACTACTCTAATTATCTAGAATAACTAGAGCACTCAATACGAGCAGAGATCAAGTAAATAAAATAAAGTAATAATTAAATAAAGAACTGAACTTAGAAATAATGATTAAAGAACCTGGAGAGTAGCTGGAAGACGAACTAGATGCTGCAACTTTACAATGTTGAGGAAGATCCGACAGATCCGGCTCCTCTTCAGCTCTCTCCTCCTCCTCTCTCTCTCTCTCCCTATTTTCTAGATACAACTAGACGAACTAGAACTAGAACTAGATGAACTAGAGCTAGAACTAGATGAACTAGAGGGACCCTCTTCTACTAGGATGGAGGATGAAACCCTAGCTTTTGATCTGTAGAAGAATAATGATGCAAAACCCTAGGGGGGCGCCCTCCTTATATAGCCCTGGGTGGAGTATCGCCACGTCATCGATCCGCGTCACTTTTATTCTCCACCCTTAGATAAAACCGACCTAAATGGAGGGTGGAGATGAAGAGAATAATCCTTGCATATTCCCTGGTCGATCCGGTAGAAAACCGGTCAAGAACCGGCCTCTAAGGGCCTGAACCGGACCTGAACTGGTCAGAACCGCTGCTGGAGCCTTTTCTGGAAGCTTCTGGAGTCTTCGGCAGCCGGGACCGGCCGGTTGGGCCGGTCTGCCCGCTCCTGGGCCGAGCGAACCGCGCCGGACCGCGCCTGGGCCACTCCCGCGCTGCCACGTCGCCCACGTGGGCCGGCCTGGCCCCGCTCCGCGCTCCGCCGCGAGCGACGCGCGCCGTGAGGGGGCAGCCGCGCCACGCGGGCCGGCCGGTTGGCCCGCCGGGCCACCGGGTCTCCCCGCGGGGGACAGCGCCTGCAGCGCCTGGCCCGCCTGTCAGCCTGTTGCCGCCGACAACTGGGCCCCATCTAGGCCCACGTGTCAGTGCTTGTCTGCTGCCATCATCGTTATTTCATGTGAAACTTCCCTCCTTCATATCTTTTTATTCCGAAGTCCAAATATAGCAAATGATATATCCATTTTGATCAGCGCGACGAGCCCTTCGCAATGGTGTAGTCCAATTCATCGTTTGAGATACTTTTATTCAATGACTTTATCCATTTTAGCTCTATTCCTGTATAAGCCCTGCAAAACATAGGTGCACCAAAACTCGTGGAATTTGTTAGCTCAAACCTCTAGACCTATACTGGTGAACATCTTTTTGCAGTTATAGAAGCTATTTTGACGGTTAAAAATTGACGTTAACTACCGTCAACAAACTCCCCCAAGCTAAACCTTTGCTCGTCCCTGAGCAAAGCTAAACTCAGCCAAGGATCAGGAGTTACTACAATGCTTTCACGCCTCAAAAGTACACATGCATTCAAACAGGAACTCTCTTCCAGATTAGAGTGGACTATTCTGACTTCAAACTTACCCATATTGCCTTCCACCATGGGGCTTGTAGCCTTCACTTGGGTCTTGAGCAGTTGAAAGGCAGAACGGTCAAGTCAAGCACTATGTCTCAAGCTCTTAGATCTACCTTCATTCCAGAGTTTTGCAAGATTTTTCAAATAAAACTCAGAGATTCCTTTGTATGATCCTCTCAAGTCTCTCATATGTGGTATTTCTGGATCCTTACCAAGGCATTGATGGTGTATGCCTTCTCTCTTCTCTCGGGATATGTGGTATTTTTGACATAAGGTATAGTAACATTGTTCCTTCACTCTCTCACCCTACCTCTAATAGGCTTATGTGGAGTTTGTAGGTGAGAGCTTATACATATGTTGCATAGTCAAACCATGGATCCAAAGAAACTGGACATACAATCAAATCAAGATGTGCATGTGTGTGGTCGTAATATGGGTTAAGTAGATATATAGTGGTAGTGGAAATGGTGATGATAGATATAAGAAGAAATGAAGGGGTAGAGGGATGATAATGGTGAACACCGATTCTACTTTAGCTCCTTGAAGAAATTCATACCTCCCTTGAACTATGAAGAATTTGGGAGAACTTGGACAATTTGAAAATCTCTCTATGATGGGACATTCCTTCTTGCTCTTCTCTTCTCTTTCTTCTTTCTTTTTTTTTCTTCTTTTTTTCTCTTTTTTTCTTTTTTTTTTTCGATGAAGCACCTTGGTCTCTTCTTTGAAAATATTGATGAAGCACCTTGATCTCTTCCTTGAAAACATTGACGGAGTAAAGCAATGGATACTTGGAGCTTTATTGGATAACAGAAGGGGCTAGCAATGGATGAAGGGGTTTTTTTGATGCTCACTCCCGGTGTAGGAGTAGAACAATTTTGGGATGTGTCTAAATGGATGAATATGGTGGCGCGTACTTCCGGGGTAGAAGTAGCGAGGGTGCATGATGTACGTGTGTGTGATCTTGACTTTAAGTGTATGACGAGTTTCTAAGGGTCAACACAATCGACCACACTCAAAGCATAAGTAAGTATAAGTGGACTTCCTAGTCTAGCAAGCATGTATATATGGTGTGGTAGGAATTCAAACTCTCATCATATAGGAACTCATCATGCGACAGTTTAAATTTTCAAAAGATAAATTCTCCGAACTCTAGTATCACTTAGAACAAGATAAACAAAGAGCTCGAGACCTTCCCATATCATACCCGTCAACCACCTAGACTTAGATCAAGCATTCGCTACCCACAAGTTTCGGGTTCGAGCAAATCTTAGATCAAAACAAAGTGTGTCCAAAACTTGAGAGAGTTCTAGGTTGAAAATGAGGCACTTGAAAGGAATTATGGCGAGCAACTATTCATCATATCCAAAAGAGTTTATTCTAGGAACTTATTTGAGCATGCAAAAACTCGTACACCCTCCTTTTATTTAACAAACTAAAAAATTGTACGAGAACTAAATATATATAGCAAGCGAAGTAAAATTAATAAAAAGGTAACGAGAAACACTTATCTAGATACATGGGGGTGCTCTCCCCCAAGCTGGATGTTGGCATAGTCCCTCACTCTTGTGATTTGCATGTAGATCTTACTCTTCGCAAACTTTCCAATTCCTACACGACTCAAATAGACAACAAAACTTGTGGAACCGATTAAGTGTTAGGCCTAAGAGTTTTAGTTGTCTAGAGCCTCTACTAAGGAGTTTTTAAATTGGATCTTTAAATTGCAAGAATTCAATCACATCAATTTCTTCTATGTTTTCGAGTTCAAGAAAAACTTTCAAACGTTGACCATTTACCTTGAATATGTTACCTATATCATCCTGAAGTGTGATGGCACCATGAGATGCAACTTCAATCACCTTGAATGGTCCTTCCCATTTGCTTCTAAGTTTTCCATGACCGAAGAGCTTTACTCTTGAGTTGAATAATAGAACTTTGTCTCCAGGCTTGAACTCCTTGTGCTTGATTCTCTTGTCATGCCACCTTTTGGTTCTTTCTTTGTAAATCTTGGAGTGTGGTAAGCCTTTTCTCTCCACTCTTTCGGCTCGAGATATTTGCATCCGACGATTCTTGCCGCCTAGATGGAGATCCATGTTCCATTTCTTGATTGCCCAATGAGCTCGAATTCTAATTCAACGAGGCAAATGGCATGTCTTCCCATATACTAGCTGATAAGGTGACATGCCTATGGGTGTTTTGTATGTAGTCCGATACGCCCATAGTGCATCATGAAGCTTGTACTTCCACTTCTTTCCCATTTCGTCCACGGTCTTCTGCAGGATGTTCTTGATTTGCTTATTTGATGTTTCTGCTTGACCACTTGTTTGGGGATGGTATGGAGTTGCAACATTATGCTTAACTCCATATTCTGTCAGGAATTATTTGAAGCTCTTGTCAATGAAATGTGATCCTCCATCACTTATGACCATTCTAGGCGTGCCAAATCTTGGGAATATCACTTCATGGAACATCTTCTTGGCGTTCTTGGAATCAGCAGCTCGACATGGTATTGCTTCTACCCTGTATAAGCCCTGCAAAACATAGGTGCACCAAAACTCGTGGAATTTGTTAGCTCAAACCTCTAGACCTATACTGGTGAACATCTTTTTGCAGTTATAGAAGCTATGTTGACGGTTAAAAATTGACGTTAACTACCGTCAACAGGCACCAAGTCAAGCACGCCCGTGCGCCATGGTTAAGGCATTTTGACACCTCTGGCCTCTCCAGCACAGCATTTGTTGCCGCCCGAGAACCCGAATGGCCCTTAACCATGGCTCCACAGCTCTAGAACTGCCATATTTGCACACATGACTATGCTACCGTACAGCCAGTTCTTGCGTGTCCTACAGCTCTCGGCACTAGGTCAAGCACGACCGTATGCCATGGTTAAGGAATTTTGATGCCTCTGGCCTCACCACCATAATGTTTGTCATCACCTGAGAGCCCGAACGGCCCTTAACAACAGCTTCACGACTCCAGAACTTCCATATTTGCACACACGACTGTGCTGCCGCACGGCCGGATCCTGTGCATCCTACGGCTCCCGGCACCGGGTCAAGCACGCTCGTACCCCATGGTTAAGCCATTTTGATGCCTCTCACCTCTCCACCATAGAGTTTTTCATCACCCGAGAGCCTGAAGGGCCCTTAACCACGGCTCCACGGCTCCAAAACTGCAAATTTGCACACACGACCATGCTGCCGCACGGTCGGTTCCAACGCGTCCTATGGCTCCCGGCACTGAGTCAAGCATGCCCGTACGCCATGGTTAAGGCATTTTGACACCTCTGGCCTCTCTACCATAGCGTTTGCCGTCGCTCGAGAGCCTGAACGGCCCTTAACCTCAGCTCCATGGCTCCAGAACTACCATATTTGCACACACAACTTTGCTGCCGTACGGCCGGTTCCTGCGCGTCCTACGGCTCCTCGCACCAAGTCAAGCACGCCCATGCACCATGGTTAAGGTGTTTTGACACCTCTGACCTCTCCACCACAGCGTTTGTTGCCACCCGAGAACCCGAATGGCCCTTAACCATGGCTCCACAGCTGTAGAACTGTCATATTTGCACACACGACTATGCTACTGCACAGCTGATTCCTGCGTGTCCTACAGCTCTTGGGACTAGGTAAAGCACGACCGTATGCCATATTTAAGGCATTTTGACACCTCTGGCCTCACCACCACAATGTTTGTCATCACCCGAGAGCCTGAACGGCCCTTAACCACAGCTCCACGACTCCGGAACTTCCATATTTGCACACACGACTGTGCTGCCGCACGGCCGGATCCTGTGCATCCTATGGCTCTCGGCACCGGGTCAAGCATGCTCGTACCCATGGTTAAGCCATTTTGATGCCTCTCACCTCTCCACCATAGAGTTTTTCATCACCCGAGAGCATGAAGGGCCCTTAACCACGGCTCCATGGCTCCAAAACTGCCATATTTGCACACACGACCATGCTGCCGCACGTTCGATTCCAACGCGTCCTATGGCTCCCGGCACTGAGTCAAGCATGCCCGTACGCCATGGTTAAGGCATTTTGACACCTCTGGCCTCTCTACCATAGCGTTTGCCATCGCTCGAGAGCCTGAACGGCCCTTAACCTCAGCTCCACGGCTCCAGCACTGCCATATTTGGACACACGACTTTGCTGCCGTACGGCCGGTTCCTGCGCGTCCTACGGCTCCTCGCACCAAGTCAAGCATGCCCATGCACCATGGTTAAGGTGTTTTGACACCTCTGACCTCTCCACCACAGCGTTTGTTGCCGCCCGATAACCCGAATGGCCCTTAACCATGGCTCCACAGCTCTAGAACTGCCATACTTGCACACACGACTATGCTACTGCACAGCCGATTCCTGCGTGTCCTACAGCTCTCGGCACTAGGTCAAGCACGACCGTATGCCATAGTTAAGGCATTTTGACGCCTCTAGCCTCACCACCACAATGTTTGTCATCACTCGAGAGCCTGAACGGCCCTTAACGACAGCTCCATGACTCCAAAACTTCCATATTTGCACACACGACTGTGCTGCCGCACAGCCGGATCCTGTGCATCCTATGGCTCTCGGCACCGGGTCAAGCATGCCCGTACGCCATGGTTAAGCCATTTTGACGCCTCTCACCTCTCCACCATAGAGTTTTCCATCACCCGAGAGCCTGAAGGGCCCTTAACCACGGCTCCATGGCTCCAAAACTGCATATTTGCACACACGACCATGTTGCCGCATGGTCGGTTCTAACGCGTCCTTTGGCTCCCAGCACTGAGTCAAGCATGCCCGTACGCCATGGTTAAGGCATTTTGATAGCTCTGGCCTCTCTACCATAGCATTTGCCATAGCTCGAGAGCCTGAACGGCCCTTAACCTCGGCTCCACGGCTCCAGAACTGCCATATTTGCACACAGGACTTTGCTGCCGCACGGCTGGTTCCTGCGCGTCCTACGGCTCCTGGCACTAAGTCAAGCATGCCCATGCGCCATGGTTAAGGCATTTTGACACCTCTGGCCTCTCCAGCACAGCGTTTGTTGCCGCCCGAGAACCCGAATGGCCCTTAACCATGGCTCCATAGCTCTAGAACTGCCATATTTGCACACAAGAGTATGCTCCCGCACAGCATGTTCTTGCGTGTCCTACAGCTCTCGGCACTAGGTCAAGCACGACCCTATGCCATGGTTAATGGATTTTGACGCCTCTGGCCTCACCACCACGATGTTTTTCATCACCCAAGAGCTCGAACGGCCCTTAACAATAGCTCTATGACTCCAGAACTTCCATATTTGCACACACGACTGTGCTGCCGCACGGCCGGATCATGTGCATCCTATGGCTCTCGGCACCGGGTCAAGCACGCTCGTACCCCATGGTTAAGCCATTTTGATGCCTCTCACCTCTCCACCATAGAGTTTTCCATCACCCGAGAGCCTGAAGGACCCTTAACCATGGGTCCATGGCTCCAAAACTGCCATATTTGCACACACAACCATGTTGCCGCATGGTCGGTTCCAACGCGTCCTATGGCTCCCGGCACTGAGTCAGGCATGCCAGTATGCCATGGTTAAGGCATTTTGACATCTCTGGCCTCTCTACCATAGCGTTTGCCATAGCTCGAGAGCCTGAATGGCCCTTAACTTCAGCACCACGGCTCCAGAACTGCCATATTTGCACACACGACTTTGCTGCCGCACGGCTGGTTCCTGCGCGTCCTACAGCTCCTGGCACCAAGTCAAGCACGCCCATGCGCCATGGTTAAGGTGTTTTGACACCTCTGGCCTCTCCAGCACAGCGTTTGTTGCCGCCCGATAACCCGAATGGCCCTTAACCATGGCTCCACGGCTCTAGAGCGCCATATTTGCACACACAACTATGCTACCGTATAGTCGGTTCTTGCATGTCCTACAGCTCTCGGCACTAGGTCAAGCACGACCGTATGCCATGGTTAAGGCATTTTAACGCCTCTGGCCTCACCACCACAATTTTTGTCATCACCCGAGAGCCCGAACGGCCCTTAACAATAGCTCCATGACTCCAGAACTTCCATATTTGCACACACGACTGTGCTGCCGCACGGCCGGATCCTGTGCATCCTACGGCTTTTGGCACCGGGTCAAGCACGCTCGTACACCATGGTTAAGCCTGGGGTACGGTTAAGCATGGGGTACAAGCACGCTCGTACGCCATGGTTAAGCATGGGGTACGAGCGTGCTTGACCCGGTGCCGAGAGCCGTAGGATGCATAGGATCCGGCCGTGCGGCAGCACAGTCGTGTGTGCAAATATGGAAGTTATAGAGTCGTGGAGCTATTGTTAAGGGCCGTTCGGGCTCTCAAGTGATGACAAACAGTGTGGTGGTGAGGCCAGAGGCGTCAAAATGCCTTAACCATGGCATACGGTCGTGCTTGACCTAGTGCCTAGAGCAGTAGGACACGCAAGAACCGGTTGTGCGGTAGCATAGTCGTGTGTGCAAATATGGCAGTTCTAGAGCTGTGGAGCCATGGTTAAGGGCCATTCGGGTTCTCGGGAGGTGTTGGGGGCAGGGGCGGAATTGGCCACCCCGTCCCCTCTGATTGTGTGCGCCTCTTGTGTTTGATGCATGCAGGCAAGGCTGAATGCGCGGGCAGGCGCGCATTCGGAATCGACACCAGGCGCCAGGACGGAATCACCGATAGCGCGGTGTTGACATTTCTAACGCCACTCAGTGTTAGGTTGTCATCCCCAACATGGCGCCAAAAATGCTGGTACTAAATAATGCAACTGCTACTAGAAATAAATATGGGATCCGCTAGCGCACGATAATACCGATGTAGCATTTTAACAGGAGTAATCCAGGTATCGTTATTTATAATTTTACCACCGGGAAGGGAATGCACTTGGATAATGAGTGATGAGCAATGCACATGCGATAATGGAGAGCTTGACCTTGTCTCGTATCGATCATCTCATACGGGGTAAGTGTCACATAAAATATAGGAATGAATGATAAATGACATAAGATAAATGAGAGCATTTAGCCACATAAAATGATAGTAATGACCATCTCAACTTAGCACTCTAAGCTTATAACACTAGCATGGACTAGGACGATTTAGGGTATAATCCTATGTTATTCTAACTATAAAGTCAAAGCATACAATGATTAGTGCAAGAACATCTAGCAATCATGGCGGGAAAAGACATCTATGCATAGTGATATTACCGAGAAGACAAGAGACATAGCAATGACTTCAATGTAATAGGTTTGTTCGCTAGACCTATACTCGGGAGAAGGGCTACAAAGGACTCAACGGGATCTGTCACTCCCGCGATCTACCTCACGATCCGGAATATAGGGTGCAATCGCAGATAAATACGGTATAGGCACCATGCCTACATAATATCTATCACTCACCCATTGGCCTAATGAGCAAGCGCTATACGATCCTATGCATAAACATAATTCTAGTCCAACTATGCTAAGCATATAATCAAAGTAAACTAAGAACGATATAATTGAGAACATAATCAAATAGAGCAAAGTCAAGTCTGATATAATAGAATAGAATAAAGTACTACTCATAGTATCACGAACAATGATGAACATTACAAGAATGTAGAGGGGAATTACCAAGAACTCCGACAGATCTGGACTCCAAGCTAGGCTTGATTCCCTCTAGATCTATTCCTATGTAGCTATGCTACTAAACTATGGAGCTCTAATTGAGATGGTGGCTCGGCTTCTCGAATCCTCTCGATGAATGAAGAGAGAATGAATTAGGGTTTCACCCGGGGGCCGGGGCTCGAATATATAGCCCCCTAGGATGAACCACAGCCCTCGGATCAAACCGACCTAAATGGACGATAATTATTCATCCTCAAAGGCGGTGGAGGCAGGATCCGTGAGACTCGACGCCATTGGTCGAGGCGGTGAAAACCCTAATTCATTCTCCCTATGGCACAAGTTGTTCACACAATCAAGATAAGCAAGGAATAAAAAGTATGCAACTCATTCTTAATTGGTGAAAATAGGAGATGGAGTTTGCAACATTTTTAGTTTTATAAATTTTATTTTCAGCAATAAAGAGAATTAGCGAGGAGTGAGAGGGTGCACAAACCATGTTTTTCATCGTGTCGAAGAAATTTTTGTGCACCAAGGAGCGTGGTGCCTCCCCCACACTTGTTTTTGTACTGTCTTTTTTTTTTTATTTTACGTAAAGAGAGAATACAAAAACAAGTGTAGAAATTCTAACAAAATTGTGATATAATTATTTAAATTTGTCAAAGCCAATTAATTTTATCACATCAATTATTTCATTAGAATTATACGAAGGCTCAAAGAAAACTTTTAAGCGTTGACCGTTTACCTTGAAAGTATTACCTTTGTCGTCCTGAATAGTTATAGCGCCATGTGATGATGTGCTGACGACGGTGTACGGTCCTTTCCATTTGCTCCGAAGTTTTCCTTCACCGAAGAGCTTGACCTTGGAGTTGAATAGTAGGACTTTGTCTCCCTCCTTGAACTCTTTTTGCTTGATTCGGTGATCGTGCCATCTTTTGGTTCTTTCTTTGTAAAGCTTGGCACTATGATAAGCTTTCTCTCTCTGCTCTTCTAGCTCAGAAATTTGCTTCTGCCTATTTCTGCCAGCTAGTATTTCGTCCATGTTCCAGCTCTTTACTGCCCAGTAGGCTCTATGTTCCAGTTCGACTGGTAAATGGCAACTTTTCCCGTAAACGAGCTGGTATGGTGACATGCCGATGGGGGTTTTGTAAGCTGTCCTATATGCCCAAAGTGCATCAGGTAGCTTATCTTTCCAACCCTTTCCCATCTCATTGACCGTTTTCTGCAGGATGTTCTTGATTTGCTTGTTTGACGTCTCTGCCTGACCACTTGTTTGAGGATGATAGGGTGTGGCTATGTTGTGCTTTGATCCAAGCTCCTTCAAAAAGCTACGGAAGGTCTTATCAATGAAGTGAGACCCTCCGTCACTTATGACCATTTTAGGTGTTCCGAAGCGAGGGAAGATCACTTCATGGAACATCCTTCTTGCATGCTTGGCATCGGCAGCTCTGCATGGTAATGCCTCCACCCATTTGGATACATAGTCAACGGCCACCAGGATGTACTCGCTATCATGGGACTTTGGGAATGGTCCCATGAAGTCAATGCCCCAAACATCAAATATCTCTATTTGAAGGTTGTAGTGAAGGGGCATTGCATTGCGAGCAGTGATGTTGCCCACCAGCTGGCATTTGCGACACCTTCGGATGAACTCTTTGGTGTCTTCGTACATCGTTGGCCAGAAGAATCCACACTGCCAGATTTTGGCTTGTGTGCGGAATACTCCATAGTGGCCTCCGTATGGTGCTGCATGACATTTTTCTATGATTTGCATCCCTTCTGCCGTTGGTACACACCTCCTCAGCAGTCCATCAGAACACACCCTGTACAGGTATGGGTCATCCCAAAGGTGACATCTCGCTCTCGGCTTGGAGCTTCTTCCCGCTCTCCCTGGTGGTACATGACGCAACCATGAAGTTCACGATGTTTGCGTACCATGGGTTGGCATCGTCACCTTGGCGAAGCATGTCGTCGTGTCGGAAGTCGTTTCTTTCTTGCGGGTTAGCGACTTGCATACACGACAAAGGATTTGCAATGATATCTTCTACTCCTTTTCTATCTTTTATTTCAAGGTCAAATTCTTGGAGTAGAAGCATCCATCTTAAAAGTCGAGGTTTAGCATCTTTCTTAGCGAGCAAGTATTTCGCAAAGCATGATCGGTGTACACGAATACTTTTGCTCCTACTAAGTAAGATCTAAACTTCTCAATAGCAAAAACGATCGCTAGGAGCTCTTTTTTCGATGTGGTGTAGTTAAGTTGTGCTCTGTCAGAGTTTTGCTAGCGTAAGATATTGTGTGATGCTTCTCATTTTTGGTTTGGCCAAGGGCCACCCCAACTGTGCAATCGCTCGCATCACACCTGATCTCAAATGGTAGAGACCGGTCGGGAGGTTGGATGATAGGTGCGAGAGATGAGTGCTTGCTTGAGAGTGTTAAATGCTTTCAAGCACTCATCGGTAAACTTGAAAGGAACATCCTTAGCCAATAAGTTCGTGAGGGGTCTAGAGATTTGTGAAAAATTCTTGATAAATCTTCTATAGAACCCCGCATGACCTAAGAAGCTGCGAATTCCTTTTATGTTTATCGGGGGAGGTAGTTGCTCGATAACCTCTATCTTAGCCTTATCTACCTCAATTCCCCTCTCGGACACTAAGTGCCCCCGGACAATGCCCTCACGGACCATGAAATGGCACTTTTCCCAATTAAGCACCAAATCCTTGTCCTGACACCTTTGCAAGACCCTGTCTAAATTTTTAAGACAATGATCGAAAGTTTTTCCATAGACGGTGAAATCATCCATGAAAACTTCCATGATCTCCTCGATCATGTCTGAAAAGATAGACATCATGCACCGTTGAAATGACGTGGGTGCATTACACAGCCCAAACGACATCCTACGGTACGCGTATGTTCCGTAGGGGCATGTGAAGGTCGTTTTGCATTGATCATCCGGATGGATGGGAATCTGATGATATCCCGAATACCCATCAAGAAAACAAAAGAAGGAGTGTTTCGCTAACCGTTCCAACATTTCATCAATGAAGGGGAGCGGAAAGTGATCCTTCTTTGTTGCCTTGTTAAGTTTTCGGTAATCAATACACATTCGCCATCCAGTGACAGTACGTTGAGGTATAAGCTCATTTTTAGTGTTTTCAACGACCGCCATTCCTCCCTTTTTGGGAACCACTTGGACCGGGCTAACCCAATCACTGTGTGGTACGGGATAGATTATCCCGGCGTGAAAAAGTTTCAGGACTTCCTTTTTCACGACTTCTCGCATCGCATTGTTCAGCCTACGCTGAGGCTCCCGAGTAGGTGTGCTAGTCGGTTCTACGGGAATGCGATGGGTACAGAGTGTTGGGCTTATCCCCTTAAGGTCATCTAAACAGTACCCAAAGACTGGCCTATGTTTTTCTAGAACCGCGATGAGTTTGGCTGTCTCCTCGTCACTAAGTTTATCACTTATTATGACAGGAGTTTGTGTGTCACCGTTCAAGAAAACATTCCGCAATCCTTCGGGTAGGGGTTTAAGCTCAACTGGAGGTCTAGGCGGTCTCTCCCCTATGGGAAGGTCAACGGTCTCCCCAAATTCGTCTTCTTCTTCTATGAAGAATTTGGCATCTATATCTAGGGATGACTCGGGTGACTCAAACATCTCAACCGCCATGACTTCCACGGGCACACTAGGGGGAGGTTCAGCCACTGAGTTCCTGGCTCGAGTGACTTGAATCGGGAATGATTCGCTCCCTAGTTTTATGTCGATTTCCCTATTTTTGATGGATTATAAAAAATTTTCTCCAGGGGGTGCCCAATTAGCATGTCAAAATCCTGGATGTCAAAGACGTGAAAGTCCAGGGCCATTTCGACATTAACATGAGGCACTGTTATGTTGTGCACAATCCCACATCCTTTTAAGCTGGATCGTGGGGCAATTCTCGAGATTTGTTTGTCGGAGCAAGGGGTTTATCACCTAAATAGGTCAGCATGAAAGATAGTGACATGATATTTGCTCCGACAAGAGGGCTGTAAAGCACATCCACCATGTTCCTAAAGAGTTGGCATTGGATGGTAAAAGAAGGGTTGCGAATCTGAATTTCTTCAGAAGAAAGCTCCGCTTCTTCTACCCATTCAGTGCTCAGGATAGAAGTCAACTCCCTAACGGATTTCTTAATGAATGCTTTGTCTAGGGAATCACAAGGAGTGACATGAACTGGTGGTCTCTTTTCTCGTAAATACCTCGAGGTGTTCCCAAAATCTTCTAATTCGTCCTCGAAGTATGGATCTTCGGAGGGTTGAAAATCTTCCCTCAAAGATTCCGGTTCGGGTGAGGGTCTCTGAATGGGAGCTATGGGTTCGACCTTGGTCGAAGAGACTTCCTCATGTTTCGGCTCTGGCTCTACACGGAGAGGTTCTAGCGGAGGAGCGTTCTCTAAGATGCGATCTAAAATAGCTTCTCCTTCTGCTACGATTTTATGTTGAAATGAACCTCCGGCGGCAGTATCGAGCTATAGGGCAGACTCCTTGCTAAGACCTAACCAAAAGTGTTGTAACAACACATGGTTTGGTATAGACAAGTTTGGGCCAGTACGGGTTAGGTTTAAAAATCTGTCCCAGGCTGCACCTAACGTTTCCTTCTGTTTTTGTTGGAAGTTGAGGATCTCTTGTCGTAAGGAAGCGATTCGAGGTATGGGAAAGAATGTGAGACAAAAATTGTTCCTTAATTCTTCCCAATCTCCGTTTACCTTCCCTACATTATGGGTGTACCATTGTTTCGCCCCTCATCAAGAGAGAAAGGAAACAACTTCCACCGCAAAGTATCATGTGACATGCCTGCAATGGTTAGGCATGCACATAGCTGCTCAAACTCCCGTAAATGGTGATATGGGTTTTCGTCATCAAACCCCGAGAAGGTTTGTTCCCGAACCAAGGCTATAAAGCCAGGGCGGAGTTCATAGCTAGAAGTTTGTGATTGGCTTCGATGATTTTGGTGGCTCTAAGAACTCGCCCTTTGGAGCACCAAGTTGGTGGATAGATTTTTGCTCCATTGAAAAGGTTGTTTTTTTTTAAATAAAAATAAAAATCAAGGAAAGGATACATGGGACGAACTAGGTTCGAAGATAATTACGACAACCGTTCCCCGGCAACGGCGCCAGAAATGCTTGTTGGTATTTCTTAACGCAAACAGAAAAGTCCGCAAGCGCACGGAAAGTACCGTTGTAGCACTTCACCCGGAAGTATTCAGGGTATCGTATTTTCCACAGGGAACGGTCTGTAAGAAGTCTCCTAACTAGTTCTCCCAAAGAGATGAGAAGGAGAGTAGCATGGGTAGTGAGGTTTTCTATGGGAAGATCCTAAGTGAAGGTAACTTTGCCGCTATAGACTTACTTCGGGCACCGGTTAACACTTGGTCTGCCAAGCGTTGCCGGCCTACGGCTCTACGTCGAACCCGAACGTGGGGGATTACGAGGGACGGACAGGGCTGTCACCACCTGCCGCCTACCACCTCAACCGTGGGGCACGAGGCAAACGAAGGTAGTATCTAGCCTAGACACCACGTCTATGCTATAACTACTACTCTAGCGTGAGCTCAAGGCTTACCCGTCTCCGGGGTCCTTCTACTAGAGTACTCGCCACAAGGACGAACGACGAACCTGCAAGTATAAAGCGAACAAAGATAACTTACTTAAGAACTTAGAACCATAGGGTAAACACGAACTCTTACTCCAATTAGCAAGATGTCCGTCGAGGTACAAGTGTGGAGGATGCCGACAAGCCGGCACTCCAGCCATGCCCTATGTACAAGGCAAGGCAAGCTAAGTACAAGAGGTAGAGGAAGCCGGCACTCCGGGATTCCTTCTACTTCTCCTCACTCACTCCCTAAACTAGTCTAGCTAGAAGCTAGTTGGAATGTGGCTTGCTCTCCTCTCTATTTCTCTTGTGTATGCTGCTCCTTGGCTGAATTGTGTCTTGAGAGGAGGGGGAATGGCCTCCTTTTATAGGTGGAGAAGAGGGGGCTCCTTGGAAATATTCCATCCCCACATGGAAAGGCCAAAACCGACCTCCATAGGCGGTTTCAGACCTTCCATACCAGAACCACCACCAAAATCAACATCCTCACGTAATCTGCAACCGACCGACCAAAGATGGGCCCCAGAGCCAGCCCAGGAGGCGCGCTCGCGCCTCAGGGCGCACGCACGCGCCCGTTGTGGGCCCTCCGGGCCTCGCTTTCCTTGCCGGTGCGTGGGCCTTTCAGCTGGCTTCGATTCGGTGGTGATTTGTCCAAATCGGAGTCGGATGCATCCGTGGCGCCCAATTTACCGAGACATGGTCCTGCAGCCCAAGATAGAATTGGTCTAGACTTTGGGCTTCCACCTCTCGGGTCCATGCTTGGCATTTTGGACCATGTTCATGGCCCGGATATTATGGTAAGTGGGCCACCTTCTCATACCATAGTTTTTCTCCACTTCTTGGCCCATTTCGATGTATTTCGGTGTTGACTCGCAAAACGAGAAGTCTCGCGCCACACTTTGTGGAAATAGTTAGAGTAGAGCCCTATTCTAGGTGAAAACAAGTGTTGCCTAGGCTAATGTTGGCGGGGTTAGAATCGAGTTAAGGACCGCCAACAGCGTCCTATAAATAAACCCTTCAAGGGACATTGTAAGGAGGTTCTGGACTCCGTGCGTTTTAGCCGGAGATCAAGGAATACAAGGTTCGTGTTGTTCGTTTCGTTTAGTAGTTTTGTGTTTTCAGTATTTCCTGTTTCGGTCCTTTAGAGGGTACAACCCTAAGGGGCTGAAACAACAGGAGGCAACAAACGCTGTGCTGGAGAGGCCAGAGGTGTCAAAATGCCTTAACTATGGCGCATGGGTGTGCTTGACTTGGTGCCAGGAGCCGTAGGACGCGCAGGAACCAGCCGTGCGGCAGCAAAGTCCTGTGTGCAAATATGGCAGTTCTGGAGCCGTGGAGCCGAGGTTAAGGGCCGTTCAGGCTCTCGAGCTATGGCAAATGCTACGGTAGAGAGGCTAGAGATGTCAAAATGCCTTAACCATGGCGTACGGGCATGCTTGACTCAGTGCTGGGAGCCATAGGATGCGTTGGAACCGACCATGCGGCAACATGGTTGTGTGTGCAAATATGGCAGTTTTGGAGCCATGGAGCCGTGGTTAAGGGCCCTTCAGGCTCTCAGGTGATGGAAAACTCTATGGTAGAGAGGTGAGAGGCATCAAAATGGCTTAACCATGGGGTACGAGCGTGCTTGACTCGGTGCCGAGAGCCATAGGATGCACAGGATCCGGCCGTGCGGCAGCACAGTCGTGTGTGCAAATATGGAAGTTCTGGAGTCATGGAGCTGTTGTTAAGGGCCGTTCGGGCTCTCGGGTGATGACAAACATTGTGGTGGTGAGGCCAGAGGCGTCAAAATGCCTTAACCATGGCATACGGTCGTGCTTGACCTAGTGCCGAGAGCTGTAGGACACGCAAGAACCGGCTGTGCGGTAGCATAGTCGTGTGTGCAAATATGGCAGTTCTAGAGCTATGGGGCCATGGTTAAGGGCCATTCGGGTTCTCGTGCGGCAACAAACACTATGGTGGAGAGGCTAGAGGTGCCAAAATGCCTTAACCATGGCGCGTGGGCATGCTTGACTTGGTGCCAGGAGCCGTAGGACGCGCAAGAACCAGCCGTGCGGCAGCAAAGTCCTGTGTTCAAATATGGCAGTTCTGGAGCCGTGGAGCCGAGGTTAAGGGCTGTTCAGGCTCTCGAGCTATGGCAAAAGCTATGGTAGAGAGGCCAGAGATGTCAAAATGCCTTAACCATGGCGTACGGGCATGCTTGACTCAGTGCCGGGAGCCATAGGACGCGTTGGAACCGACCATGCGGCAACATGGTTGTGTGTGCAAATATGGCAGTTTTGGAGCCATGGAGCCATGGTTAAGAGCCCTTCAGGCTCTCGGGTGATGGAAAACTCTATGGTGGAGAGGTGAGAGGCATCGAAATGGCTTAACCATGGCGTACGGGCATGCTTGACCCGGTGCCGAGAGCCATAGGATGCACAGGATCCGGCCGTGCGGCAGCACTATCGTGTGTGCAAATATGGAAGTTCTAGAGTCATGGAGCTATGGTTAAGGGCTGTTCGGGCTCTCGAGTGATGACAAACATTGTGGTGGTGAGGCCAGAGGCGTCAAAATGCCTTAACTATGGCATACGGTCGTGCTTGACCTAGTGCCGAGAACTGTAGGACACGCAGGAATCGGCTGTGCAGTACATAGTCGTGTGCGCAAATATGGCAGTTCTAGAGCTGTGGAGCCATGGTTAAGGACCATTCGGGTTATCGGGCGGCAACAAACGCTATGCTGGAGAGGCCAGAGGTGTCAAAATGCCTTAACCATGGCGCATGGGCGTGCTTGACTTGGTGCCAGGAGTCGTAGGACGCGCAGGAACCAACCGTGCAGCAGCAAAGTCGTGTGTGCAAATATGGCAGTTCTGGAGTCGTGGATGATAAGGACACGCCTATGCTGTCCGAATGTTTGCCCAATCTTTCATAGTACGTATGAATTAAAGTTCCCTTAAAATTCTCCAGCGAAATATTTTCAGCCAATGAATAAAATTCACCAACTCAAATCCCTTCTTAGACTAACGTGAACAGCAGCTTGGAATCACCGTTACAGTAAGTAAAATATTCAGAAGCAACAATGTTAACCTCCTTCAGTCATGTCACCAAGGTAATGCTTGAGATTAGTTTATTCAGAAAATGCAAAACAGGATAGCAGCCGCACTACTTGTCAGACTAATTCTCACGTAGCCAATCCAAATCAAAGCAACAAATCGATAGCCAGATGAAACCCCCAGTAATTATATCAACCAAAAGAGATAATCTGAACGACCAATAGTTCAATCCACAAAATAATTCTTGTTGCAATAACAGATGACAGAGGGATCAGCTTACAATGATGTGAACCAAATCCCTAGATAGCTTCTTCCACCCGCAGCCTCGACAACCACGATCAGAAGATGGGGAACTCCAAGGAATTCCAAGCAACGCACTCAAGCTGATGTAGCTCGATCATGTCCTCCACGCAAATCCCAAAGGATCCGGATCAACACCCGTTAGGGCTTCACGAGCGGCGGCTCGACGAGGAGTAACTCCACAATAACGAAGGATAAAACCTAGCATATATGGCTCGCAGGCCACAGACCGACTCCAACCAGTGCACGCAGGCACTTGACTTAATGGGCTCAAGTTCGACAAAGACTAGGCCTAATAAAACCAAAACGTACACAAGTGTGACTCAAGGCCTAATACTACGTGACACAACCATACCAACAATATAAAAAAATATTAAAATCCGGCTACCATGCAAATCACGTCATTAGCTTTTGCAGCCTGGCTTCCGAACAGGTGTTCTCCAGATATGCCAACATAACTCACGTAACGTCCACCTTCATAGAGCCAATGAACAAATATTTTTCTAGCTTTATGTTTTCTGCTATCTTAATTCTTGCAGCACCAAAAATGATATTTGACGACAAGCCAGCAGTAGTAAATTTATCCATATGGATATATTTCTCGTCAAAAATAACAGATCCAAACTGAAGGCCGGGAGATATTAAAGAATTATCGGTTACCACATATAAATTTCCAATAAACTTTTCCTTTATAATCAGGAGCCGAGGTTAAGGGCCGTTCAGGCTCTCGAGCTATGGCAAATGCTATGGTAGAGAGGCTAGAGATGTCAAAATGCCTTAACCATGGCGTGCGGGCATGCTTGATTCAGTACCGGGAGCCATAGGACGCGTTGGAACCGACCGTGCGGCAACATGGTTGTGTGTGCAAATATGGCAGTTTTGGAGCCGTGGAGCCGTGGTTAAGGGCCCTTCAGGCTCTTGGGTGATGGAAAACTCTATGGTGGAGAGGCGAGAGGCATCAAAATGGCTTAACCATGGCGTACGAGCATGCTTGACCCGGTGCCAAGAGCCATAAGATGCACAGGATCCGGCCGTGCGGCAGCACAATCGTGTGTGCAAATATGGAAGTTCTAGAGTCATGGAGCTGTGGTTGAGGGCCGTTTGGGCTCTCGGGGATGACAAACATTGTGGTGGTGAGGCCAGAGGCGTCAAAATGCCTTAACTATGGCATACGGTCATGCTTGACCTAGTGCCGAGAGCTGTAGGACACGCAGGAACCGGCTGTGCAGTAGCATAGTCATGTGTGTAAATATGGCAGTTCCAGAGCTGTGGAGCCATGGTTAAGGGCCATTCGGGTTCTCGGGCGGCAACAAATGCTTTGGTGGAGAGGCCAGAGGTGTCAAGACGCCTTAACCATGGCACATGGGCGTGCTTGACTTGGTGCGAGCAGCCTGTTGGCGGTCCTTATCGACGATTTTATACCGCCAATTAGACATGAAAAAGGGTGAATTATATATTCCTATATGCATATACATGTACAACTAACCCAAATCCACGTGCACTAGGAAGTATACTGTCATTGCAGGAATCATATAAAAGTGCAGGGATTAAACATCAAAAAGGCGCTTTCTGGAAAGCGCCAAACCACCCCAAATGGAGATGGGCCACCTCGGGACCCCGAATGGGCCAAAACACCCCAACACCGAAGCCCACTCACCTGGGGAGGCCCACCGGCCAAGGTCGGTCAGGGGGAGGTGGCACCCTGGCGCGCTCGCGCCAGGGGCGCGCTCGCGCCCTCCCCACTGACCTGTGGGACCGGCCGGCTGGAGGCGGTGCTATCAATGCTCAGGGAGGTCGGTGCGCGGTGTTCCTTCCATTTCAGGCTCAAACCAACCTCCACCAACATATAAAAGGGGAGATGATAAGGAATTCTACACACACAATTCATTTGGTCTCTCTCTCCCTCACCTCCACTTGTTCCTTAGCCTAGAGCTAGTAGTAGTTGGAGCTAGGAAAGCTACCAAGGAGAGCTTGTCTCCTAGGAAGAAGAGATACATCTTGGTAAATCTCTATGGAGAGTTCTTCCTTGTTCAAGTTCTTATATTTTATATGTTGCTTAGCGTATGAACTAGAGCATAGTCATGATCATGTTCATGTTGATACATATGAACTAGAGCCTAGTTCATATGATTAGTTCATAGCGTGTTCATCCCTGTTCTTCATCGTTCATATGTTCTATAGGATTAGAGTCTTTGAGGAGAGTGGAGTAACGGTTCGATGTTCTTTCGGGTTTGCCTGTGTTCTAGCTCGTCCATCCGTAGGGTGGGAGTCCTGGGGGAGCATAGGTAGTTCCTTAGTATGCGGGCGTGGTGTCCGGATACGAGGGGACCTTCGAATATGACAAAGCATGCCACGGTTGAGGGGGTAGGCGGCGGGTGGTGACAGCCACATCCGTCGGAGTCCTCGTAATCCCCCACGTCCGTATGTCGTGTAGGAGTTCGTAAATGCCTCTATCGGGCCGAGACCCGGCTGGGGGTCTCCCTATTACTTTAGGCTCGACTTGCCTCTAACCCCGTATAATATGTAACTTAGCTAATCTTCACTTAGCAACATACGACCAACCAACTCCAGTAGATTTATTCTTTATTCTTTCCATTTCTTTTATTCCTTATTTCTCTTTATCCTTGAGTGAAGACCAAGTGTGTGTCCACTATCCTCAAATTCTTGTTTATCTTACCCCGCACGGTATTAAGGCTCATTTCGATGATGTGAAGTACCATATCCATGTGCTAGAGCTATTTTACACCATGCCTTCCTTTGGGAAAATATAAATAACGATACCCTGACATACTTCCGGGTGAAATGCTACAATGATAGATCCGTGTGCTTGCGGATAATATCTTTAGAACACGACTATCAACCCTGGCGTTTCTTGGCATGACCACTAGGATGTAACAATTCTAGTGATTGCGCTAAGAAATGCCAACAAGTATTTCTGGCGCCGTTGCCGGGGAAGGCATTGGTTAAAATAATCTAGCACGGCATGGATATAACTTCATTAGAAATAGTCCGAGTCTATGCAGGTTAACTTTTATGTTTTCTCCTGTTGTGGATGAAAACAGGATAGTGTATGTCTGGTTTCTCCCTGCCAGACAATTTTCATCCAAATCCGGAGGCACTCCTAAGGAAGAAGAAGCCTAGAGCTACTCCTTCTTCTGCTACTCCGTCGGCAGCCGAACCGGTCATTTCCGCACCTTCAGCGACCATCCAAATGGCTCAGAAGACCCTCCATGAATTCTCCGTCCCCGCTGTTGCCAACGTGCCCACTGGGCCCGTCGTCAACGCGGCGGATAAGAACTTTGAGCTCAGGACTGGCCTGATCACTATGGTGCAGGGGATTCCGTTTTGTGGACTCCCCAATGAGGATGCCAACGCTCACTTGCAGCATTTCTTAGAGCTCTGTGACACTGTCGTCATCAAGGACATTGAAGCTGACGTCATCAGGCTCCGGCTGTTTCCCTTCTCCCTTGTGGGGAAGGCGAAATAATAGTTTTATAAGGACAAAGAAGCTGTGAGCACATGGGGCAAATGCTCCATGGCATTCCTCGCAAAGTTCTTCCCCATAGGCAAAACAAATGCTCTGAGGGGAAGAATTGCCAATTTCCAGCAAACACAGATGGAACCCATTCCTGAAGCTTGGGAAAGACTCCAAAGCTTCATTCTGGACTGTCCTCATCATGGGATGGAGGAATGGCTGGTGCTCCAAAACTTTTACAATGGGCTTACGCCCATGTCAAAAGGGCACCTCGACGCTGCGGTTGGAGGTGCATTTCTATCACTCACTGTTGATAACGCTACGGCGTTAATCAACAAAATGGTAGAAAATCAAGCTTGGGGGGAAGAAAGAACTCCACCTAAGCAACAAAAAGGCTCGCACCCCGTGAAGGAGACGGAGGCGCGCGCAAAAATAGACTTGCTCTGCAAAAGTTTGACGAGAGAGCCGCGGAGATACATCCGACCGTCAAAGCTATAGAATCTCGCATAACGTGCGAGGTCGTGGGCAATGATGGACATTCGGGGAATGATTGCCCCGAAACCCGTGAAGAAGCCTCTTACATCAATAACGGGTATCGTCAACGGCGAGGAGGTAATAATGGGTGGAACAACTGGTCCCGTCCACGGTATCAAGGTAATTCAAACTACTCCGCAAATTACAATTCGAATCAGCCTACTCTCAAGGATTTAGTCCTCGGCCAAGCAAAGATCAATGAAAACCTCACCAAAAAGATCTTTGGCCAATGACAAAATCCTAGAGAGCATCGAGTACAAAGATAGAAGGTTTGACCTGCTGTCAAGAATTAGTTGAGCTTTAATAAGATGATAGAAAGAGGCTAGCTCAGATTGCTTTTGATGTTCTGTTGATCCAACCGGTAAAAACGTTGGATCAAGCCGCTAGTACTTTTGAAAATGTTAATTCTGTGACCACGAGAGGCGGTAAGCCACTCATGATCCACCATATACTAAACAAGCAGCCAGGAAACAAGCAGCACCACAGCAAGAAGAACCTTCATCTTCTGAACCACAAGGCGAGGCAGAATCAGGGACGACCCTGGATTATCCAGATACAACACATCTGCCATTCACCACAAGAACAAGAAAGCAAGCTGTGAATGATCAGTTCGCTCGGTTTGTTGAGATGGTCGAAAAAGTACATGTGAGCGTTCCGCTCATGGACGTCTTACATGTACCTTCCTACGCCAAGTACATCAAAGACATCATCAACAACAAGCGACCACTGCCATCCATAGCTGTGGTCAAACTCACAGAAGAGTGTAGTGTGGCAATCCTAAATGATTTACCAGAAAAGAAGAAGGACCTAGGCTGCCCCACTATCACATGCTCCATTGGAGGGCAACAGTTTGACCACGCACTCTGTGATCTTGGTGCCAGCGTCAGTGTCTGTTGACATTTCTAACGCCACTCAGTGTTAGGTTGTCATCCCCAACATGGCGCCAAAAATGCTGGTACTAAATAATGCAACTGCTACTAGAAATAAATATGGGATCCGCAAGCGCACGAGATAATACCGATGTAGCATTTTAACCGGGAGTAATCCGGGTATCATTATTTATAATTTTACCATTTGGGAAGGGAATGCCTTGGATAATGAGTGATGAGCAATGCACATGCGATAATGGAGAGCTTGACCTTGTACGTATCGATCATCTCATACGGGGTAAGTGTCACATAAAATATAGGAATGAATGATAAATGACATAAGATAAATGAGAGCAATTAGCCACATAAAATGATAGTAATAGCCATCTCAACTTAGCACTCTAAGCTTATAACACTAGCATGGACTAGGACGATCTAGGGTATAATCCTATGTTATTCTAACTATAAAGTCAAAGCATACAATGATTAGTGCAAGAACATCTAGCAATCATGGCGGGAAAAGGTTACATCTATGCATAGTGATATTACCGGAGAAGACAAGAGACATAGCAATGACTTCAATGTAATAGGTTTGTTCCGCTAGACCTATACTCGGGAGAAGGGCTACAAAGGACTCAACAGATGTCACTCCGCGATCTACCTCACGATCCGAAATATAGGGTGCAATCGCGAGATAAATACGGTATAGGCACCATGCCCACACAATATCGATCACTCACCCATTGGCCTAATGAGCAAGCGCTATACGATCCTATGCATAAACATAATTCTAGTCCAACTATGCTAAACATATAATCAAAGTAGACTAAGAACGATATAATTGAGAACATAATCAAATAGAGTAAAGTCAAGTCTCGATATAATAGAATAGAATAAAGTACTACTCATAGTATCACGAACAATGATGAATATTACAAGAATGTAGAGGGGAATTACCAAGAACTCCGACAGATCCGGACTCCAAGCTAGGCTTGATTCCCTCTAGATCTATTCCTATGTAGCTATGCTACTAAACTATGGAGCTCTAATTGAGATGGTGGCTTTGGCTTCTTTGAATCCTCTCTCGATGAATGAAGAGAGAATGAATTAGGGTTTCACCCGGGGGCCGGGGCTCGAATATATAGCCCCCTAGGATGAACCACAGCCCTCGGATCAAACCGACCTAAATGGACGATAATTATTCATCCTCAAAGGCGGTGGAGGCAGGATCCGCGAGACTCGACGCCATTGGTCGAGGTGGGGAGTCGGCCGACTCCCCCCTTGGGCGGCCGACCCTGGCCTATGCCACGTGGGGCCCAGCTTCCAGGGTTCGCCTTCTGGAGTCTTCTAGATTATACTTTTTCACCCGTTCGGTCTTTATCTCTATGTAATCATGACATGTGGGCCTCCTTTGGTTCTCTTTCTGATAACCCCCTGCAGAAATAGACAATCACCAAAACTCGTGGAATTTTGTCAGTGTAACCCCTATATCTAATAGGTGAACTCATATTAGTCCTTTCTCTTGCTGCATTGACGGTATAAAATTGATACTTAACGACCGTCAACAAACTCCCCCAAGCTTACCTTTTGCTCGTCCCTGAGCAAAGGTAGACTCGATGATGGATCGGGAGTTGCTACAATGCTTTCACTCCTCACAAGTACACATGCGTTCAAACAAGAACTCTCCTCCGGATTAGAGTGAACTATTCGACTCAAAACTCACTCATATTACCTTTCACCATGGGGCTTGTAACCGTCACTTGGGTCTTGAGTAGTTGAAAGATAGAACGGTCAAGTCAAGCGCCATGTTTCTCACTCTTTGATCAACTATTATTCTGGAGTTTTTGCAAAGTTTTGAAATAAAACTCAGAGTTCCTTGTATGAACCTTTCAAGTCTCTCATTTGTGGTATTTCTGGATCCTCTCCAAAGCATGAGTAGTGTATGCCTTCTCTCTTCTCTCGAATATGTGGTATTTGTGGAACTAAGGCATAGTGAAAAGTGCCTTCTCTCTCTCACCCTACTTTCTAATAGGCTTATGTGGAGCTCATAGGTGGGGAGACACTCAAACTCACTTGCATATATTGCACAGCTTAAGACATGGATCCAATAGGAACTAAAATAATAATAAAGTCATATGTGCATGTGAACGAGGAAGTGGAATGGATGAGATGATGATAGGATGATGGTGGTACGTTTTATGCGGAAATATGGCATGTGTGGACCACACGGGTAGGTGTAGGGGTGTCGCTATGTATGGTCATGTCCGATGTTCACTTACGATTGCAAACGTCCATTGGTCACGACCCACACCTATTAGGGCGACGAGCGCTAGGCCGTAGAGTACGGCTCGGTCGAGCTGATATCTATTCGTCGTGACCGAAGGAACCAGATGACAAAAAAATCGAGGGCCCCACCACATAAAAATGTAAAAATGGTTCGTACTCGCACTAGTAGGGAAACTCCATCCGTGGAAATTTACCATGGTTTGGCAACATGCAAAAATTACTATGGCTTGGCTATGCAAAAGTACCTACAAGCCCAAAACGACGTTTTATGCGGAAAATATGGCATGTGTGGACCACACGGGTAGGTGTAGGGGCGCCGCTATGTATGGTCGCGTCCGATGTTCACTTACGATTGCAAACGTCCATTGGTCACGGCCCACACCTATTAGGGCGACGAGCGCTAGGCCGTAGAGTACGGCTCGGTCGAGCTAATATCTATTCGTCGTGACCGAAGGAACCAGATGACAAAAAAATCGAGGGCCCCACCACATAAAAATGTAAAAATGGTTCGTACTCACACTAGTAGGGAAACTCCATCCATGGAAATTTACCATGGTTTGGCAAGATGCAAAAATTACTATGGCTTGGCTATGCAAAAGTACCTACAAGCCCAAAACGAAGTTTTACGCGGAAAATATGGCATGTGTGGACCACACGGGTAGGTGTAGAGGCGCCGCTATGTATGGTCGCGTCCGATGTTCACTTACGATTGCAAACGTCCATTGGTCACGGCCCACACCTATCAGGGCGACGAGCGCTAGGCCGTGGAGTACGGCTCGGTCGAGCTGATATCTATTCGTCGTGACCGAAGGAATCAGATGACAAAAAAATCGAGGGCCCCACCACATAAAAATGTAAAAATGGTTCGTACTCGCACTAGTAGGGAAACTCCATCCGTGGAAATTTACCATGGTTTGGCAACGTGCAAAAATTACTATGGCTTGGCTATGCAAAAGTACCTACAAGCCCAAAACGACGTTTTATGCGGAAAATATGGCATGTGTGGACCACACGGGTAGGTGTAGGGGCGCCGCTATGTATGGTCACGTCCGATGTTCACTTACGATTGCAAACGTCCATTGGTCACGACCCACACCTATTAGGGCGACGAGCGCTAGGCCGTAGAGTACGGCTCGGTCGAGCTGATATCTATTCGTCGTGACCGAAGGAACCGGATGACAAAAAAATTGAGGGCCCCACCACATAAAAATGTAAAAATGGTTCGTACTCGCACTAGTAGGGAAACTCCATCCGTGGAAATTTACCATGGTTTGGCAACATGCAAAAATTACTATGGCTTGGCTATGCAAAAGTACCTACAAGCCCAAAACGACGTTTTATGCGGAAAATATGGCATGTGTGGACCACACGGGTAGGTGTAGGGGCGCCGCTATGTATGGTCGCGTCCGATGTTCACTTACGATTGCAAACGTCCATTGGTCACGGCCCACACCTATTAGGGCGACGAGCACTAGGCCGTAGAGTACGGCTCGGTCGAGCTGATATCTATTCGTCATGACCGAAGGAACCAGATGACAAAAAAATCGAGGGCCCCACCATAAAAATGTAAAAATGGTTCGTACTCGCACTAGTAGCGAAACTCCATCCGTGGAAATTTACCATCGTTTGGCAACGTGCAAAAATTACTATGGCTTGGCTATGCAAAAGTACCTACAAGCCCAAAACGACGTTTTATGCGGAAAATATGGCATGTGTGGACCACACGGGTAGGTGTAGGGGCGCCGCTATGTATGGTCGCGTCCGATGTTCACTTATGATTGCAAACGTCCATTGGTCATGGCCCACACCTATCAGGGCGACGAGCGCTAGGGCGTAGAGTATGGCTCGGTTGAGCTGATATCTATTCGTCGTGACCGAAGGAACCAGATGACAAAAAAATCGAGAGCCCCACCACATAAAAATGTAAAAATGGTTCGTACTCGCACTAGTAGGGAAACTCCATCCGTGGATATTTACCATGGTTTGGCAACGTGCAAAAATTACTATGGCTTGGCTATGCAAAAGTACCTACAAGCCCAAAACGATGTTTTATGCGGAAAATATGGCATGTGTGGACCACACGGGTAGGTGTAGGGGCGCCGCTATGTATGGTCGCGTCCGATGTTCACTTATGATTGCAAACGTCCATTGGTCATGGCCCACACCTATTAGGGCGACGAGCGCTAGGCCGTAGAGTACGGCTCGGTCGAGCTGATATCTATTCGTCGTGACCGAAGGAACCAGATGACAAAAAAATTGAGGGCCCCACCATAAAAATGTAAAAATGGTTCGTACTCGCACTAGTAGGGAAACTCCATCCGTGGAAATTTACCATGGTTTGGCAACGTGCAAAAATTACTATGGCTTGGCTATGCAAAAGTACCTACAAGCCCAAAACGACGTTTTATGCGGAAAATATGGCATGTGTGGACCACACGGGTAGGTGTAGGGGCGCCGCTATGTATGGTCGCGTCCGATGTTCACTTATGATTGCAAACGTCCATTGGTCACGGCCCACACCTATTAGGCGACGAGCGCTAGGCCGTGGAGTACGGCTCGGTCGAGTTGATATCTATTCGTCGTGACCGAAGGAACCAGATGACAAAAAAATCGAGAGCCCCACCAAATAAAAATCTAAAAATGGTTCGTACTCGCACTAGTAGGGAAACTCCATCCGTGGAAATTTACCATGGTTTGGCAACGTGCAAAAATTACTATGGCTTGGCTATGCAAAAGTACCTACAAGCCCAAAACGACGTTTTATGCGGAAAATATGGCATGTGTGGACCACACGGGTAGGTGTAGGGGCGCCGCTATGTATGGTCGCGTCCGATGTTCACTTATGATTGCAAACGTCCATTGGTCACGGCCCACACCTATCAGGGCGACGAGCGCTAGGCCGTGGAGTACGGCTCGGTCGAGTTGATATCTATTCGTCGTGACCGAAGGAACCAGATGACAAAAAAATCGAGAGCCCCACCAAATAAAAATCTAAAAATGGTTCGTACTCGCACTAGTAGGGAAACTCCATCCGTGGAAATTTACCATGGTTTGGCAACGTGCAAAAATTACTATGGCTTGGCTATGCAAAAGTACCTACAAGCCCAAAACGACGTTTTATGCGGAAAATATGGCATGTGTGGACCACACGGGTAGGTGTAGGGGCGCCGCTATGTATGCTCACGTCCGATGTTCACTTACGATTGCAAACATCCATTGGTCACGGCCCACACCTATTAGGGCGACAAGCGCTAGGCCGTAGAGTACGGCTCGGTCGAGCTGATATCTATTCGTCGTGACCGAAGGAACCAGATGACAAAAAAATCGAGGGCCCCACCACATAAAAATGTAAACATGGTTTGTACTCGCACTAGTAGGGAAACTCCATCCGTGGAAAATTACCATGGTTTCGCAATGTGCAAAAATTACTGTGGCTTGGCTATGCATAAGTACCTACAAGCCCAAAATGACGTTTTATGCGGAAAATATGGCATGTGTGGACCACATGGGTAGGTGTAGGGGCGCCGCTATGTATGGTCGCGTCCGATGTTCACTTACGATTGCAAACGTCCATTGGTCATGGCCCACACCTATTAGGGCGACGAGCGCTAGGCCGTAGAGTACGGCTCGGTCGAGCTGATATCTATTCGTCGTGACCGAAGGAATCAGATGACAAAAAAATTGAGGGCCCCACCACATAAAAATGTAAAAATGGTTCGTACTCGCACTAGTAGGGAAACTCCATCCATGGAACTTTACCATGGTTTGGCAATGTGCAAAAATTACTATGGCTTGGCTATGCAAAAGTACCTACAAGCCCAAAACGACGTTTTATGCGGAAAATATGGCATCTGTGGACCACACGGGTAGGTGTAGGGGCGCCGCTATGTATGGTCGCGTCCGATGTTCACTTACGATTGCAAACGTCCATTGGTTACGGCCCACACCTATCAGGGCGACGAGCGCTAGGCCATAGAGTACGGCTCGGTCGAGCTGATATCCATTCGTCGTGACCGAAGGAATCAGATGACAAAAAAATCGAGGGCCCCACCACATAAAAATGTAAAAATGGTTCGTACTCGCACAAGTAGGGAAACTCCATCCGTGGAAATTTACCATGGTTTGGCAACGTGCAAAAATTACTATGGCTTGGCTATGCAAAAGTACTACAAGCCCAAAACGACGTTTTATGCGGAAAATATGGCATGTGTGGACCACACGGGTAGGTGTAGGGGCGCCACTATGTATGGTCGTGTCCGATGTTCACTTATGATTGCAAACGTCCTTTGGTCACGGCCCACACCTATTAGGGCGACGAGCGCTAGGCCGTAGAGTACGGCTCGGTCGAGCTGATATCTATTCGTCGTGACCGAAGGAACCAGATGACAAAAAAATCAAGGGCCCCACCACATAAAAATGTAAAAATGGTTTGTACTTGCACTAGTAGGGAAACTCCATCCATGGAAATTTACCATGGTTTCGCAACGTGCAAAAATTACTATGGCTTGGCTATGCAAAAGTACCTACAAGCCCAAAACGACGTTTTATGCGGAAAATATGGCATGTGTGGACCACACGGGTAGGTGTAGGGGCGCCGCTATGTATGGTCGCATCCGATGTTCACTTACGATTGCAAACGTCCATTGGTCACGGCCCACACCTATTAGGGCGACGAGCGCTAGGCCGTAGAGTACGGCTCGGTCGAGCTGATATCTATTCGTCGTTACCGAAGAACCAGATGACAAAAAAATTGAGGGCCCCACCATAAAAATGTAAAAATGGTTCGTACTTGCACTAGTAGGGAAACTCCATCCGTGGAAATTTACCATGGTTTGGCAACGTGCAAAAATTACTATGGCTTGGCTATGCAAAAGTACCTACAAGCCCAAAACGACGTTTTATGCGGAAAATATGGCATGTGTGGACCACACGGGTAGGTGTAGGGGTGCCGCTATGTATGGTCGCGTCCAATGTTCACTTATGATTGCAAACGTCCATTGGTCACGGCCCACACCTATCAGGGCGACGAGCGCTAGGCCGTAGAGTACGGCTCGGTCGAGCTGATATCTATTCGTCGTGACCGAAGGAACCAGATGACAAAAAAATCGAGAGCCCCACCACATAAAAATTTAAAAATGGTTCGTACTCGCACTAGTAGGGAAACTCCATCCGTGGAAATTTACCATGGTTTGGCAACGTGCAAAAATTACTATGGCTTGGCTATGCAAAAGTACCTACAAGCCCAAAACGACGTTTTATGCGGAAAATATGGCATGTGTGGACCACACGGGTAGGTGTAGGGGCGCCGCTATGTATGCTCGCGTCCGATGTTCACTTACGATTGCAAAAGTCCATTGGTCATGGCCCACACCTATTAGGGCGACGAGCGCTAGGCCGTAGAGTACGACCCGGTCGAGCTGATATCTATTCGTCGTGACCGAAGGAACCAGATGACAAAAAAATCGAGGGCCCCACCACATAAAAATGTAAAAATGGTTCATACTCGCACTAGTAGGGAAACTCCATCCGTGGAAATTTACCATGGTTTGGCAACGTGCAAAAATTACTATGGCTTGGCTATGCAAAAGTACCTACAAGCCCAAAACGACGTTTTATGCGGAAAATATGGCATGTGTGGACCACACGGGTAGGTGTAGGGGCGCCGCTATGTATGGTCGCGTCCGATGTTCACTTACGATTACAAACGTCCATTGGTCACGGCCCACACCTATTAGGGCGACGAGCGCTAGGCCGTAGAGTACGGCTCGGTCGAGCTGATATCTATTCGTCGTGACTGAAGGAATCAGATGACAAAAAAATTGAGGGCCCCACCACATAAAAATGTAAAAATGGTTCGTACTCGCACTAGTAGGGAAACTCCATCCGTGGAGCTTTACCATGGTTTGGCAATGTGCAAAAATTACTATGGCTTGGCTTTGCAAAAGTACCTACAAGCCCAAAACGACGTTTTATGCGGAAAATATGGCATCTGTGGACCACACGGGTAGGTGTAGGGGCGCCGCTATGTATGGTCGCGTCCGATGTTCACTTACGATTGCAAACGTCCATTGGTTATAGCCCACACCTATCAGGGCGACGAGCGCTAGGCCGTAGAGTACGGCTCGGTCGAGCTGATATCCATTCGTCGTGACCGAAGGAATCAGATGACAAAAAAATCGAGGGCCCCACCACATAAAAATGTAAAAATGGTTCGTACTCGCACAAGTAGGGAAACTCCATCCGTGGAAATTTACCATGGTTTGGCAACGTGCAAAAATTACTATGGCTTGGCTATGCAAAAGTACCTACAAGCCCAAAACGACGTTTTATGCGGAAAATATGGCATGTGTGGACCACACGGGTAGGTGTAGGGGCGCCGCTATGTATGGTCACGTCCGATGTTCACTTACGATTGCAAACGTCCATTGGTCACGGCCCACACCTATTAGGGCGACGAGCGCTAGGCCGTAGAGTACGGCTCGGTCGAGCTGATATCTATTCGTCGTGACCGAAGGAATCGGATGAAAAAAATCAGGGCCCCACCACATAAAAATGTAAAAATGGTTTGTACTCACACTAGTAGGGAAACTCCATCCGTGGAAATTTACCATGGTTTGGCAACGTGCAAAAATTACTATGGCTTGGCTATGCAAAAGTACCTACAAGCCCAAAACGACGTTTTATGCGGAAAATATGGCATGTGTGGACCACACGGGTAGGTGTAGGGGCGCCGCTATGTATGGTCGCGTCCGATGTTCACTTACGATTGCAAACATCCATTGGTCATGGCCCACACCTATTAGGGCGACGAGCGCTAGGCCGTAGAGTACGGCTCGGTCGAGCTGATATCTATTCGTCGTGACCGAAGGAACCAGATGACAAAAAAATCGAGGGCCCCACCACATAAAAATGTAAAAATGGTTCGTACTCGCACTAGTAGGGAAACTCCATCCATGGAAATTTACCATGGTTTGGCAACGTGCAAAAATTACTATGGCTTGGCTATGCAAAAGTACCTACAAGCCCAAAACGACGTTTTATGCGGAAAATATGGCATGTGTGGACCACACGGGTAGGTGTAGGGGCGCCGCTATGTATGGTCGCGTCCGATGTTCACTTACGATTGCAAACGTCCATTGGTCACGGCCCACACCTATTAGGGCGACGAGCGCTAGGCCGTAGAGTACGGCTCGGTCGAGCTGATATCTATTCGTCATGACCAAAGGAACCAGATGACAAAAAAATCGAGAGCCCCACCACATAAAAATGTAAAAATGGTTCGTACTCGCACTAGTAGGGAAACTCCATCCGTGGAAATTTACCATGGTTTGGCAATGTGCAAGAATTACTATGGCTTGGCTATGCAAAAGTACCTACAAGCCCAAAACGAAGTTTTATGCGGAAAATATGGCATCTGTGGACCACACGGGTAGGTGTAGGGGCGCCGCTATGTATGGTCGCGTCCGATGTTCACTTACGATTGCAAACGTCCATTGGTCATGGCCCACACTTATCAGGGCGACGAGCGCTAGGCCGTAGAGTACGGCTCGGTCGAGCTGATATCTATTCGTCGTGACCGAGGGAATCAGATGACAAAAAAATCGAGGGCCCCACCACATAGAAATGTAAAAATGGTTTGTACTCGCACTAGTAGGTAAACTCCATCCGTGGAAATTTACCTTGGTTTGGCAACGTGCAAAAATTACTATGGCTTGGCAATGCAAAAGTACCTACAAGCCCAAAACGACGTTTTATGCGGAAAATATGGCATGTGTGGACCACAAGGGTAGGTGTAGGGGCGCCGCTATGTATGGTCGCGTCCGATGTTCACTTACGATTGCAAATTTCCATTGGTCACGGCCCACACCTATTAGGGCGACGAGCGCTAGGCCGTAGAGTACGGCTCGGTCGAGCTGATATCTATTCGTCGTGACCGAAGGAACCAGATGACAAAAAAATTGAGGGCCCCACCATAAAAATATAAAAATGGTTTGTACTCGCACTAGTAGGTAAACTCCATCCGTGGAAATTTACCTTGGTTTGGCAACGTGCAAATTACTATGGCTTGGCAATGCAAAAGTACCTACAAGCCCAAAACGACGTATGCGGAAAATATGGCATGTGTGGACCACACGGGTAGGTGTAGGGGCGCCGCTATGTATGGTCGCGTCCGATGTTCACTTACGATTGCAAACGTCCATTGGTCATGGCCCACACCTATTAGGGCGACGAGTGCTAGGCCGTAGAGTACGGCTTGGTCGAGCTGATATCTATTCGTCGTGACCGAAGGAATCAGATGACAAAAAAATCGAGGGCCCCACCACATAAAAATGTAAAAATGGTTTGTACTCGCACTAGTAGGGAAACTCCATCCGTGGAAATTTACCATGGTTTGGCAACGTGCAAAAATTACTATGGCTTGGCTATGCAAAAGTACCTACTAGCCCAAAACGACGTTTTATGCAGAAAATATGGCATGTGTGGACCACACGGGTAGGTGTAGGGGTGCCGCTATGTATGGTCACGTCCGATGTTCACTTACGATTGCAAACGTCCATTGGTCACGGCCCACACTTATCAGGGCGACGAGCGCTAGGCCGTAGAGTACGGCTCGGTCGAGCTGATATCTATTCGTCGTGACCGAAGGAATCAGATGACAAAAAAATCAAGGGCCCCACCACATAAAAATGTAAAAATGGTTTGTACTCACACTAGTAGGGAAACTCCATCCGTGGAAATTTACCATGGTTTGGCAATGTGCAAGAATTACTATGGCTTGGCTATGCAAAAGTACCTACAAGCCCAAAACGAAGTTTTATGCGGAAAATATGGCATCTGTGGACCACACGGGTAGGTGTAGGGGCGCCGCTATGTATGGTCGCATCCGATGTTCACTTACGATTGCAAACGTCCATTGGTCACGGCCCACACCTATTAGGGCGACGAGCGCTAGGCCGTAGAGTACGGCTCGGTCGAGCTGATATCCATTCGTCGTGACCGAAGGAATCAGATGACAAAAAAATCGAGGGCCCCACCACATAAAAATGTAAAAATGGTTTGTACTCGCACTAGTAGGGAAACTCCATCCGTGGAAATTTGCCATGGTTTGGCAATGTGCAAAAATTACTATGGCTTGGCAATGCAAAAGTACCTACAAGCCCAAAACGACGTTTTATGCGGAAAATATGGCATGTGTGGACCACACGGGTAGGTGTAGGGGCGCCGCTATGTATGGTCACGTCCGATGTTCACTTATGATAGCAAACATCCATTGGTCACGGCCCACACCTATTAGGGCGACGAGTGCTAGGCCGTAGAGTACGGCTCGGTCGAGCTGATATCTATTCGTCGTGATCGAAGGAACCAGATGACAAAAAAATCGAGGGCCCCACCACATAAAAATGTAAAAATGGTTCGTACTCGCACGAGTAGGGAAACTAAATCCGTGGAAATTTACCATGGTTTGGCAATGTGCAAAAATTACTATGGCTTGGCAATGCAAAAGTACCTACAAGCCCAAAACGACGTTTTATGCAGAAAATATGGCATCTGTGGACCACACGGGTAGGTGTAGGGGCGCCGCTATGTATGGTCGCGTCCGATGTTCACTTGCAATTGCAAACGTCCATTGGTCACGGCCCACACTTATCAGGGCGACGAGCGCTAGGCCGTAGAGTACGGCTCGGTCGAGCTGATATCTATTCGTCGTGACCGAAGGAACCAGATAACAAAAAAATCGAGGGCCCCACCATAAAAATGTAAAAATGGTTCGTTCTCGCACTAGTAGGGAAACTCCATCCGTGGAAATTTACCATGGTTTGGCAATGTGCAAGAATTACTATGGCTTGGCTATGCAAAAGTACCTACAAGCCCAAAACGAAGTTTTATGCGGAAAATATGGCATCTGTGGACCACACGGGTAGGTGTAGGGGCGCCGCTATGTATGGTCGCATCCGATGTTCACTTACGATTGCAAACGTCCAGTGGTCACGGCCCACACTTATCAGGGCGACGAGCGCTAGGCCGTAGAGTACGGCTCGGTCGAGCTGATATCCATTCGTCGTGACCGAAGGAATCAGATGACAAAAAAATTGAGGGCCTCACCACATAGAAATGTAAAAATGGTTTGTACTCGCACTAGTAGGGAAACTCCATCCGTGGAAATTTACCATGGTTTGGCAACGTGCAAAAATTACTATGGCTTGGCAATGCAAAAGTACCTACAAGCCCAAAACGACGTTTTATGCGAAAAATATGGCATGTGTGGACCACAAGGGTAGGTGTAGGGGCGCCGCTATGTATGGTCGCGTCCGATGTTCACTTACGATTGCAAACGTCCATTGGTCACGGCCCACACCTATTAGGGCGACGAGCGCTAGGCCGTAGAGTACGGCTCGGTCGAGCTGATATCTATTCGTCGTGACCGAAGGAATCAGATGACAAAAAAATCGAGGGCCCCACCACATAAAAATGTAAAATGGTTCGTACTCGCACTAGTAGGGAAACTCCATCCATGGAACTTTACCATGGTTTGGCAATGTGCAAAAATTACTATGGCTTGGCTATGCAAAAGTACCTACAAGCCCAAAACCACGTTTTATGCGGAAAATATGGCATCTGTGGACCACACGGGTAGGTGTAGGGGCGCCGCTATGTATGGTCGCGTCCGATGTTCACTTACGATTGCAAACGTCCATTGGTCACGGCCCACACCTATTAGGGCGACGAGCGCTAGGCCGTAGAGTACGGCTCGGTCGAGCTGATATCTATTCGTCGTGACCGAAGGAATCAGATGACAAAAAAATTGAGGGCCCCACCACATAAAAATGTAAAAATGGTTCGTACTCGCACTAGTAGGGAAACTCCATCCGTGGAAATTTACCATGGTTTGGCAATGTGCAAAAATTACTATGGCTTGGCTATGCAAAAGTACCTACAAGCCCAAAACGACGTTTTATGCGGAAAATATGGCATGTGTGGACCACACGGGTAGGTGTAGGGGCGCCGCTATGTATGGTCGCGTCCGATGTTCACTTACGATTGCAAACGTCCATTGGTCATGGCCCACACCTATTAGGGCGACGAGCGCTAGGCCGTAGAGTACTGCTCGGTCGAGCGGATATCTATTCGTCGTGACCGAAGGAATCGGATGTCAAAAAAATCGAGGGCCCCACCACATAAAAATGTAAAAATGGTTCGTACTCGCACTAGTAGGGAAACTCCATCCGTGGAAATTTACCATGGTTTGGCAACGTGCAAAAATTACTATGGCTTGGCTATGCAAAAGTACCTACAAGCCCAAAACGACGTTTTATGCGGAAAATATGGCATGTGTGGACCACACGGGTAGGTGTAGGGCGCCGCTATGTATGGTCACGTCCGATGTTCACTTACGATTGCAAACGTCCATTGGTCACGGCCCACACCTATTAGGGCGACGAGCGCTAGGCCGTAGAGTACGGCTCGGTCGAGGCGATATCTATTCGTCGTGACCGAAGGAATCGATGACAAAAAAATCGAGGGCCCCACCACATAAAAATGTAAAAATGGTTTGTACTCGCACTAGTAGGGAAACTCCATCCGTGGAAATTTACCATGGTTTGGCAACGTGCAAAAATTACTATGGCTTGGCTATGCAAAAGTACCTACAAGCCCAAAACGACGTTTTATGCGGAAAATATGGCATGTGTGGACCACACGGGTAGGTGTAGGGGCGCCGCTATGTATGGTCGCGTCCGATGTTCACTTACGATTGCAAACATCCATTGGTCATGGCCCACACCTATTAGGGCGACGAGCGCTAGGCCGTAGAGTACGGCTCGGTCGAGCTGATATCTATTCGTCGTGACCGAAGGAACCAGATGACAAAAAAATCGAGGGCCCCACCACATAAAAATGTAAAAATGGTTCGTACTCGCACTAGTAGGGAAACTCCATCCGTGGAAATTTACCATGGTTTGGCAACGTGCAAAAATTACTATGGCTTGGCTATGCAAAAGTACCTACAAGCCCAAAACGACGTTTTATGCGGAAAATATGGCATGTGTGGACCACACGGGTAGGTGTAGGGGCGCCGCTATGTATGGTCGCGTCCGATGTTCACTTACGATTGCAAACGTCCATTGGTCACGGCCCACACCTATTAGGGCGACGAGCGCTAGGCCGTAGAGTACGGCTCGGTCGAGCTGATATCTATTCGTCGTGACCGAAGGAACCGGATGACAAAAAAATCGAGGGCCCCACCACATAAAAATGTAAAAATGGTTCGTACTCGCACTAGTAGGGAAACTCCATCCGTGGAAATTTACCATGGTTTGGCAATGTGCAAAAATTACTATGGCTTGGCTATGCAAAAGTACCTACAAGCCCAAAACGACGTTTTATGCGGAAAATATGGCATGTGTGGACCACACGGGTAGGTGTAGGGGCGCCGCTATGTATGGTCGCGTCCGATGTTCACTTACGATTGCAAACGTCCATTGGTCACGGCCCACACCTATTAGGGCGACGAGCGCTAGGCCGTAGAGTACGGCTCGGTCGAGCGATATCTATTCGTCGTGACCGAAGGAATCGAGATGACAAAAAAATCGAGGGCCCCACCACATAAAAATGTAAAAATGGTTCGTACTCGCACTAGTAGGGAAACTCCATCCGTGGAAATTTACCATGGTTTGGCAACGTGCAAAAATTACTATGGCTTGGCTATGCAAAAGTACCTACAAGCCCAAAACGACGTTTTATGCGGAAAATATGGCATGTGTGGACCACACGGGTAGGTGTAGGGGCGCCGCTATGTATGGTCGCGTCCGATGTTCACTTACGATTGCAAACGTCCATTGGTCACGGCCCACACCTATTAGGGCGACGAGCGCTAGGCCGTAGAGTACGGCTCGGTCGAGCGATATCTATTCGTCGTGACCGAAGGAACCGGATGACAAAAAAATCGAGGGCCCCACCATAAAAATGTAAAAATGGTTTGTACTCGCACTAGTAGGGAAACTCCATCCGTGGAAATTTACCATGGTTTGGCAACGTGCAAAAATTACTATGGCTTGGCTATGCAAAAGTACCTACAAGCCCAAAACGACGTTTTATGCGGAAAATATGGCATGTGTGGACCACACGGGTAGGTGTAGGGCGCCGCTATGTATGGTCGCGTCCGATGTTCACTTACGATTGCAAACGTCCATTGGTCATGGCCCACACCTATTAGGGCGACGAGCGCTAGGCCGTAGAGTACGGCTCGGTCGAGCTGATATCTATTCGTCGTGACCGAAGGAACCGGATGACAAAAAAATCGAGGGCCCCACCACATAAAAATGTAAAAATGGTTTGTACTCGCACTAGTAGGGAAACTCCATCCGTGGAAATTTACCATGGTTTGGCAACGTGCAAAAATTACTATGGCTTGGCTATGCAAAAGTACCTACAAGCCCAAAACGACGTTTTATGCGGAAAATATGGCATGTGTGGACCACACGGGTAGGTGTAGGGGCGCCGCTATGTATGGTCGCGTCCGATGTTCACTTACGATTGCAAACGTCCATTGGTCACGGCCCACACCTATTAGGGCGACGAGCGCTAGGCCGTAGAGTACGGCTCGGTCGAGCTGATATCTATTCGTCGTGACCGAAGGAATCAGATGACAAAAAAATCGAGGGCCCCACCACATAAAAATGTAAAAATGGTTTGTACTCACACTAGTAGGGAAACTCCATCCGTGGAAATTTACCATGGTTTGGCAACGTGCAAAAATTACTATGGCTTGGCTATGCAAAAGTACCTACAAGCCCAAAACGACGTTTTATGCGGAAAATATGGCATGTGTGGACCACACGGGTAGGTGTAGGGGCGCCGCTATGTATGGTCGCATCCGATGTTCACTTACGATTGCAAACGTCCATTGGTCACGGCCCACACCTATTAGGGCGACGAGCGCTAGGCCGTAGAGTACGGCTCGGTCGAGCTGATATCTATTCGTCGTGACCGAAGGAATCAGATGACAAAAAAATCGAGGGCCCCACCACATAAAAATGTAAAAATGGTTTGTACTCGCACTAGTAGGGAAACTCCATCCGTGGAAATTTACCATGGTTTGGCAATGTGCAAAAATTACTATGGCTTGGCTATGCAAAAGTACCTACAAGCCCAAAACGACGTTTTATGCGGAAAATATGGCATGTGTGGACCACACGGGTAGGTGTAGGGGCGCCGCTATGTATGGTCGCGTCCGATGTTCACTTATGATTGCAAACATCCATTGGTCACGGCCCACACCTATTAGGGCGACGAGCGCTAGGCCGTAGAGTACGGCTCGGTCGAGCTGATATCTATTCGTCGTGACCGAAGGAACCGGATGACAAAAAAATCGAGGGCCCCACCACATAAAAATGTAAAAATGGTTCGTACTCGCACTAGTAGGGAAACTCCATCCGTGGAAATTTACCATGGTTTGGCAATGTGCAAAAATTACTATGGCTTGGCTATGCAAAAGTACCTACAAGCCCAAAACGACGTTTTATATGTGGAAAATATGGCATGTGTGGACCACACGGGTAGGTGTAGGGGCGCCGCTATGTATGGTCGCGTCCGATGTTCACTTACGATTGCAAACGTCCATTGGTCACGGCCCACACCTATTAGGGCGACGAGCGCTAGGCCGTAGAGTACGGCTCGGTCGAGCTGATATCTATTCGTCGTGACCGAAGGAACCGGATGACAAAAAAATCGAGGGCCCCACCACATAAAAATGTAAAAATGGTTCGTACTCGCACTAGTAGGGAAACTCCATCCGTGGAAATTTACCATGGTTTGGCAATGTGCAAAAATTACTATGGCTTGGCTATGCAAAAGTACCTACAAGCCCAAAACGACGTTTTATGCGGAAAATATGGCATGTGTGGACCACACGGGTAGGTGTAGGGGCGCCGCTATGTATGGTCGCGTCCGATGTTCACTTACGATTGCAAACGTCCATTGGTCACGGCCCACACCTATTAGGGCGACGAGCGCTAGGCCGTAGAGTACGGCTCGGTCGAGCTGATATCTATTCGTCGTGACCGAAGGAATCAGATGACAAAAAAATCGAGGGCCCCACCACATAAAAATGTAAAAATGGTTTGTACTCGCACTAGTAGGGAAACTCCATCCGTGGAAATTTACCATGGTTTGGCAACGTGCAAAAATTACTATGGCTTGGCTATGCAAAAGTACCTACAAGCCCAAAACGACGTTTTATGCGGAAAATATGGCATGTGTGGACCACACGGGTAGGTGTAGGGGCGCCGCTATGTATGGTCGCGTCCGATGTTCACTTACGATTGCAAACGTCCATTGGTCACGGCCCACACCTATTAGGGCGACGAGCGCTAGGCCGTAGAGTACGGCTCGGTCGAGCTGATATCTATTCGTCGTGACCGAAGGAATCGGATGACAAAAAAATCGAGGGCCCCACCACATAAAAATGTAAAAATGGTTCGTACTCGCACTAGTAGGGAAACTCCATCCATGGAAATTTACCATGGTTTGGCAATGTGCAAAAATTACTATGGCTTGGCTATGCAAAAGTACCTACAAGCCCAAAACGACGTTTTATGCGGAAAATATGGCATGTGTGGACCACACGGGTAGGTGTAGGGGCGCCGCTATGTATGGTCGCGTCCGATGTTCACTTACGATTGCAAACGTCCATTGGTCACGGCCCACACCTATAGGGCGACGAGCGCTAGGCCGTAGAGTACGGCTCGGTCGAGCGATATCTATTCGTCGTGACCGAAGGAATCGAGATGACAAAAAAATCGAGGGCCCCACCACATAAAAATGTAAAAATGGTTCGTACTCGCACTAGTAGGGAAACTCCATCCGTGGAAATTTACCATGGTTTGGCAATGTGCAAAAATTACTATGGCTTGGCTATGCAAAAGTACCTACAAGCCCAAAACGACGTTTTATGCGGAAAATATGGCATGTGTGGACCACACGGGTAGGTGTAGGGCGCCGCTATGTATGGTCACGTCCGATGTTCACTTACGATTGCAAACGTCCATTGGTCACGGCCCACACCTATTAGGGCGACGAGCGCTAGGCCGTAGAGTACGGCTCGGTCGAGCTGATATCTATTCGTCGTGACCGAAGGAACCGGATGACAAAAAAATCGAGGGCCCCACCACATAAAAATGTAAAAATGGTTTGTACTCGCACTAGTAGGGAAACTCCATCCGTGGAAATTTACCATGGTTTGGCAACGTGCAAAAATTACTATGGCTTGGCTATGCAAAAGTACCTACAAGCCCAAAACGACGTTTTATGCGGAAAATATGGCATGTGTGGACCACACGGGTAGGTGTAGGGGCGCCGCTATGTATGGTCGCGTCCGATGTTCACTTACGATTGCAAACATCCATTGGTCACGGCCCACACCTATTAGGGCGACGAGCGCTAGGCCGTAGAGTACGGCTCGGTCGAGTTGATATCTATTCGTCGTGACCGAAGGAACCAGATGACAAAAAAATCGAGGGCCCCACCACATAAAAATGTAAAAATGGTTCGTACTCACACTAGTAGGGAAACTCCATCCGTGGAAATTTACCATGGTTTGGCAATGTGCAAAAATTACTATGGCTTGGCTATGCAAAAGTACCTACAAGCCCAAAACGACGTTTTATGCGGAAAATATGGCATGTGTGGACCACACGGGTAGGTGTAAGGGCGCCGCTATGTATGGTCGCGTCCGATGTTCACTTACGATTGCAAACGTCCATTGGTCACGGCCCACACCTATTCGGGCGACGAGCGCTAGGCCGTAGAGTACGGCTCGGTCGAGCAGATATCTATTCGTCGTGACCGAAGGAATCGGATGACAAAAAAATCGAGGGCCCCACCACATAAAAATGTAAAAATGGTTCGTACTCGCACTAGTAGGGAAACTCCATCCATGGAAATTTACCATGGTTTGGCAATGTGCAAAAATTACTATGGCTTGGCTATGCAAAAGTACCTACAAGCCCAAAACGACGTTTTATGCGGAAAATATGGCATGTGTGGACCACACGGGTAGGTGTAGGGCGCCGCTATGTATGGTCGCGTCCGATGTTCACTTACGATTGCAAACGTCCATTGGTCACGGCCCACACCTATTAGGGCGACGAGCGCTAGGCCGTAGAGTACGGCTCGGTCGAGCTGATATCTATTCGTCGTGACCGAAGGAACCAGATGACAAAAAAATCGAGGGCCCCACCACATAAAAATGTAAAAATGGTTCGTACTCGCACTAGTAGGGAAACTCCATCTGTGGAAATTTACCATGGTTTGGCAACGTGCAAAATTACTATGGCTTGGCTATGCAAAAGTACCTACAAGCCCAAAACGACGTTTTATGCGGAAAATATGGCATGTGTGGACCACACAGGTAGGTGTAGGGGCGCCGCTATGTATGGTCACGTCCGATGTTCACTTACGATTGCAAACGTCCATTGGTCACGGCCCACACCTATTAGGGCGACGAGCGCTAGGCCGTAGAGTACGGCTCGGTCGAGCTGATATCTATTCGTCGTGACCGAAGGAACCAGATGACAAAAAAATCGAGGGCCCCACCACATAAAAATGTAAAAATGGTTTGTACTCGCACTAGTAGGGAAACTCCATCCGTGGAAATTTACCATGGTTTGGCAACGTGCAAAAATTACTATGGCTTGGCTATGCAAAAGTACCTACAAGCCCAAAACGACGTTTTATGCGGAAAATATGGCATGTGTGGACCACACGGGTAGGTGTAGGGGCGCCGCTATGTATGGTCGCGTCCGATGTTCACTTATGATTGCAAACGTCCATTGGTCACGGCCCACACCTATTAGGGCGACGAGCGCTAGGCCGTAGAGTACGGCTCGGTCGAGCTGATATCTATTCGTCGTGACCGAAGGAATCAGATGACAAAAAAATCGAGGGCCCCACCACATAAAAATGTAAAAATGGTTTGTACTCGCACTAGTAGGGAAACTCCATCCGTGGAAATTTACCATGGTTTGGCAACGTGCAAAAATTACTATGGCTTGGCTATGCAAAAGTACCTACAAGCCCAAAACGACGTTTTATGCGGAAAATATGGCATGTGTGGACCACACGGGTAGGTGTAGGGGCGCCGCTATGTATGGTCGCGTCCGATGTTCACTTACGATTGCAAACGTCCATTGGTCACGGCCCACACCTATTAGGCGACGAGCGCTAGGCCGTAGAGTACGGCTCGGTCGAGCTGATATCTATTCGTCGTGACCGAAGGAACCGGATGACAAAAAAATCGAGGGCCCCACCACATAAAAATGTAAAAATGGTTCGTACTCGCACTAGTAGGGAAACTCCATCCGTGGAAATTTACCATGGTTTGGCAATGTGCAAAAATTACTATGGCTTGGCTATGCAAAAGTACCTACAAGCCCAAAACGACGTTTTATGCGGAAAATATGGCATGTGTGGACCACACGGGTAGGTGTAGGGGCGCCGCTATGTATGGTCGCGTCCGATGTTCACTTACGATTGCAAACGTCCATTGGTCATGGCCCACACCTATTAGGGCGACGAGCGCTAGGCCGTAGAGTACGGCTCGGTCGAGCGGATATCTATTCGTCGTGACCGAAGGAATCGGATGTCAAAAAAATCGAGGGCCCCACCACATAAAAATGTAAAAATGGTTCGTACTCGCACTAGTAGGGAAACTCCATCCGTGGAAATTTACCATGGTTTGGCAACGTGCAAAAATTACTATGGCTTGGCTATGCAAAAGTACCTACAAGCCCAAAACGACGTTTTATGCGGAAAATATGGCATGTGTGGACCACACGGGTAGGTGTAGGGGCGCCGCTATGTATGGTCGCGTCCGATGTTCACTTACGATTGCAAACGTCCATTGGTCACGGCCCACACCTATTAGGGCGACGAGCGCTAGGCCGTAGAGTACTGCTCGGTCGAGCGGATATCTATTCGTCGTGACCGAAGGAATCGGATGTCAAAAAAATCGAGGGCCCCACCACATAAAAATGTAAAAATGGTTCGTACTCGCACTAGTAGGGAAACTCCATCCGTGGAAATTTACCATGGTTTGGCAACGTGCAAAAATTACTATGGCTTGGCTATGCAAAAGTACCTACAAGCCCAAAACGACGTTTTATGCGGAAAATATGGCATGTGTGGACCACACGGGTAGGTGTAGGGGCGCCGCTATGTATGGTCGCGTCCGATGTTCACTTACGATTGCAAACGTCCATTGGTCATGGCCCACACCTATTAGGGCGACGAGCGCTAGGCCGTAGAGTACGGCTCGGTCGAGCGATATCTATTCGTCGTGACCGAAGGAATCGAGATGACAAAAAAATCGAGGGCCCCACCACATAAAAATGTAAAAATGGTTTGTACTCGCACTAGTAGGGAAACTCCATCCGTGGAAATTTACCATGGTTTGGCAACGTGCAAAAATTACTATGGCTTGGCTATGCAAAAGTACCTACAAGCCCAAAACGACGTTTTATGCGGAAAATATGGCATGTGTGGACCACACGGGTAGGTGTAGGGGCGCCGCTATGTATGGTCGCGTCCGATGTTCACTTACGATTGCAAACGTCCATTGGTCATGGCCCACACCTATTAGGGCGACGAGCGCTAGGCCGTAGAGTACGGCTCGGTCGAGCGGATATCTATTCGTCGTGACCGAAGGAACCGGATGACAAAAAAATCGAGGGCCCCACCACATAAAAATGTAAAAATGGTTCGTACTCGCACTAGTAGGGAAACTCCATCCATGGAAATTTACCATGGTTTGGCAATGTGCAAAAATTACTATGGCTTGGCTATGCAAAAGTACCTACAAGCCCAAAACGACGTTTTATGCGGAAAATATGGCATGTGTGGACCACACGGGTAGGTGTAGGGCGCCGCTATGTATGGTCGCGTCCGATGTTCACTTACGATTGCAAACGTCCATTGGTCACGGCCCACACCTATTAGGGCGACGAGCGCTAGGCCGTAGAGTACGGCTCGGTCGAGCGATATCTATTCGTCGTGACCGAAGGAACCGGATGACAAAAAAATCGAGGGCCCCACCACATAAAAATGTAAAAATGGTTCGTACTCGCACTAGTAGGGAAACTCCATCCGTGGAAATTTACCATGGTTTGGCAACGTGCAAAAATTACTATGGCTTGGCTATGCAAAAGTACCTACAAGCCCAAAACGACGTTTTATGCGGAAAATATGGCATGTGTGGACCACACGGGTAGGTGTAGGGCGCCGCTATGTATGGTCGCGTCCGATGTTCACTTACGATTGCAAACATCCATTGGTCACGGCCCACACCTATTAGGGGCGACGAGCGCTAGGCCGTAGAGTACGGCTCGGTCGAGCGATATCTATTCGTCGTGACCGAAGGAACCGGATGACAAAAAAATCGAGGGCCCCACCACATAAAAATGTAAAAATGGTTCGTACTCGCACTAGTAGGGAAACTCCATCCGTGGAAATTTACCATGGTTTGGCAACGTGCAAAAATTACTATGGCTTGGCTATGCAAAAGTACCTACAAGCCCAAAACGACGTTTTATGCGGAAAATATGGCATGTGTGGACCACACGGGTAGGTGTAGGGGCGCCGCTATGTATGGTCGCGTCCGATGTTCACTTACGATTGCAAACGTCCATTGGTCACGGCCCACACCTATTAGGGCGACGAGCGCTAGGCCGTAGAGTACGGCTCGGTCGGCGATATCTATTCGTCGTGACCGAAGGAACGGATGACAAAAAAATCGAGGGCCCCACCACATAAAAATGTAAAAATGGTTCGTACTCGCACTAGTAGGGAAACTCCATCCGTGGAAATTTACCATGGTTTGGCAATGTGCAAAAATTACTATGGCTTGGCTATGCAAAAGTACCTACAAGCCCAAAACGACGTTTTATGCGGAAAATATGGCATGTGTGGACCACACGGGTAGGTGTAGGGGCGCCGCTATGTATGGTCGCGTCCGATGTTCACTTACGATTGCAAACGTCCATTGGTCACGGCCCACACCTATTAGGGCGACGAGCGCTAGGCCGTAGAGTACGGCTCGGTCGAGCGATATCTATTCGTCGTGACCGAAGGAATCAGATGACAAAAAAATCGAGGGCCCCACCACATAAAAATGTAAAAATGGTTTGTACTCGCACTAGTAGGGAAACTCCATCCGTGGAAATTTACCATGGTTTGGCAACGTGCAAAAATTACTATGGCTTGGCTATGCAAAAGTACCTACAAGCCCAAAACGACGTTTTATGCGGAAAATATGGCATGTGTGGACCACACGGGTAGGTGTAGGGGCGCCGCTATGTATGGTCGCGTCCGATGTTCACTTACGATTGCAAACGTCCATTGGTCACGGCCCACACCTATTAGGGCGACGAGCGCTAGGCCGTAGAGTACGGCTCGGTCGAGCTGATATCTATTCGTCGTGACCGAAGGAACCGGATGACAAAAAAATCAAGGGCCCCACCACATAAAAATGTAAAAATGGTTTGTACTCGCACTAGTAGGGAAACTCCATCCATGGAAATTTACCATGGTTTGGCAACGTGCAAAAATTACTATGGCTTGGCTATGCAAAAGTACCTACAAGCCCAAAACGACGTTTTATGCGGAAAATATGGCATGTGTGGACCACACGGGTAGGTGTAGGGGCGCCGCTATGTATGGTCGCGTCCGATGTTCACTTACGATTGCAAACGTCCATTGGTCACGGCCCACACCTATTAGGGCGACGAGCGCTAGGCCGTAGAGTACGGCTCGGTCGAGCGATATCTATTCGTCGTGACCGAAGGAATCGGATGACAAAAAAATCGAGGGCCCCACCACATAAAAATGTAAAAATGGTTTGTACTCGCACTAGTAGGGAAACTCCATCCGTGGAAATTTACCATGGTTTGGCAACGTGCAAAAATTACTATGGCTTGGCTATGCAAAAGTACCTACAAGCCCAAAACGACGTTTTATGCGGAAAATATGGCATGTGTGGACCACACGGGTAGGTGTAGGGGCGCCGCTATGTATGGTCGCGTCCGATGTTCACTTACGATTGCAAACGTCCATTGGTCACGGCCCACACCTATTAGGGCGACGAGCGCTAGGCCGTAGAGTACGGCTCGGTCGAGCGATATCTATTCGTCGTGACCGAAGGAACCGGATGACAAAAAAATCGAGGGCCCCACCACATAAAAATGTAAAAATGGTTCGTACTCGCACTAGTAGGGAAACTCCATCCGTGGAAATTTACCATGGTTTGGCAATGTGCAAAAATTACTATGGCTTGGCTATGCAAAAGTACCTACAAGCCCAAAACGACGTTTTATGCGGAAAATATGGCATGTGTGGACCACACGGGTAGGTGTAGGGGCGCCGCTATGTATGGTCGCGTCCGATGTTCACTTACGATTGCAAACGTCCATTGGTCATGGCCCACACCTATTAGGGCGACGAGCGCTAGGCCGTAGAGTACGGCTCGGTCGAGCGATATCTATTCGTCGTGACCGAAGGAACCGGATGACAAAAAAATCGAGGGCCCCACCACATAAAAATGTAAAAATGGTTCGTACTCGCACTAGTAGGGAAACTCCATCCGTGGAAATTTACCATGGTTTGGCAACGTGCAAAAATTACTATGGCTTGGCTATGCAAAAGTACCTACAAGCCCAAAACGACGTTTTATGCGGAAAATATGGCATGTGTGGACCACACGGGTAGGTGTAGGGGCGCCGCTATGTATGGTCGCGTCCGATGTTCACTTACGATTGCAAACGTCCATTGGTCACGGCCCACACCTATTAGGGCGACGAGCGCTAGGCCGTAGAGTACGGCTCGGTCGAGCGATATCTATTCGTCGTGACCGAAGGAACCGGATGACAAAAAAATCGAGGGCCCCACCACATAAAAATGTAAAAATGGTTGTACTCGCACTAGTAGGGAAACTCCATCCGTGGAAATTTACCATGGTTTGGCAACGTGCAAAAATTACTATGGCTTGGCTATGCAAAAGTACCTACAAGCCCAAAACGACGTTTTATGCGGAAAATATGGCATGTGTGGACCACACGGGTAGGTGTAGGGCGCCGCTATGTATGGTCGCGTCCGATGTTCACTTACGATTGCAAACGTCCATTGGTCACGGCCCACACCTATTAGGGCGACGAGCGCTAGGCCGTAGAGTACGGCTCGGTCGAGCGATATCTATTCGTCGTGACCGAAGGAATCGAGATGACAAAAAAATCGAGGGCCCCACCACATAAAAATGTAAAAATGGTTCGTACTCGCACTAGTAGGGAAACTCCATCCGTGGAAATTTACCATGGTTTGGCAATGTGCAAAAATTACTATGGCTTGGCTATGCAAAAGTACCTACAAGCCCAAAACGACGTTTTATGCGGAAAATATGGCATGTGTGGACCACACGGGTAGGTGTAGGGGCGCCGCTATGTATGGTCGCGTCCGATGTTCACTTACGATTGCAAACGTCCATTGGTCATGGCCCACACCTATTAGGGCGACGAGCGCTAGGCCGTAGAGTATGGCTCGGTCGAGCTGATATCTATTCGTCGTGACCGAAGGAACCAGATGACAAAAAAATCGAGGGCCCCACCACATAAAAATGTAAAAATGGTTCGTACTCGCACTAGTAGGGAAACTCCATCCGTGGAAATTTACCATGGTTTGGCGATTACGCCGTCGACAAGTGTTGATTGATGGATTAGCCACCGGCGCCGGGACACCGAAGCACTGCGGGAGGGGCTTCGGTGCCTTAGCCGAATCACCACCGGGTGGCCGGTGATACGTTTTGCTTGTGCAGGGACACGACGCCGCTGCTCCTGTGAAGATTGCTCGCTGCCTGGTGGGCCTGGGGTTGTCGGCCATTCGGACTGCAACCCGAAAAAGCACCAAGAAGACTGTTATGCCCCCGCTACATACCTACGTGAGAAATCAGGAGAAGCGGCTCGAGGGCATTATAGTCATGTAAATGCCTACGGGCTCCTATAAATACGGCCCTGATGGGACTGTAAAAGGGATCGGAATATAATGGAATGCATCGAGCTTTTGTTCTGTCCATTCGGTGTTCCGTGTGTCATTTCGTAGCTAGATTCAGCATCACTCGTTGAGTAAATTCGGGTCTACCACCGGAGGGGGTTCTAAGGTTTTGCCTTAGAACAACATTGGCACCCACCGTGGTTGTCACCGAACATACCATGGCTCCGAAAGGCAAGGCGAAGACAGGTGCAGGGTCATCCAAGGAACCTGCAGCCACAGATTCGGTTGCACCTACCGAAGTTCTGCAGCAGTCCGGTACGTTGCAATCGGGAGTATCCATTCAGCAAGCCGAAGGTGCGGCGGCACCAGCATTGACCAACGACGCAGCGGTCTAGTACAATCAAGAGGGCGGCACAAGCGAACTTGGTGCACTAGGAGGTGCGCTCCCGGAGGCCCGCATAACCGAAGACCCCGAAGAAGAAGAAACCGAAGAGCCCGAGGGATCGGACGTACAAAACGCCCGGCTACTGAAGCAGTTAGAAGAGCAGTCCGCCAAGGTGAATGCCACGGCAAAGCATCGCGATCGATTTGCGAGCCCAAACGGCGACACAAAACCGAATGCTGGCAACCCAAGAGGCAATCAACCAAGCAAGAGAAGAAGCAGAGAAACTAGAAAGGGAAATTCGGACCCTCCGATCATCCTCGGGGAAGAATCAAGAGAAAGATGTTATCATTCTGGGAGAAAAATCACGAAGGGAAATAGCCGAAGCAATAGACTTGGCATCCCCATTATCACTGGAAATCCAAAGATGTCCTTGGCCACTGGGTTACAGACCGAAGTTGCCAAGTTTCAATGGGCAATCCAACCCGAGAAGATTTATTACTAGTTATGAAGCATGTGTCCATTCGGCTGGCGGCAACGGCATGATCCTCGCAAAATCGTTGGTCATGGCTTTAACAGATGTAGCATACGACTGGTTCGTGTCCCAACGACCGTTGTCAGTCACTTCATGGCATCAGGTGAAGGCGGATCTGCTCACCACCTTTCAGGGGTTCCAAACAGACAAGAAAACAAACGGATCTCATGAATCTTCCAAACGGACGACGAATCACCGTCAAAATACCTTGAGAGGATAATTCAGTTGAAAGCTCGTTGCCGAATGTGTCGACGATATTGTCATTGCCGCGGCGATCAAGGGATCAAGATAGGGCCCTGCGCTCAAGCCATGTCTGGTGTAGCACCAACAACAATCAAACAGCTGTTTGATCAGATGCGCCAGTTCGCTAGATCAGAGGAAGACTTAGTGCAACGGAAGGCAACACGGTATAACATCAAGCAGGCATCACCCAAGTCCAACCAACCGAATCAAGCAAACTCAGCGAAGAATGAGCCAAAGTCCACCGCCGTGAACAATGTGCGGGAAGACTCAACCCGTGAACCAACCGAACCAAACCAAAAACTTTGGTAACCGGGCGCGAGGCGGTAGAGGTTCCGGCGGCGGGCGCGGAAGGGGCAGAGGCAGAGGCCAGCCCAGAACGCAGTATTGTGTGGTGTGTGGCGAGGACAAGGGCCATACAACAAAAGAGTGCAAATATACCCAACTAGCAAAGGAGCAGCGGGAAAAGGACGAAGCAGCCAAACCGAACGAGGCAGGAAAGCACATTTATCACACCATGGCACCTCCTCAGCAAGCGTTTCACCATCCGGTCTTCACCCAAGCACCATGTAACCTGCCACCGGCGCAGGTATACCAGCAACCGATGGCATGGCCGATGCCCCATATGGCGCAATATCACCAACCTATGCCAATGCACAATCAGGCATTTCAGGCAGCCACATCATCTTCAGCCACAATTGATCGGCACGCAGCCGTAGCAGAAGAGCCAACGAATCCGTAAACTTCAAGAGAGCCGCAAATAGTCAACACGTCGCACCAACTAACATGATGAACTCCAGTGGGCATATCTACGCCATCACGGGTGGATCCAACTTGGAGCACGATAACAAGAGGGCCAGACGTGACTTTGTCAAGAGAGTATTGACCATCTCACCAAAAACGCCGATAGCGCACCCTGCTTGGAAGACAACCCCTATCACCTTTTCGGAATCCGACTTCAGAGTGAAGGACTTCCCACACTGTGATGCCTTGGTAGTTACAGCGTATGTCGGAGGATATACCCTCCACAACATTCTGATCGACAACGGCAGTTCAGCAGACATACTCTTCACCAAGGCATTTGACAGTATGAAACTAGACCGAAAAACACTTGACCAGGCAGGGAACCCCCTATTCGGTTTTGGTGGAAGGAGAATCGATGCGATTGGCAAGAAAACAATCACGGTTGCGTTCAGCGAGGATACAAAAGTCAGAGCGGAAGAAATCGCATTCGATATAGTCGACATTGATTACCCGTATACAGCCATTTTCGGTAGAGGTATCATCAGCAAATTCGACATGGTGATTCGGCAAACTCACCTGTGTATGGAAATACCTTCACCCACCGGCATCATTTCGGTATTCGGAGATCAGATCTCAGCAAGGAGAATCGACGGAAAACCCATACCAGGATACAGCATGGTGCATGAGGTGAAATCCAAACTCAAACAGAAGGAAGAGGAAGACCAAAGTAACAACAAAGAGCCAAAGGCGCTCCCCCAGAAGAAACAATTCGGGTGTCCTTGAGCCCGAATCGGCTCGACGAATGCGTCAATATCGGCGCAAGTTTGGGTAAGGGTGAAGCCTCAAGATTGACGGAATTCCGGCGGAAAACCGAGACGTGTTCGCTGGTCAACACGCGATCCGGGGAGTAGACCGAGGCCTTGCACAAGACAGCCTGAACGTGAACAGTCGGCCGGGCCCGAAAGCGAAGCTCCGCAAAATATCGACGAAAGAGTAGCAAAGAAGCAGCAGCCTGAAGTGCGAGAGGCTTTTGGATGCCGACGTAATCGAAAAGTGCAAGACCGAATGGCTAGCAAACGTGGTCATGGTAAAGAAGAAGAATGGCAAATGGCGAATGTGCGTTGATTTCACCGATCTCAACAAGCATTGCCCGAAGGACCCATATCCATTGCCCAGGATAGACAAATTGGTGGACATTGCGGCTGGTTGTGAGATAATGAGTTTGCTCGACTGTTTTTCGGGTTATCACCAGATATGGCTTGACCCGGAAGACCAGGAAAAGACAAGTTTCATCACACCAGATGGCACTTTTTGTTACAAGAGAATGCCCGAAAGGCTAAGGAACGCCGGACCGACTTTCTCCAGGTTAACTGACGAAATATTCCGGGAGCAGAAGAAGAAGAACAATCTCGTTTCCTATGTGGATGACATTGTGGTAAAGAGTGACCAAAGGGACGCACACATCGATGATCTCAGAGAAACATTCGCAAATCTGCGCTCAAGTGGCCTCAAACTTAACCCCGACAAGTGTGTATTCGGTATCGTTAGCAAAGGGAAGCTACTCGGTTGTTTGGTCTCCGCTGGGGTATAGAAGCTAACCGAAAAGATTGCAGCTATCGCAAACATGGTGCCGCCTCAAAACAGGAAGCAGGTGCAGAAACTCACAGGGAGAATTGCAGCCTTGAGCAGGTTCATATCAAGATCAGCCGAAAGGGATTACCATTTTTTAGAGCACTCCGGAATGCATCGACTTTCGGTTGGGGACCTGAACAACAGCAAGCTTTCGAGGAACTCAAGAAATATCTCACTAGACTCACCACACTGTCGAAGCCAACATCCGGAGCAACTCGATATTATATCTATCAAGCGGCACAGTTAAAGAAGCACAAAGCATTGATTGAGGAGAAGGAATATGAGGGTAAAATGCAACAATTCCCCATCTACTTCGTCTCGAAGCCCTTTCGGTGCTAAGGTGAATTACACCGAGCTGGAAAAGATTGCATACACAGTAGTGATGGCTTCCGTAAAGCTCAAGCACTATTTCCAAGCACACCCGATTCGGGTCTTATCATCTCGCCTTTGGAATCTTTATTTCGCAACACCGAAGCAATAGGCCGAATCGGCAAGTGGGCAGCCGAGCTGAATGAATACATAATATCATTTGAGCACAGATCAACCATCAAGTCACGGTGTTAGCGAGACTTCATAGCAGATTTGGACACCGAATGCGAATGACTCCACAAAGCGTTTGATGAACCCGAATGGACCGTACACTGCGACGGGTCGTGGTGTTCAGCAGCGCAGAATATCAGCCATACTGACACCACCGAATGGGCCAAGAATACGGTACGCAGCTAGGTTGCAGTTCCTCACCACGAACAACACAGCCGAATACGAAGTAGTACTGCTAGGGTTATGAAAGCTCAGAGCACTCGGAGTCCGATGTTGTGTGATTCGGTCTGACTCACAGGTAGTGGTCGGCCATGTCCAGAAAGAATACACAGCAAAGGACCCCGAGCTAGCCACATACCTGGCCACCGTAAGGAGAATGGAGAAATATTTCACAGTTTCACCCTAAAGTATATTCCAAGGTCGGAGAACACCGAAGCCGATGAGTTAGCAAAAGCGCAGCCAATGCCAGTCCATTGCCCGGTGATGTCTTTTACCAAGTCCTAACAGTCAAAGGTCGTCAAGGAAGAAGAAGAGTCACCCTCGGTCGTTCATGCAATCGCAAGCGACGACGGAGGGCGCCATCCGGGCATACCTCAACGGTTCATACGAACCAGCCTCAAAGAAAGATATGCACCGAATGAACTCCAGGACGAAGCAATTCTCCATTATTGGGGAAAACATGTACAAGGAAGGTGTAGTCGCTCCAATGCTCAAGTGCATAAGTAGAGGAGAAGGGAAACAGCTGCTCACCGAGATACATTCGGGTTCATGTGGAGCTCACAGAGGTCATCACGAAATTGCCCATAGAGCAATGAGGCAGGGATTCTATTGGCCGACGGCCGTAATCGACGCTAAAGAGATTGTGAAAACATGCAGGGGGTGTCAGATGTTCGCAAAGAAGCAGAATTCTCCAGCTAACCCTATGTCACCTGTATTCCCGACCTGGCCGCTTCAGCGTTGGGGTGTAGACATCGTTGGACCGTTACCCCTAGCTCCCGGGAACCTCAAATATGCAGCAGGTGGCTCGGAGTACTTCACCAAATGGGTGGAAGCCAAGCCGCTAGCTAAGATAACTTCGGGGACTTTGGTGAATTTCATATGGCGCGAATCATCATCGCCGATTCGGGGTACCCTCGTACATCACGGTTGACAACGGCAAACAATTTGACTCGGCACAATTCGAACGTTTTGTGAAGAGTTGGGGATTAAACGTCATTCGCTTTGGGGAATCACCCGGAGTCGAATGGGGGCGGTTGAAAGAGTAAATGGTGATATTTTCACTACCATCTCAAAGACGCTCGAGGAATCAAAGAAAGGGAAATGGGCCCAAGAGCTGGTCACCGCCGTTTGGGGTCACAATGTCTCCGGTCCGTCAGCTACGGGTTTCACCCCATTTCGGCTGTTGTTTGGTGAAGAAGCCATAACGCCAGAGGAAGTAAGGATGGGCTCGTTCAGAACAGAGATATCGCCCACCAACCCGATTCAGAGAATGGTAGACGTAGAAACGTCAGACCAAAGGAAGCTTCAGGCCGCAGATAATCTAGACAAATATCACGCCGAAACCAAAAGTTGGAGAGATAAGAAAATCCTGAGGAAAGACATTAATCCGGGGGACATGGTTCTTATCCGCCAACCCCGGATAAACAAGGCAAGCCGAGTCACCATGGTACGGACCGTACATCGTGGCAAGAAGGGTCAAGACCGGCGTATTCACCTTGGTAACCGAAGATGGAAGCGAATCAGCCCACACTTGGAATGCGAGATAAGCGTCGATTCTATCCATGACTATGGCGTGCTCCGAAAGGGAGATGTAATAATTTAATTTCATGTAATTTCGGTACTCTTGCCTAAAGACATTCGGGGCTCGCACTCTTTTTCCTCACTGAGGTTTTTTAATGAGGCATCCCATGTAATAAGTTTAACTTCGTCTATGGTTATGCTTCGCGGAATTATATTCATGTCTGCGACACAGCTACCGAATACGCTTCGGTTGGCAACAATAGGAAAAGGTTGTAAGCAACCTATAAAGCCAAAGAACTGGGAACTCCTGCGGAAACAGCAGGAGATATCCCAAACGTACGAGATAAGTCCGTACGATTGGTTGTATGACCGAGTTACTCGAAAGGCGTAACATCGGCTACACAATCACCGAAAACGGTCGTGCAACAAGCGCCGTCCATATATTCGGTATCAATTTAAAAGGTTGCAACAACCAAAACAAGCCGAAAGGGCAAGAAAAACCCCCAACACACAGTCATGTGCGTTGCAACAGGAGTAATTAATAACGAAAAGTACCTGTTAAAATTTAATAGCCAAGGTAGTTCAATGTAATTATGAACCCTAGGGTCTGAGTAACCCTATATAAGAGCACCCAAAACTCTCTCGCAGATCATTCCATCAAGAATGTCCTAGCTCAAACATGAGAGAGGTGTTAAGTCATTGTCAAATAGGCATGAGAGGCTTCAGGAAGGAGCGAACTCGGGTGGCAGAGAGATACACCACATTTGGTTTTAGTGTTCCTGGTGAGGACAATTCGGTCCTCACAAGATATACCTCGCGGGCACGATCCCAAGGTCGACCCGGCTCGGGTCCGCCAAGTGGCCGAAAAGCACGCGCCCTTCACCGCGTTCTGTTCTGCACGACCATGTGCCAGTTAATGGTGATGTGAAATCATAATGAAGTTCCCATAGATCATGGTGCAACGCAGCGCGATGTCAGCATCGGGGCCTGTTGACGGGGCTTCGGTTAGCTAACCGAAGCCAATACCCCGCGTGTCTTGGCCGGTGTCAGCAGCCACGAGAGCAACCGCATCCACCACGGGTTTTCGCATCCTAGCCACAACCGCGAGCCACATGCCGGCCTCGGTCAAACCAAAGATATTTGGGTGGTGATGCGCACCCTTCAATTGTAGCAAAGTGCACACTTGTAATAAGAGAATAAAGAGAAATATTACTACATTCTTGTTTAAAACTATTCCCCCAGTCCAAAAAGACGGGGCGGAATGGTTTGCAGGACTTAATTACCGAATCCTACAAACACCAATTCGGTGCAATGGCCGTACAATTCGGACTAAGCTAAGCAGCGTGCACCCCTTCGGTCTAAAAAGCCGGGGCGGGACGGCGCTTTCCAAACACACCTCAATCAGGTATGAACACCGAAGGGTGCCACGACAACTATACACTACGCTTGGCACGTACTTGGCTTTGAAAAAGCAACAACCGCCATACGGTGGTGATTCGGTTACGCAAACCGAATCCTCACTTAAGTTTAACTACTCATTCGCTCTTCGATCTAAAAAGACGGGGCGGGATGGCGCTTTTCAAAACACATATTCGGTTCGAAGACCGAAGAGCATCACACATCAAAGTAAACGCCAAATCCAGCAACGCGCATTCGGTCAGACTAAACATTAATACCGAAATTATCATTCTAGGCAATTCGGCTTTAAGAGCCGAAGCCACATTCCAACTTAAACTTGTAGCAATACAAAACACCCACATACGACCAACACACTGGCCGAATAAGTTCAACAAACTTGACAGAGTATTACACAAGTCACGACCACATAGCTCAAATCCTGTGCGCGAGGAAGAGGCGTTCAAAGCGGGAGCCCCATGAAGGTCGGCAGCCGAAGCGGATTCGGGTTGCTCTCTTTCATTCTGGGCGCCAAGTGCCTGTGCTTCGGCGGCAGGATCCTCGGCAGAAGCATGAGGAGCTTCGGGAGTGCCAACCGGTGTCTGCACGGCTGGGGAACCCTCCCGGGCATTCCGCTCCTCCATATAAGCCTCGACCCTAGCTTTGATAGCTGGCCGCTCACTAGGATCCTGCGAATTGCAATATGAGTCATGTCAATTTCGGCAACAATAGCCGAATACGCAGGACACACCGAATGCCAAAACCAAACATGATAGTACAAGTCAGTTACCCTGGCGCAAGCATAAGCAGCCCGAAGCAGCGCCAAGTCTCGCCCCCCGGCTTCGGTGCAGAATAAATCAAAAAACCACCTTTTTGCGATAGTTTGAACATCTTCATCAGGCTTCCAGTACCTCATGGCATCTCCGAAGCATGTGGCTCTAGCAAAGTGGTCACAGCCCTCCTCCTTCACCGCTTTCATTAGAGCACGGGCGGTTTCAAAACCAGCATACTCGCGGCCCAGTTGGATGACATGGTCGAGCTGGGACATCTCTTGATTAAGAAACTGAATCTTTGCAAGCGCCGATTCGGTAGCAGCAGGGGGCTCGCAGTCTCCACCAACGCCATTTAAGATTCGGCGGACTAAGAGTGTTAGCTCATCCAGCTTCTCACCAGCAGCGCATTCGGCAGCTTGGCCCCTTTCGGCAGCACGACGCGCATCCCGCTCAAGTTGCTTCTGGGTCTCTAGAGCGGCTTCGGCTTGCCTCTGGGCATCAAAGGCCGCTTCGGTTTTCCCAACCTCTTGGGCAAGAAGGCCTTCGGTGTCCGCCAGTTTGGCCTCCAGCCGCTTAATTCCCTTCTCCCGAAGGAGAAGTTGCTTCTCGGCATGGGCAAGGGTGGCATGGCCCGCTTTAGCAAAGACGCCGGACAGACCGAAGCCTCGCGGGAAAATAAGAAGATAAGCACCCATACTAGCGTAAATTCTTGGGAAATAGGAAATCAAACATTTGGGCGATTCGGGATACTTACCGAAATAGCATGAAAGTTAATCGCCGAAAGCATTTCGTTTCGGTCCGTCGCCAGCAGGGCTTGTTCGGTCTGGCTGGCCGAAAAGGATGAGCCACACTCTTGATCGAATCATAAAGCAGCTTGGGAGGGCAGAATACCCACTTCGCGGGGGTCCACATACGCCACCAAACGAGCGTCAGAGTCAACTCCTAAAGCACGAGCAAGTTCGTAAGTCTCTTCCCTGTCGGGGCTGTGCTCGTCAGCAGAGCACGAGCCTGAGTACACCTTCATTGGGCCAAACCAAAAGCTTGACGGCTCAAGGGAAACAAACCCCTTGCCGAATAAGACATTCGGAGACATCTCCGGTGTCATGCGCGTAGATTCGGCATGAAACCGAGACTTACCATGACGACGACTAGCGGGGGTGATACTGTGATGCCCACCGGCAACCTCCAGCAAGCTACCCGAAGTAGCTTGAGCTGTCCTTTCGGTAGCCCGGGCACCAACTTCGGCGGGGGCACCGAGGCTTAGGCCACTGGTTGTCCCCCTAGGCGGAAGCTGCGAGGCGGGCGCCGAAGTAGCCCCATCACGAACCTTCCTCCTCTTAGATGGCACCTTGAAGCCGCTCACTGTCGGCAGATCATCGACCACCACATCACAGGCACTCTTCATCTTGCCGCCAGCCATGGATGAAGCCTCTTCACTGGATTCAGCAAATTCCTGCAAGACAGAGAAAACAACCGAATCAAAACAAGCCGAAACAAACAGTATAACGACAGCGGCTAAAACGAGTTAGTGGTTCAAGAAAGGTGCGAGCAAGAATTCCAAGCCAAGTCTTTCTACCGTATGCCCGGACACAACCGAATCAGCTTCAGCGCGACAATAACTTGATTGCGGCTCGTTCGTTTTTATGGGTTTCACCCATTCTCGCTTGGCAAGCGGGCGACATACCCGAACGTCTTCATCTTCTCGAAGTTGTTTCGGCGACCAACTTCATGGCGCCGTTGTGCTTCGGCTTGGCGCGTACTACGAACAACGTGAGCACCACGGCCTTGGTCCGGCCGCTTCCGCGACCGCGGTGCATTCGGTAGTGGAGCCGAATCAATTGTAGCATCAACTGCACGTCTTCTCATTGGGGGAAGCCGATCAGGGTACTCTACATTCATGCACTCCCAAATTCGGTTGAGGCGCCGAAGTGACCCAAGTTTAGCCATGCTCAAATCATACTCCTTGTCGTTTACGGGTCACATAGCCGATTGGCCCATTTCTCCATTTCTTTGACAAAATCGAATTTGAATCATACCGGCTGGTCGGGCTAGATTGACCGAGGGCCTCCGGTACCCTTGGTGATATGAGAAACCATCAAATCTCATGCTAGTACAAAGTGGCCACTCACCAAGAGAAAGCATCTCCTCTACAAGATCTCGGCTGGTTTGCCTTTCGGCCGTTTGCCGATAGGACTCGGCAGCATCATCGTCAGGCGGCCCCATAGCCATCTCCGGAACCGAAACAAGACCTTCCATCTGAGTCATAACCGAAACCAGAGGATGAGCTTTCGGGCGGTCTTGTTCCTTAGCGAGTGCAACATCGGCATTATCACAAACTCGGTAGTAAAACCAGTGCTTTTTCCAGTCTTGCCATTTGTTCTTGAAGGTGGGAACTATGCAGGCTGCCGTGTTACCTCGAGCAGGGACAAAGTTGTAAGAGCCCACCTCCAACCGAAGTTCTTTCGTCTCGGCATCATCAGTCCCATATGTGGAGTAGAGCTGAGTTTCATAGTGTCTAGTAAACACTAGCACGCTCAGTTGGCTGCCCATCATCTTCTGTGCCATGGCATAGCAGCTGAGGCACACAATAGCATTCGGTGTCGATGATGAATCAGTAAGTCAAACGCGTCCAAAACCTCCGAAACAAAACCCTCAAGGGGGAAGTGTAGCCCAGCCTTGAAATAGTCCCCGAACACGAGAGCTTCGGTGGGCTCGGGCTTTGGGTACTCTTGATCCCGGGAGAGCGGCTTCGGCTACGCTCATCGGCAGTCAAAATACCGTCACGTTGGTATTGATTGAGCATACGTACTGTGGATTTGGACCGGCCAAGGCGGCACGTCCAGCCAGTGTGCCTCGGTCCTTTCGGTGGCCTTGGCGGTCGGACGGGAGCAGATTCGGCTACCTCTTCAGCATGAGGAGCCGAACTACCTTCATCCCTGCCCTGAGCGGCACGGGCCTCTTTTTCACCCTCTGATGAGTCAAAGCATTCAACATATTCATCACCTTCCTCTTCATCAGTTTTTGTTTCATCAGATTCGGGCGCAGATTCGGGCAAAATAGCTCTGAGAGGCATTGGCCTTTTCCCTGGCGGAATGTTCTGCCCACTGCTTTCACTAGAACTCGACCCGGAAGCGGACTCAGAAGCCGAGACCGAATCATCACCCGTTTCGGCTCCAGAAGCCGAAGTATCAGCACTAGTTGGGACCCGCGACATTGTTAGCAATACACAGTGAAAAAACCCACCGCGACTATAAAAGGGAAAAATGGGGAATTAAAAATAAGGCAACAAATCCAAGTATACCGAATACGAAATTATGAACACTTCGGCAAAACCTTTCGTGACGAAGGACAAAAAGCAAGAAGTCGTTACTTTGGAGAAAACCGAAGGAGGACTTGGCGGAGAGAACGAAACATGCCAACGGGCTAGCAAGCCGAAGTTTCGTTTCGGAATAGGACGCACCGAATAGACAGCCGAAACAAAACAGCCGAAACGGACGCCTGAGCACCGATTCAACAAACCGAAACAGGTGCTAAGGCAACCGAATCATCAAGGGGGCTCAACGGCGCGCGCGGCGGAAAGTGACCGCTGGCGGTCAGGGGGGCCTTTTATAGGCACCTGCCGCGGGCCGTTCAGCGGTTAAGCTAACTTAACCGCCTGGCCGCGCATCCCGAGGTAGATCAACGGTAAAAAAATCATCCTCTCCACGGGACGGCGCTTGGTACTTCGGTTATCATAAGTCGGCGCGGCACCGAAGTGAAAAAACAATCAATTCGTTACCGCCGAGGGGCTACTGTTGGGTGACAACCGGGACCTGGGCACCCCGTCCCGCCGAAACGACGAGTTGTCGATTCGGTTGACCAAACCGAATCGGCCGCCGGGTCAATTCGGTCCGTTAAACCGGCCGATGGACGATGAACGGACGTTTCGGTCTATCAACCGAAGAGTACTAAGGGCGATTCAGTTGATTACGCTGTCTGATAGGTTGATTGATGGATTAGCCACCCGGGCGCCAGGACACCGAAGCACCTGGGCAGGAGGGGCTTCGGTGCCTTAGCCGAATCACCACCGGGTGGCCGGTGATACGTTTTGCTTGTGCAGGGACACGACGCGCCGCTCCCGTGAAGATTGCTCGCTCGCTGGTGGGCTCGGGGTTGTCGGCCATTCGGACCGCAACCTTAAAAGCACCAAGAAGACCGTTACGCCCCGCTACCTACCTACGTGAGAAATCGGGAGAAGCGGCTCGAGGGCATTATAGTCATGTAAATGCCTACGGGCTCCTATAAATACGGCCCCGATGGGACCGTAAAGGGATCGGAATATAATGGAATGCATCGAGCTTTTGTCTGGTCCATTACGTGTTCCGTGTGTCATTTCGTAGCTAGATTCAGCATCACTCGTTGAGTAAATTCGGGTCTACCACCGGAGGGGGTTCTAAGGTTTTGCCTTAGAACAACAGGCAGCATGCAAAATTACTAAGGCTTGGCTATGCAAAAGTACCTACAAGCCCACAACGACGTTTTATGCGGAAAATATGGCATGTGTGGACCACACGGGTAGGTGTAGGGGCGCCACTATGTATGGTCACGTCCGATGTTCACTTACGATTGCAAACGTCCATTGGACACGGCCCACACCTATTAGGGCGACGAGCGCTAGGCCGTAGAGTACGGCTCGGCCGAGCTGATATCTATTCGTCGTGACCGAAGGAACCGATGACAAAAAAAATCGAGGGCCCCACCACATAAAAATGTAAAAATGGTTCGTACTCGCACTAGTAGGAAAACTCCATCCGTGGAAATTTACCATGGTTTGGCAACGAGAAAAATTACTATGGCTTGGCTATGCAAAAGTACCTACAAGCCCAAAACGACGTTTTATGCGGAAAATATGGCATGTGTGGACCACACGGATAGGTGTAGGGGCGCCGCTATGTATGGTCGCGTCCGATGTTCACTTACGATTGTAAATGTCCATTGGTCACGGCCCACACCTATTAGGGCGACGAGCGCTAGGCCGTAGAGTACAGCTCGGTCGAGCTGATATCTATTCGTCGTGACCGAAGGAACCAGATGACAAAAAAATCGAGGGCCCCACCACATAAAAATGTAAAAATGGTTCGTACTCGCACTAGTAGGGAAACTCCATCCATGGAAATTTACCATGGTTTGGCAGCGTGCAAAATTACTATGGCTTGGCTATGCAAAAGTACCTACATGCCCGAAACGACATTTTATGCGGAAAATATGGCATGTGTGGACCACACGGGTAGGTGTAGGGGCGCCGCTATGTATGGTCACGTCCGATGTTCACTTACGATTGCAAACGTCCATTTGTCACGGCCCACACCTATTAGGGGCGATGAGCGCTAGGCCGTAGAGTACGGCTCGGCCGAGCCGATATCTATTCGTCGTGACCGAAGGAAACGTATGACAAAAAAATCGAGGGCCCCACCACATAAAAATGTAAAAATGGTTCATACTCGCACTAGTAGGGAAACTCCATCCGTGGAAATTTACCATGGTTTGGCAACGTGCATAAATTACTAAGGCTTGGCTATGAAAAAGTACCTACAAGCCCAAAATGACGTTTTATGCGGAAAATATGGCATGTGTGGACCACACAGGTAGGTGTAGGGGCGCCACTATGTATGGTCGCGTCTGATGTTCACTTACGATTGCAAACGTCCATTGGTCATGGCCCACGCCTATTAGGGCGACGAGCACTAGGCCGTAGAGTACGGCTCGGTCGAGCTGACATCTATTCGTCGTGACCGAAGGAACCAGATGACAAAAAAATCGAGGGCCCCACCACATAAAAATGTAAAAATGGTTCGTACTCGCACTAGTAGGGAACTCCATCTATGGAAATTTATCATGGTTTGGCAACGTGCAAAAATTACTATGGCTTGGCTATGCAAAGGTACCTACAAGCCCAAAACGACGTTTTATGCGGAAAATATGGCATGTGTGGACCACACGGGTAGGTGTAGGGGCGCCGCTATGTATGGTCGCGTCCGATGTTCACTTACGATTGAAAACGTCCATTGGTCATGGCCCACACCTATTAGGGCGACGAGCGCTAGGTCAGAGTACGGCCTTGGCCGAGCCGATATCTATTCGTCGTGACCGAAGGAACCGATGAAAAAAATCGAGGGCCCCACCACATAAAAATGTAAAATGGTTCATACTCACACTAGTAGGGAAACTCCATCCGTGGAAATTTACCATGGTTTGGCAACGTGCAAAAATTACTAAGGCTTGGCTATGCAAAAGTACCTACAAGCCCAAAATGACGTTTTATGCGGAAAATATGGCATGTGTGGACCACATGGGTAGGTGTAGGGGCGCCGCTATGTATGGTCGCATCTGATGTTCACTTACGATTGCAAACGTCCATTAGTCACAGCCCACGCCTATTAGGGTGACGAGCGCTAGGTCAGAGTACGGCTCTGGCCGAGCCGATATCTATTCGTCGTGACCGAAGGAACCGATGACAAAAAAATCGAGGGCCCCACCACATAAAAATGTAAAAATGGTTCGTACTCGCACTAGTAGGGAAACTCCATCCGTGGAAATTTACCATGGTTTGGCAACGTGCAAAAATTACTTTGGCTTGGCTATGCAAAAGTACCTACATGCCCAAAACGACGTTTTATGCGGAAAATATGGCATGTGTGGACCACACGGGTAGGTGTAGGGGCGCCGCTATGTATGGTCGCGTCCGATGTTCACTTACGATTGCAAATGTCCATTGGTCATGGCCCACACCTATTAGGGCGACGAGCGCTAGGCCGTAGAGTACGGCTCGGTCGAGCTGATATCTATTCGTCGTGACCGAAGGAACCAGATGACAAAAAAATCGAGGGCCCCACCACATAAAAATGTAAAAATGGTTCGTACTCGCACTAGTAGGGAAACTCCATCCGTGGAAATTTACCATGGTTGGGCAACGTGCATAAATTACTAAGGCTTGGCTATGCAAAAGTACCTACAAGCCCAAAATGACGTTTTATGCGGAAAATATGGCATGTGTGGACCACACGGGTAGGTGTAGGGGCGCCGCTATGTATGGTCGCGTCTGATGTTCACTTACGATTGCAAATGTCCATTGGTCACGGCCCACGCCTATTAGGGCGATGAGCGCTAGGCCGTAGAGTACGGCTCGGTCGAGCTGATATCTATTCATCGTGACCGAAGGAACCAGATGACAAAAAAATCGAGGGCCCCACCACATAAAAATGTAAAAATGGTTCGTACTCGCACTAGTAGGGAAACTCCATCCATGGAAATTTACCATGGTTTGGCAACGTGCAAAAATTACTTTGGCTTGGCTATGCAAAGGTACCTACAAGCCCAAAACGACGTTTTATGCGGAAAATATGGCATGTGTGGACCACACGGGTAGGTGTAGGGGCGCCGCTATGTATGGTCGCGTCCGATGTTCACTTACGATTGAAAACGTCCATTGGTCATGGCCCACACCTATTAGGGCGACGAGCGCTAGGCCGTAGAGTACGGCTCGGTCGAGCTGATATCTATTCGTCGTGACCGAAGGAACCAGATGAAAAAAAATCGAGGGCCCCACCACATAAAAATGTAAAATGGTTCATACTCGCACTAGTAGGGAAACTCCATCCGTGGAAATTTACCATGGTTTGGCAACGTGCAAAAATTACTAAGGCTTGGCTATGCAAAAGTACCTACAAGCCCAAAATGACGTTTTATGCGGAAAATATGGCATTTGTGGACCACACGGGTAGGTGTAGGGGCGCCGCTATGTATGGTCGTGTCTGATGTTCACTTACGATTGCAAACGTCCATTAGTCACAGCCCACGCCTATTAGGGCGACGAGCGCTAGGCCGTAGAGTACGGCTCGGTCGAGCTGATATCTATTCGTCGTGACCGAAGGAACCAGATGACAAAAAAATCGAGGGCCCCACCACATAAAAATGTAAAAATGGTTCGTACTCGCACTAGTAGGGAAACTCCATCCGTGGAAATTTACCATGGTTTGGCAACGTGCAAAAATTACTTTGGCTTGGCTATGCAAAAGTACCTACAAGCCCAAAACGACGTTTTATGCGGAAAATATGGCATGTGTGGACCACACGGGTAGGTGTAGGGGCGCCGCTATGTATGGTCGCGTCCGATGTTCACTTACGATTGCAAATGTCCATTGGTCATGGCCCACACCTATTAGGGCGACGAGCGCTAGGTCAGAGTACGGCTCTTGGCCGAGCCGATATCTATTCGTCGTGACCGAAGGAACCAGATGACAAAAAAATCGAGGGCCCCACCACATAAAAATGTAAAAATGGTTCGTACTCGCACTAGTAGGGAAACTCCATCCGTGGAAATTTACCATGGTTTGGCAACGTGCATAAATTACTAAGGCTTGGCTATGCAAAAGTACCTACAAGCCCAAAATGACGTTTTATGCGGAAAATATGGCATGTGTGGACCACACGGGTAGGTGTAGGGCGCCGCTATGTATGGTCGCGTCCGATGTTCACTTACGATTGCAAATGTCCATTGGTCACGGCCCACACCTATTAGGGCGATGAGCGCTAGGCCAGAGTACGGCCTCGGCCGAGCCGATATCTATTCATCGTGACCGAAGGAACCGGATGACAAAAAAATCGAGGGCCCCACCACATAAAAATGTAAAAATGGTTCATACTCGCACTAGTAGGGAAACTCCATCCATGGAAATTTACCATGGTTTGGCAACGTGCAAAAATTACTTTGGCTTGGCTATGCAAAGGTACCTACAAGCCCAAAACGACGTTTTATGCGGAAAATATGGCATGTGTGGACCACACGGGTAGGTGTAGGGGCGCCGCTATGTATGGTCGCGTCCGATGTTCACTTACGATTGAAAACGTCCATTGGTCAGGGCCCACACCTATTAGGGCAACGAGCGCTGTAGAGTACGGCTCGGTCGAGCTGATATCTATTCGTCGTGACCGAAGGAACCAGATGACAAAAAAATCGAGGGCCCCACCACATAAAAATGTAAAAATGGTTCATACTCGCACTAGTAGGGAAACTCCATCCGTGGAAATTTACCATGGTTTGGCAACGTGCAAAAATTACTAAGGCTTGGCTATGCAAAAGTACCTACAAGCCCAAAATGACGTTTTATGCGGAAAATATGGCATTTGTGGACCACACGGGTAGGTGTAGGGGCGCCGCTATGTATGGTCGTGTCCGATGTTCACTTACGATTGCAAACGTCCATTGGTCATGGCCCACGCCTATTAGGGCGACGAGCGCTAGGCCGTAGAGTACGGCTCGGCCGAGCCGATATCTATTCGTCGTGACCGAAGGAACCGGATGACAAAAAAATCGAGGGCCCCACCACATAAAAATGTAAAAATGGTTCATACTCGCACTAGTAGGGAAACTCCATCCGTGGAAATTTACCATGGTTTGGCAACGTGCAAAAATTACTATGGCTTGGCTATGCAAAAGTACCTACAAGCCCAAAACGACGTTTTATGCGGAAAATATGGCATGTGTGGACCACACGGGTAGGTGTAGGGCGCCGCTATGTATGGTCGCGTCCGATGTTCACTTACGATTGCAAATGTCCATTGGTCATGGCCCACACCTATTAGGGCGACGAGCGCTAGGCCGTAGAGTACGGCTCGGCCGAGCCGATATCTATTCGTCGTGACCGAAGGAACCGGATGACAAAAAAATCGAGGGCCCCACCACATAAAAATGTAAAAATGGTTCATACTCGCACTAGTAGGGAAACTCCATCCGTGGAAATTTACCATGGTTTGGCAACGTGCAAAAATTACTAAGGCTTGGCTATGCAAAAGTACCTACAAGCCCAAAATGACGTTTTATGCGGAAAATATGGCATGTGTGGACCACACGGGTAGGTGTATGTATGGGCGCGTTCACTTACGATTATGTATGGTCTAGGCCGTCCGATGTTCACTTACGATTGACAAACGAGGGTCCATTGGTCACTAGTAGGGCCCACACCTATTGGCAACGTGCAAAAAGGCTATGCAAAAGACGAGCAAGCCCAAAAGCGGAAAATATGGCATGTGTGGACCACACGGGTAGAGTACGGCTATGTATGGTCGAGTCCGATGTTCACTTCGATTCGTCCATTTGTCACGGCCCACACCTATTAGGGCAACGAGCGACCGAAGGAACCGATGACAAAAAAATCGAGGGCCCCACCACATAAAAATGTAAAAATGGTTCATACTCGCACTAGTAGGGAAACTCCATCCGTGGAAATTTACCATGGTTTGGCAACGTGCAAAAATTACTAAGGCTTGGCTATGCAAAAGTACCTACAAGCCCAAAATGACGTTTTATGCGGAAAATATGGCATGTGTGGACCACACGGGTAGGTGTAGGGGCGCCACTATGTATGGTCGCGTCCGATGTTCACTTACGATTGCAAACGTCCATTGGTCATGGCCCACACCTATTAGGGCGACGAGCGCTAGGCCAGAGTACGGCCGGTCGAGCGATATCTATTCGTCGTGACCGAAGGAACCGATGACAAAAAAATCGAGGGCCCCACACATAAAAATGTAAAAATGGTTCGTACTCGCACTAGTAGGGAAACTCCATCCGTGGAAATTTACCATGGTTTGGCAACGTGCAAAAATTACTATGGCTTGGCTATGCAAAGGTACCTACAAGCCCAAAACGACGTTTTATGCGGAAAATATGGCATGTGTGGACCACACGGGTAGGGTGTAGGGGCGCCGCTATGTATGGTCGCGTCCGATGTTCACTTACGATTGAAAACGTCCATTGGTCATGGCCCACACCTATTAGGGCGACGAGCGCTAGGCCGTAGAGTACGGCTCTTGGCCGAGCCGATATCTATTCGTCGTGACCGAAGGAACCGGATGACAAAAAAATCGAGGGCCCCACCACATAAAAATGTAAAAATGGTTCATACTCGCACTAGTAGGGAAACTCCATCCGTGGAAATTTACCATGGTTTGGCAACGTGCAAAAATTACTATGGCTTGGCTATGCAAAAGTACCTACAAGCCCAAAACGACGTTTTATGCGGAAAATATGGCATGTGTGGACCACACGGGTAGGTGTAGGGGCGCCGCTATGTATGGTCGCGTCCGATGTTCACTTACGATTGCAAACGTCCATTGGTCATGGCCTACACCTATTAGGGCGACGAGCGCTAGGCCGTCAGAGTACGGCTTGGCCGAGCCGATATCTATTCGTCGTGACCGAAGGAACCGGATGACAAAAAAATCGAGGGCCCCACCACATAAAAATGTAAAAATGGTTCATACTCGCACTAGTAGGGAAACTCCATCCGTGGAAATTTACCATGGTTTGGCAACGTGCAAAAATTACTAAGGCTTGGCTATGCAAAAGTACCTACAAGCCCAAAACGACGTTTTATGCGGAAAATATGGCATGTGTGGACCACACGGGTAGGTGTAGGGGCGCTGCTATGTATGGTCGTCGATGTTCACTTATAATTGCAAACGTCCATTGGTCATGGCCCACACCTATTAGGGCGACGAGCGCTAGGCCGTAGAGTACGGCTCGGCCGAGCCGATATCTATTCGTCGTAACCGAAGGAACCAGATGACAAAAAAATCGAGGGCCCCACCACATAAAAATGTAAAAATGGTTCGTACTCGCACTAGTAGGGAAACTCCATCCGTGGAAATTTACCATGGTTTGGCAACGTGCAAAAATTACTATGGCTTGGCTATGCAAAAGTACCTACAAGCCCAAAACGACGTTTTATGCGGAAAATATGGCATGTGTGGACCACACGGGTAGGTGTAGGGGCGCTGCTATGTATGGTCGCGTCCGATGTTCACTTACGATTGCAAACGTCCATTGGTCATGGCCCACACCTATTAGGGCGACGAGCGCTAGGCCGTAGAGTACGGCTCGGTCGAGCTGATATCTATTCGTCGTGACCGAAGGAACCAGATGACAAAAAAATCGAGGGCCCCACCACATAAAAATGTAAAATGGTTCATACTCGCACTAGTAGGGAAACTCCATCCGTGGAAATTTACCATGGTTTGGCAACGTGCAAAAATTACTAAGGCTTGGCTATGCAAAAGTACCTACAAGCCCAAAACGACGTTTTATGCGGAAAATATGGCATGTGTGGACCACACGGGTAGGTGTAGGGGTGCTGCTATGTATGGTCGCGTCTGATGTTCACTTACGATTGCAAACATCCATTAGTCATAGCCCACGCCTATTAGGGCGACGAGCGCTAGGCCGTAGAGTACGGCTCGGTCGAGCTGATATCTATTCGTCGCGACCGAAGGAACCAGATGACAAAAAAATCGAGGGCCCCACCACATAAAAATGTAAAAATGGTTCGTACTCACACTAGTAGGGAAACTCCATCCGTGGAAATTTACCATGGTTTGGCAACGTGCAAAAATTACTTTGGCTTGGCTATGCAAAAGTACCTACAAGCCCAAAACGACGTTTTATGCGGAAAATATGGCATGTGTGGACCACACGGGTAGGTGTAGGGCGCGCTATGTATGGTCGTGTCCGATGTTCACTTACGATTGCAAACGTCCATTGGTCATGGCCCACACCTATTAGGCGACGAGCGCTAGGTCAGAGTACGGCTCTGGCCGAGCGATATCTATTCGTCGTGACCGAAGGAACTAGATGACAAAAAAATCGAGGGCCCCACCACATAAAAATGTAAAAATGGTTCGTACTCGCACTAGTAGGGAAACTCCATTCGTGGAAATTTACCATGGTTTGGCAACATGCAAAAATTACTAAGGCTTGGCTATGCAAAAGTACCTACAAGCCCAAAACGATGTTTTATGCGGAAAATATGGCATGTGTGGACCACACGGGTAGGTGTAGGGGCACCGCTATGTATGGTCGCGTCTGATGTTCACTTACGATTGCAAACGTCCATTGGTCACGGCCCACGCCTATTAGGGCGACGAGCGCTAGGCCAGAGTACGGCTCGGCCGAGCCGATATCTATTCGTCGTGACCGAAGGAACCAGATGACAAAAAATCGAGGGCCCCACCACATAAAAATGTAAAAATGGTTCATACTCGCACTAGTAGGGAAACTCCAACCGTGGAAATTTACCATGGTTTGGCAACGTGCAAAAATTACTATGGCTTGGCTATGCAAAGGTACCTACAAGCCCAAAATGACGTTTTATGCGGAAAATATGGCATGTGTGGACCACACGGGTAGGGGTAGGGGCGCCGCTATGTATGGTCGCGTCCGATGTTCACTTACGATTGAAAACGTCCATTGGTCATGGCCCACACCTATTAGGGCGACGAGCGCTAGGCAGTAGAGTACGGCTCGGTCGAGCTGATATCTATTCGTCGTGACCGAAGGAACCAGATGACAAAAAAATCGAGGGCCCCACCACATAAAAATGTAAAAATGGTTCGTACTCGCACTAGTAGGGAAACTCCATCGTGGAAATTTACCATGGTTTGGCAACATGCAAAAATTACTAAGGCTTGGCTATGCAAAAGTACCTACAAGCCCAAAACGACATTTTATGCGGAAAATATGGCATGTGTGGACCACACGGGTAGGTGTAGGGGCACCGCTATGTATGGTTGCGTCTGATGTTCACTTACGATTGCAAACATTCATTGGTCATGGCCCACGCCTATTAGGGCGACGAGCGCTAGGCCGTAGAGTACGGCTCGATCGAGCCGGAAATGATATCTATTCGTCGTGACCGAAGGAACCGGATGACAAAAAAATCGAGGGCCCCACCACATAAAAATGTAAAAATGGTTCGTACTCACACTAGTAGGGAAACTCCATCCGTGGAAATTTACCATGGTTTGGCAACGTGCAAAAATTACTATGGCTTGGCTATGCAAAAGTACCTACAAGCCCAAAACGACGTTTTATGCGGAAAATATGGCATGTGTGGACCACACGGGTAGGTGTAGGGGCACCGCTATGTATGGTCACGTCTGATGTTCACTTACGATTGAAAACGTCCATTGGTCATGGCCCACACCTATTAGGGCGACGAGCGCTAGGTCGTAGAGTACGGCTCGGTCGAGCTGATATCTATTCGTCCTGACCGAAGGAACCAGATGACAAAAAATCGAGGGCCCCACCACATAAAAATGTAAAAATGGTTCGTACTCGCACTAGTAGGGAAACTCCATCCATGGAAATTTACCATGGTTTGGCAACGTGCAAAAATTACTAAGGCTTGGCTATGCAAAAGTACCTACAAGCCCAAAACGACGTTTTATGCGGAAAATATGGCATGTGTGGACCACACGGGTAGGGGTAGGGGCGCCGCTATGTATCGTCGCGTCCGATGTTCACTTACGATTGAAAACGTCCACTGGTCATGGCCCACACCTATTAGGGCGACGAGCGCTAAGCCGTAGAGTACGGCTCGGTCGAGCTGATATCTATTCGTCGTGACCGAAGGAACCAGATGACAAAAATATCAAGGGCCCCACACATAAAAATGTAAAAATGGTTTGTACTCGCACTAGTAGGGAAACTCCATCCGTGGAAATTTACCATGGTTTGGCAACGTGCAAAAATTACTATGGCTTGGCTATGCAAAGGTAACTACAAGCCCAAAACGACGTTTTATGCGGAAAATATGGCATGTGTGGACCACACGGGTAGGTGTAGGGGCGCCGCTATGTATGGTCGCGTCCGATGTTCACTTACGATTGAAAACGTCCATTGGTCATGGCCCACACCTATTAGGGCGACGAGCGCTAGGCCAGAGTACGGCTCGGCCGAGCCGATATCTATTCGTCGTGGACCGAAGGAACCGGATGACAAAAAATGAGGGCCCCACCACATACAAATGTAAAAATGGTTCATACTCGCACTAGTAGGGAAACTCCATCCGTGGAAATTTACCATGGTTTGGCAACGTGCAAAAATTACTAAGGCTTGGCTATGCAAAAGTACCTACAAGCCCAAAACGACGTTTTATGCGGAAAATATGGCATGTGTGGACCACACGGGTAGGTGTAGGGGCGCCGCTATGTATGGTCGCGTCCGATGTTCACTTACGATTGCAAACATCCATTGGTCATAGCCCACACCTATTAGGGCGACGAGCGCTAGGCCAGAGTACGGCTCGGTCGAGCTGATATCTATTCGTCGTGACCGAAGGAACCAGATGACAAAAAAATCGAGGGCCCCACCACATAAAAATGTAAAAATGGTTCATACTCGCACTAGTAGGGAAACTCCATCCGTGGAAATTTACCATGGTTTGGCAACGTGCAAAAATTACTAAGGCTTGGCTATGCAAAAGTACCTACAAGCCCAAAACGACGTTTTATGCGGAAAATATGGCATGTGTGGACCACACGGGTAGGTGTAGGGGCGCCGCTATGTATGGTCGCGTCTGATGTTCACTTACGATTGCAAACATCCATTGGTCACGGCCCACACCTATTAGGGCGACGAGCGCTAGGCCGTAGAGTACGGCTCGGCCGAGCCGATATCTATTCGTCGTGACCGAAGGAACCGATGACAAAAAAATCGAGGGCCCCACAACATAAAAATGTAAAAATGGTTCGTACTCGCACTAGTAGGGAAACTCCATCCGTGGAAATTTACCATGGTTTGGCAACGTGCAAAAATTACTATGGCTTGGCTATGCAAAAGTACCTACAAGCCCAAAACGACGTTTTATGCGGAAAATATGGCATGTGTGGACCACACGGTAGGGTGTAGGGCGCGCTATGTATGGTCGTGTCCGATGTTCACTTACGATTGCAAACGTCCATTGGTCATGGCCCACACCTATTAGGGCGACGAGCGCTAGGTCGTAGAGTACGGCTCGGCCGAGCCGATATCTATTCGTCGTGGACCGAAGGAACCGATGACAAAAAAATCGAGGGCCCCACCACATAAAAATGTAAAAATGGTTCGTACTCGCACTAGTAGGGAAACTCCATTCGTGGAAATTTACCATGGTTTGGCAACATGCAAAAATTACTAAGGCTTGGCTATGCAAAAGTACCTACAAGCCCAAAACGATGTTTTATGCGGAAAATATGGCATGTGTGGACCACACGGGTAGGTGTAGGGGCGCCGCTATGTATGGTCGCGTCCGATGTTCACTTACGATTGCAAACGTCCATTGGTCACGGCCCACACCTATTAGGGCGACGAGCGCTAGGCCGTAGAGTACGGCTCGGTCGAGCTGATATCTATTCGTCGTGACCGAAGGAACCAGATGACAAAAAAATCGAGGGCCCCACCACATAAAAATGTAAAAATGGTTCATACTCGCACTAGTAGGGAAACTCCATCCGTGGAAATTTACCATGGTTTGGCAACGTGCAAAAATTACTATGGCTTGGCTATGCAAAGGTACCTACAAGCCCAAAATGACGTTTTATGTGGAAAATATGGCATGTGTGGACCACACGGGTAGGTGTAGGGCGCCGCTATGTATGGTCGCGTCCGATGTTCACTTACGATTGAAAACGTCCATTGGTCATGGCCCACACCTATTAGGGCGACGAGCGCTAGGCGTAGAGTACGGCTTGGCCGAGCCGATATCTATTCGTCGTGACCGAAGGAACCGATGACAAAAAAAATCGAGGGCCCCACCACATAAAAATGTAAAAATGGTTCGTACTCGCACTAGTAGGGAAACTCCATTCATGGAAATTTACCATGGTTTGGCAACATGCAAAAATTACTAAGGCTTGGCTATGCAAAAGTACCTACAAGCCCAAAACGACATTTTATGCGGAAAATATGGCATGTGTGGACCACACGGGTAGGTGTAGGGCGCCGCTATGTATGGTCGCGTCCGATGTTCACTTACGATTGCAAACATTCATTGGTCATGGCCCACACCTATTAGGGCGACGAGCGCTAGGCCGTAGAGTACGGCTCGATCGAGCTGATATCTATTCGTCGTGACCGAAGGAACCAGCATGACAAAAAAATCGAGGGCCCCACCACATAAAAATGTAAAAATGGTTCGTACTCACACTAGTAGGGAAACCCCATCCGTGGAAATTTACCATGGTTTGGCAACGTGCAAAAATTACTATGGCTTGGCTATGCAAAGGTACCTACAAGCCCAAAACGACGTTTTATGCGGAAAATATGGCATGTGTGGACCACACGGGTAGGTGTAGGGGCGCCGCTATGTATGGTCGCATCCGATGTTCACTTACGATTGAAAACGTCCATTGGTCATGGCCCACACCTATTAGGGCGACGAGCGCTAGGCCGTAGAGTACGGCTCTGGCCGAGCCGATATCTATTCGTCGTGACCGAAGGAACCAGATGACAAAAAAATTGAGGGCCCCACCACATAAAAATGTAAAAATGGTTCGTACTCGCACTAGTAGGGAAACTCCATCCATGGAAATTTACCATGGTTTGGCAACGTGCAAAAATTACTAAGGCTTGGCTATGCAAAAGTACCCACAAGCCCAAAACGACGTTTTATGCGGAAATATGGCATGTGTGGACCACACGGGTAGGGGTAGGGGCGCCGCTATGTATCGTCGCGTCCGATGTTCACTTACGATTGAAAACGTCCACTGGTCATGGCCCACACCTATTGGGCGATGAGCGCTAAGCCAGAGAGTACGGCTCGGCCGAGCGATATCTATTCGTCGTGACCGAAGGAACCGGATGACAAAAATATCAAGGGCCCCACACATAAAAATGTAAAAATGGTTTGTACTCGCACTAGTAGGGAAACTCCATCCGTGGAAATTTACCATGGTTTGGCAACGTGCAAAAATTACTATGGCTTGGCTATGCAAAGGTACCTACAAGCCCAAAACGACGTTTTATGCGGAAAATATGGCATGTGTGGACCACACGGGTAGGTGTAGGGGCGCCGCTATGTATATCCCTTCCTCTCCTTCCCCAACCTACCACCTCCACCTCTACCGCTCAAGCCCCACGGCAACCGAACCTCCCCTTGCCCCTACTCTTGCTTCGTCGCCCACCCCACCCAATGGCGTGTGCACTGTCGTGCCCACATGTGGGAACACTTCCTCGGCCGTCAGCTGGCAATTGAGGCCGCCGGTGCAAGGAGAAGCACTGCTCTGGCCTTGAAGCCCTTTGGCCTCGCCTCCTACAACGGTTGCGGCACCCCTCCAAAGACAAGGTAGGAGGCCACACAAGGATAATGTTTCGTATATTTCATAGTATATGTTGCAAGTGTTTCGTATGGTTGTTGTAAAAGTAGATCAGGATGTTGCATATGTTGTAATGGTTGTACACGTATGTTGTAAATGTTTGTTCCCAATATCACATCTGTTTTTAGACATATGTTGCAAGTGTATTTATCCAGATGTTGCATATATTTTCATACATATGATGTAAGTGTTTTTATCAAGATGTTGCATATTGCAATGGTTTTCAAGTGTTTCTTTTTCAAATGTTTCATCTCTCTCGCAAGTGTTGCATATAGATGTTTTAGAAGTAGATCGGGTGTTGCATGTGTTGCAATATTGTGACCCGCCTGCTGCAGCTACTGGAGAGGACGCGAGGGGTTGGGTGGGGGTGTAGGCGCCGCGTGGGTCTAGTGGGGCGCATACACCTCATGGGGTCAGGTAGTACGCGGAGTCTAGGCACTATCATTGATGTTGTCGGAACGACAAAAGTCACCAAAAGGACGGAATTGTTATATAACTCCCGTAACCATTATATATACCGGGAATGCGTCTCACGCGCGTGAGCTCCACATGTATGAGGTAGACCAAAGTAACATGGGTGGAAGTAACACATAACATATTTTTATTATGCAAGTGTGTTTATTTATCCAAGATGCATGGTAAAAGGTCGCCAAAAGAATGGAACGGTTTTAAGGACTAGTAACTCTTACACATATCGGGAATGTTTTCCACCCTCGCGAGCACCACGTGGCATGAGGTAGGTCAAAAAAGTGGTGAAATACACGTAACACGGATTTTTGTAAGTGTGTTTATTTATTAGAGACATCAAAAGAGGAAAAAGGGGGCAAACGGTTTTATAATATATACATTTGAAATGTTTTGTACTCTCATAAGCACCATGTCATGTGAGAGGTAGGTCAAAAAAAAAAAAAATGGGTGAAACATAACAATATATAATTGGGTCTTTTGTGTAACTGCCCCTATTTTGGAGCCTAATTCCTCATTTGCCCCTGTTTTTTTAACTTTGCTCGTTTGCCTCTGTTTTTCAAAAACGAAGCCTCTAGTTGCCCCTATCCCGTGAAGTGGACTTAACACCGTTAAATCAAGGGTAAAAAGACGAAAATACCCTCGACATAAATGACCTTGTTTTGAAGCATAATTGCTCGTTTGCCCCTGTTTTTTTACACTATGCCCCTTACAGATTTACTATGCCCGTCCCCGCAAGAAGCTTGAAAAAAATTACTCATCAAATAAACAATCCAAAAGAAGAAATGTTCACCACAACTGCATCTTGCAGCATGAAATACGATTGTTTACTTTACAAATCACAGTTGCAAACAAATCACAAAAAATCTTGCATGTACACAAGTGCTTGTGTCAGGAACTCAGGATAGAAATGTAGATGCAAAATAGATGCAAATCAAGACACGTCTCTGTAGCTCTGCTATCCACTAGTAGGATGAGAGACGCAAGACAGCAACATCTATCTTGCAAATCTCTACTACAAGAAATGTGGAACGGACCCGTCTACCGCGCGCGTGGTGAAGCCGCGGCGACTCCCACGCCCCTCCGCTGCTTTTTACCGCGCTGACAGGTGGGCCCCACTGCTCAGTACCCCCCGGCCCCTCGGAACCCCACGCCACGCACATCAATCTTGCCTCTCTCGGCTCCCTCCGTCCCTTCCTATGTCCCCTCTCGTACTCTCGCGAGCGCCGCCGCCGCCGCCGCCGGCACGGCCACTTCGACAAGCCATGGCGCCTCACGCGACCTGCCCCTTGTCCTGCTCCCGGAATTAGACGGAGCGCGGCCCAGTAGGAGGAGGAGGTACGAGAAGCCGATGCTGCGGCGGTGACCAAGCAGTTAGGGTTCGAGCCCTGGCTGGGGACCGGTGGGAGGCAACGATGGGTGGCGGGCAACGACCAGGCGGCGGCCGCGAGGCGACTCCCGGCCCCCGCGTGGTGTTGCGCCGTAGATCCGCCCCACCCGGCCCCCGCTCGAACCCGCCTACGAGAGGCAGGCCGCCACCGCTACCTCGATGTCAGGTACGGACGGGACGGCACGGCACAGCACAGCCACGCTCCCTCTACCTACGTTGAAGAGCAAGAGCGCACATTTTTTTAGCAGTTTATTCAGCTGTTGTGATTCGGAGTCGCCTCTACCTGCGTCTCGGTCTTTAGCGCCGCCGAATCGAAATGTGTTCAATTCATCACTTCCGAGTTCTCTCGAGAGATTCAGACAACGAAAAGATTGATGTTAGATGGTAGCTCAACGGGATTCAGAATTTGTGCAAAGCTTGAAATATGACGATGCTTCCACCGCCACGCGGAGAATATATTAGCCCAAAGAGCTGCACCTACAGATCATAGTTTTTTTTTTTTCTCGATGGGATTTCTTTTGCAGTTTGCAATGCAAAAAAAAAAAAAAAAGTTCAGCATAGCCGAAATTCATAAGTAGTACAGGCCATTCTTACAACTTAAAACGAGAGGAGGACACACTGTTAGAGTTAGCATTTGATCTACTTCACAGCCATAGGCAAATCTTTTAGTTGAATTTATGTGCAAATTAGACATCACTTGGAACAAAGTATGGTAGCTGCAGCATAGAAGACTGTTATTGTTTCTGTTTCAGAAAAATTATACTGCACTTTGTCTACTGCCAGCTCTTTGCTTCGCGGCACACTACCAGCATGATGTACAAACTAATATACATCCTGTAGGTAAAGTCCAACCTCCTCTCCCGCTTCACCAAGAATGGGTTCAGCCTCGAGTCCAAGCCCACCATCGGCGCCAAGTTCACCACCCATAGTCTCAAGGTCGACAGCAAGGTCATCAAGGCCAAGATCTCGGGACACCGCCAGCCTGAGAGGTACCTCCTCTCCCGTCTCGTGATGCATTAGTGCAGGAACATGGTGAAAACTTTTTGGCTTTTGTTTCCCTCGCCACCGCATGCAACCTGTTTGGTATAATGCCCGATTGGGGTAGCTGACTTGCCGAACGGTACCATTGGGGTGGTCAATCAGTTGTGTGGTTCAAGAGGTACCCTTTGATCTGCGGAGGTTGCCTTAGTGTTGGTCGTGATTACTTGCTTTGTTTAGGGAGCTAAATTTTATAGCCCTATTTTGGTAATTGCTATGATTGGTGATCTGTAGGTGAGATTTTGTGAAAGCCGGGATATTGGTGTGGACAATCACTTGTGGTTCGATGTCAAATAAAATTTCACTCCCGAAAGATGGGATCTTGGGTGGTCAATCACTTGTGAGATTTCAAAGTACTAAAATAGAATTTGCAAAGCATTGAAATAGTAGTTGCATTCTAACATGTCTTGTGTTTTCTCGCTAATTTAATCACTTATCCGTAAGCTTTTCCCTGTACAAAAAAGCAGCTAAACTTCTACTAATACTAATTTAGCACAAGTACATGCATTGAGTTGTCATGGCAAACTAGCAAATCAAGCTCGCTTGCTAGATTAACCGCAATGGTTACTCCACATACACTCGTAAATTGTTTTTTTAGATGATTGTTTACAAGGCGAGGTGTCTCCAGAGAAGCTAGCTGGGCCGATAGATCCACCGTCCATATCTCGCATGTCATGTCAGCTGTGGTTTTAGTTTGAATTGTCGTGATTTCTACTATCCTTGTGGGAGTTGAAACCCGAAGTGTGTTGATCAATGATTCCCGACAATCGTAGCCATCTATTTGTGGATCTCGCATCTTCCTGCACAAAATAGGCGCTATGTAGGGTGTCATATTTGGAACTATGTTATCAAGAGATCTCACTGCATTTGTCCATGTTTCGCTTAGTCATTTCAGATGAATATACTAGGTTCCAGTTTGGTATTCACTGCACCATTCGTAGAAAAAAAAAAAAAAAAAAAAAAAAGGCCATGATCTACCAGGGTTCTCTTCACGGTCGATCTATGTTATTATTTGTATTATTAGTATTATGATAGTTAGATCTATAGACTAAGCACATGACATTTTCTGCTCCAAAACTGAATTTGGATCCAACTCTGAATTTTCCCAGTTCAGAGTTCAAACATGAGAAATAAATAATGTAGTTCAAAAATCAACTCCTAGAGGTTTGCAGCTTCCTAAACCATGCAGGCAATTTCTTTGGGTGTACATTTGATGTAAAACCTTCCTCTTTTCAACTGTTACAAAGAATTGAAATTAAATTATGACATAGCAAAATTTCTATGTAGTGGCTGTTATCTAAATTATTAAATACTTAGTCGTCACTTTATTGATGTTTGCAAGGAATTCAGAGCACCAGTTCAGAACCTGGCAAAATATATAGTTTCTAGAGATAATGATCAGTTCTCTGTCATAGTCTGAATTCCTTGTTTTCATCACATGTCAGGAGACGTTCTTTTACTTTCCATCTCATAAGAAGTTCTGGAGATAGCATTCCTCCCATTCCCATTAATCCATTATAATAGTGTTAGCCAGTGAGAACCAAAAGTAACATTGGAATTTTCAATTCACTATAAGTTTGTAAGAAATATAAAATCCATGGCTTGTAACTTTAGCATCCTGTTTCCTTTTTCATTTCTCACACAACTATCACGATAAGCGAGATCAAAGAATTTGAAAGATGCATTTTCCTTTTGTGTATCAGCAAGCAGTATGATACAAGTTCTACCATTGTTGATTGATGAACTTATCAGCAAGCAGTTCAATATCTTCTATCTTTGGTCCAAGAACTCGGGTATTGTATGTTATGTTGTTTTTGGAGTTTTCAGATTTTTTTTCTTGATCATCGTGGTCTTTAGCTTCCATGTACATTTCTCAGTAATTGTAATGTGGGTTAAAGCGCATCGCAAGGTTATATGTACATTGCTCAAGTAGATGTCCACCTTTCGATCAGATATTTTAGCAAATCATATGCTTTGATCCCTGTAATTTTGTTGTTGAATAAAGAACTTCGATCCATGTAATTTTGTTGCTGAATCATGTGCTTTGATCCCAGTAACTTTTCGTTGAACCATTCTTTGATCAACATGTCACTTTGAAAAAACTAGGAAGCCAATATGCGATTCAAGTGTGGACACAGAGGTTAGTTAGCATGTGACATGCGGGATAATTAATTGTTTTCGGATAAGACATTTATATCTTTATTTTGACTTGGATTGTCGGTAACACCAATTACCTCATGAAATTTGGGATAACAACATATGAATTTAAATAATTTATATCTTCATTTTGACTTGAGGTTTTTGGATAACACCAATTACCTCATGAAATTTGAAATTTCGTATTGCACCCGTCGCAACGCACGGGCATTGATCTAGTCGATGTATCAACCGGCAAATTTCATGCGCGGGGGCCATGGCAACCGGTGATGGCCTGGCCTGGGGCTCCAGACTTGCTGCACACGACGGCGGAGAGCACAGGATTTGACCGTCGAGGACGCGAGGCAGCCGCTCGGCCGCGCGCCCTGAAGGACGCCGCCCGCTGCTCATGGCCCGGAGTGACGGGGAAGACAGGCCACGGTGGGAACAAATGGATAAGGGGCACTTTGGTCTTTCATTCTTTTCTTTTTTTTCTTTTTTTAAGCCATTATGTAACGCCAACTAACAGAATAGCTAAATAGGGACAAACGGAGGTTTCATTTTCAAAAAACAGGAGCAAACGAGCAAAATGCAAAAAACGGGGGCAAACGAGTAATTGAGCCCCAGAATAGGAGCAACAACGCAAAAACCCCTATATAATTAGCATCTAATATATATAACAATGTGTGAGTCCAAAAGTATAATGTATAGAGTGTAATAGTATAATTAGCTCCAAACATATAACTAGTCTGAGTTAATTCGGTTCGGAAAAATGTCTTGTGTATAATTTATACTTTGTTTTCCTTGAGTACAGTGGCAAATTTATACTTTGTTTTCCTTGTACTCATCCAACTATGATGAGTACGGAATTCCGATGAGTACAGTGGCACATAGGCAAATTTGGGCGGGTCAGTGGAGCACACAAGGGAGGCGTGCTGTGGACTGGGTCAACGCCGCCACCCTGCCTGTCCCTTTCGTGAGAAATGTAACCGGCTGGAGGTGTCGCCATTAGCTTATATCATTGCTGCTAGTAATTATCCAAATCTTCTGAAAAAGTCATATCATGCTACCTGTAATACTCCAACTAAAATAAAATCAAATCAAATCGATCTGCGTGCAGCATGAAAGTGTCCATCAGTCTTTGGTTTTGGGGATTCTTGATTTTGATTTTGGGGATTCTTGATAAGTGTGAATTGAGAGCAGTCGGTTTGGTTTTCTGGTATGAAGGAAAATAGTTCTTGTATCCATTTACATGAACATTCTTTTGAGTTTTGACCATCTTTTCATGAGATGGACGAACCAAAGCCACTTTTTTTTTTTTTTTGAGCAAAACCAACCAAAGCCACTGCCAGCCTAAGGCGTGAGGTCAGCTGGCCCAATGCACTTGTCAGGACTACTTCATGGGCCTAAAGAGGTATTTTTTGGAGATAGGGTCCGAAGAGGCTTTTTTTCAAATACGGCCCAAAGAGGCTTCTTTTGAGATAGGGCCCAAAGTGGCCTTGTTTTTTGAGATAGGGCAAGCACATATTCTGCTGGAAAGCCCATCAGACCTTTTTATTTTAGAACAATGCATTGTGGTTTTTTGGTTGAATCCTTTTGGTCATTTTTGCGCCAAAATAACCATTGCTTTGATTTGCATTTGTACATCAGAACATATAAAGGTTAATATGACTAAAAAATGAAAAAATGATGAACTAAACATTACATCTCACATTGCTGTCTTTTTGTTACAAACCACCCCTGGTTGTGCCAATTTCTCTTAATAGTCAACAAGTGAAGAATGCCCTAAAAAGGGCCAAGAAAAAGATAAGAAAAAAATAGCAATACAAAGACACTCTCAGTTGTATAACTAGAAAAATAAGAAAACATGGATAATCTTGCCCTGTAAATTTTTGTAGCAAACGACACATTCCTTATTTTTATTAAAGCCGCATGTACTTTTTCTATTTTCTCATTTTTTGCTATTTTCTCAAAAAATATATACTTTTTCTAAACTCATTTTAAAATAAATATGTAAAAAACCTAATTGTTCACTTTGGTTAACGGCCTATCTAGTTGATATTCATGCTCGCATTGCACCTCTATCTGAATGTGGCCTATAATTTATACTTAGTGGTCACTCTCTTTTTCTTGACCCACTTGGCTAAAGAAGTTGGGTTTGTCTCCTCTAGTGGACTTCTTTTTTCTTGACCCATCCTTTCTATACGTTTTGGGCCTAAGTTTAGTTTTTGTTGTTGTCTTTGGTACAGCACCATATCAATGTGACTTTGGGCAGCCAACAGGGAGCATGTTTGAAATGACACTGTAGGAAAACCGTACACCATCTCATTGCATATAGCTTGTACAATATTGTATAGGATAAGGCTATGCAGGAGTACAATTAGAATTATATCTTCATTAGCTTAGGCTTTGGGGCCGAACTTGTTGTTTCATGCAACTTGATAGAAACAAATCATAGAATTATTTTGGCTGAAGCAGAATACTTTCTCTATTTCAAATTATTTTTTAGTTTGCCCTTGTCCTACTTTTTGAAATTTGACTAAGTTTACAGAAAAAATTATCAACATCCACAACATCAAATTAGTTTGACTGAAGTCCCTCTGCGCACTATATTTTTATAAAATGTATATTTTTTAACTTGTAAATGCTAATATAATTTATATTTTCTAAAAGCTTGGTCAAGGCCAGAGAAGCCTAATCAATAAAGGAATTATTAATTTTGAGCGGGAAGGGGCCCATGGGGTTTGTATGTAGCAATAGGACAAGCTATTTCACAAGTCATACTGCTAGGAAGAATAACTGAAGCCAACCAAAATTTGGTGTGGCAATTATAAAAAAAAAAATGGTGTGGCAGCAAAGTCCGGAAATTTTTGGTCCATGAACCATATTGCAGCTGTACACTTGTACTCTTAAAAGGAAAAAATATCGCAGTTAATAAGTAGTAACTAGGTCTATGCCCGTGCGTTGCTACGGGTAACAAAAACTCTATGAAAACCAATTGTTTTCATGTCCAAATCTTGAATTATAATTCTCTCGTTAATATATTTCCTACTCCTAGGTTCTTCCAGGGTACATAGCAAGTCTTTTATCTATGTTCATTCGAAAGCAAAACCATTTAATTTGTACTAAGATCAGACTGTCGAGCAAAATTTGATGAGAAAACATAGACGGTGCTTGAGGGCCATTTGAAAGATCGGTGTGATTCAAATTCAATAAATGACCTTCTCAATTCTCTTGATCTTCTTGATTAAAGAGCCAAAAAACTATAGGAATGAATTACAGTACCGTCTATCAAAGCATACCTGACTGCATGTTTGCAATACCCAATCTTGTTGTAAACTAACTTGCTATGATGACATTTAATCAAGCACGAAAATATGTAACAACACAAAAGAGGGGTTGCAGCTCAGTTATTGAGCTCTGCTTGGATAAATAGATACAATGTTGACTCCACGGAACACCATGTAAATATTTGTGAATGTCAATAATATCAGTAATATACAGAGAAGACTTGTTGAAATAACTGGGTACAAATCTTGCCTACTGTCTCATACCCCTATAGACCAAAATAATTATATGGCAAAGCTAACTTATTTGATGGGTTAAAGCACCACGAATGCAGCATGAACCTCGGTAGTTGTCCTCAAGAGAACCCATGCTTGGTGAGTTCCTACCCTGACGAACAAAGGTTTAACCATTTTCTGCTCGGTAATAGGCATTGGAATTGTGCAAAGGTAAACCCTTATGGAACTTTGCCAAGCAACATCTCTGAGATCCTTTTCTGCATGCACGGAATAGATGCATCAGTCCATGTTTTAGTATTCATACAACATTCAGAGCAACAAAAAAGGGAGTGCCTACCCAGTCAGCTGCGGAATCAGAGACCATCAGGGTTTCAAGGTCATCGCGACCATAGTAGCTTGGAGGCCTCCAGTTCAATCGTTGTGTGAAATGACATCCAGCAGGCCCACCCTGAATGTAGCGACAGGTGTAACTAAGCCATTCCAGTAGAAAATGGCATGTTGTCTCATCTCTTAAAAAAACAGAAAACCAGAAACACTTAGATGGTTCAAGAATTGACAATGCACCAAGGAAAAACAACAGAGTAATATTATAATGAATTCATAATACATTAATCTTGTTTAGTTGTTTATGTTCCACTATCCACAAGACCCTGAACCTTTGGAATCAGAGCACCAATGTTCCATACCAAACCACACAAAATCTTTGAGATTATTTAATCTCTCACCAGCTGTAAGTCTGCTTGTGAGCCTTAGGGCACTAAGACTAAGAAACATCTATACAACTCCAGAGAAGTGTAAACTCATGTAGCAAGGAATTCATTTAGAATAATTCTTAAATGCATATGTGCTGATCTCTTTGTTTTAAAAGTAGCACACCACCATCTGGTGCATAAGATTATCTCTGCCTTTTATAATTGCCAAGATGACACTACTCACTATATTAAATATTGATGCTTGTAAATCTCACAGGCAAAATGGTTCACTACAAATCTGCTTGAACTGCAAGTCTGACGAAGGGCAACAAAACACAATACTCGAGTTTTTGGACCAAAGATAAAAGATATTGAACTGCTTTCTGATAAGTTCATTAATCAACAATGGTAGAAGTAGAACTTGTATCAAACTGCTTGCTGATGCACAAAAGGAAAATGCATTATAACTGGTGCACGATAGGTAGCTATTTAAGCATCATAAAAGTAGAAAATATTGCGTTTTGACTCATTCTCTAAATACCTTGTTGGTAGTTACTAAAAAAAAAGACCTGTATCAAAATCAAAAGGCACACAAACTATATCCACTAAAGTTCACTCGCAGAACAACCACATAGTGACTGCTCTAGAAAAAAGGACCTAGTGAAGAAAGTAGATATCACACTGGTTTTAATTCAACACTGTTAGCAGCCAGTCGGCTAGGCATGATAAAGGTGATCAAGTCACTACTTCCACCACCAAGGATTAATGTTCAACCATCTGACAATCTTTCACCAGTCACACTAATGTCTGGATGTGATCAATATTTACTTGTGGAACAAAACAACTCTGTGATAACCATATCTACAGTATAAAGGTCCTTATGACCCTTTCACTGTCCTATAAAGTATTTGAATATCACTATGGCTGTGTATTGTCATTTTGTCCCTCAGGGTGAGCAAGTAACATAACTTGAATGCAATATTTGGCCCCAATGGTATGGTAACCTAAATTAAGTCTTGAAACTGACACTACAGGAGCTAAATTGGACAAATGAAACCCAAGAACCTTTTAAAAAAGAAATAAATAAAAACAATCATTTAGCATGGAACATACTGATTTTCTAATTCTCAATTTCACATCATCAAAGCACAACATAACATATATTCATGATAAATGGGTCGAGGTGGTGCGTGTTAGTAAGTCAGTCACCTCTCTTTGTTTTCTGCTAGCTGATACACATGGGCATGCTAGGTGCCGGCTTTATGAAAGCTAGCGCAGCTCCGTACTTGACTATGAGATAGAGGAGGGATCTCTTATGTGTTTAACTGGTTGGATAATTTAACGTTTTAGGCTGCACTTTTGATTTTTGCAAGTCAACAGATTCATAGACTTAGATAGGAACTTGTAACTGAAATATTGTGTTTTAATTATCTGAATATTATATGGTGTTGCAACTTCATATTGCAAGGTGGTTAAAACACAAACAGTTGATTAGAATATCCCCTGGTACATTCATGCGGTGCACGAGTTATTCCTAGCCTACACAAATGCCTTCTCTGAATATCATGTAGTTCTTTTAAGGCAATATATCATGTAGTTACCTTTCTGAACAACTCTACATGGTTGACAAATCTTTCAAACAAATGCTCATACAATGTTGTTTTCTTGCTACCTTGAAATAAAATATTATGTGTTTTACGCCTAAATGTACTTGTCTCTGGCTTCTAGATTGTTTCAGCTAATTTATATATAGTAGTTTGTGTCTCTTTAGCCCTTCCTAAATTTCACAACACTCACAGGCATGGATTGATGTAATATTGTGGGATTTGGTATCATGGAGCTGCAGGAAATCGCCCTCACAAATGTCTTTGTGTTGTAGTATACAGTTGAAATAAAAAGGTCAATGAAGGATGGAATGTGAAGTGTTCTAACACAAATTTGACGAATTGCAAGGGGAGCCTCACCTTGGGTTGCCACCGTCCGTCTTCGACATCAGAGAGGACGAAGCTGGCAGAACTACTGGCACCTTTCTCGAGCTCGCACGGGAGGCCCTGCAGCGAGGTGCACAGCGCGAGGAGTAGAACTCCATCACAGTGGCGGGCCTCCTGCTCGCGAGCGCCATCGCCGGGCCTCCTGCTCCGCGTCCCCGTGGTCCGCCTCCACCACCATGGCACCCCGTTTGGGCTGGTGTAGCCACGGGCTAGGGCCCCAGCGCAGGGCAATCTCCCGCCGGCGCAAGCTGTGGAGGCGGCGGCGGCGCAGGTCGGGGAGTCATCGTGGCGGCCGGGGGCGACGCGTCTGTCGTCGTCGGGGTGGCGGCGCAAGCTGTGGAGGAGTCATGGAGTTGGGGTCCGCCGTGAAGATGAAGAGCGCGAGGGCGAGCTGGATGTGCGAGGCGTCCTCCGGCTGCTGCGCCTAGGTCTTGTTGCTGCTGCTCGCCGGGCTGTGGCCGCTCATCGCCGGCGATGGCGTCGGGCGCTAGGGTTCCGGTCGAGATCTGAGGATGAGCGGGCGGCAGGCGTCAAGTCGTCAACAGTCTGGCGATGGCGCCGCGATGGTTGGTGCTGGTGCGAGGTGGCCGGAGAGCAGTACGGTAGCAGCGCGGCGATGTGGCCGGTGCGGGGTTGCCGGGTAGGGGTAGGGTGGGGAGAGACGGGTTTTTTTAGTATGCGGCTGTGGGAGCGCCGGGTGGACTTTCACTGCGGGGCGAGGTGAAACGGCGGGTGGACGATTCCTCTTCGTAATTCTTAGTGGTAATAGATACATTTGCGGCATGGATCAACAGTGCGTCGTAGCCTCGTAGGTTCATGTGTATAGAAAGGAGACAGACAGACAAAGTGTGTACTGCGGCTGGTGTAAGGCCGGTGTGACCAGATGTCAATCGTGTAGTCCATGTTCTCATCATTGCTTTGCTCTGCTCGTGTCCCGGCATGCCTAAGCTCTTCAACAGCCAGCAACATGCACCAACGACACTCCTGCATTCTCGTCGGTTTGACCTTTAACGACTGCAAGCAAGTGGTGGATGCATCAAGAGCTCGCACAGCTCCAACCGCGATCGGTTGGAGATGGAGACAGGTCGAACTCGACGTGCCCTGCTCATGTATCTCAGAACTCGCCCCTGAACAGCTGAACTGCTGCGAGGCCGGTCTTTCCAGGAAATCTTCCGCGAACCACCCCACCCGACATTGTTGTCCTTCTTCGCCGAGACAACAATTTGGCCCAACGTGGCCCAAGCCCATGTTGGCGCCACGCCTCCACCAACGGCCCAGACGAGCTCGCCGACAACACCTCCATCTCCGGCGGCTAATCCACCCTCCCATCTCCATCTCCCCGTGGTATAGAAATGACCGGCCGGGCAGGCGGGAGGAAGGGAAGACAGGCGGTTGGGGAGGGCCGGCGGGTGGCTTAGTTGTGCACTGGCGGCGGGGGCGGCGGCTGGGCCAAGCTAGGGCGGGGGCATCGAGGTCGCCCATGAGTTTCGCGCCGGTGCCGGCGGTAGGAATCGGGGGCAGGAAGGGGAAAAGGCGGCCGCCGCGGGCGCACTAGGGGTTGTCGGAGCTCCGGCGAGGGCGTGTTTCACGACGGCGGCAGTGGCAGGAATTGGAGGCGGGAAGGGAAAAAAGGCTACCGCCGCGTGCGCGCTAGGGGTCGCCGACGCCCGCAGCGAGGGTACTGAGCGGCGGCCGGCGGGGCGGTGCAGGCGCGTCGCGAGGAGGAAGAAGACCGGGTGGGTGTGTGTGTGTGTGGGGGGGGGGGGGTTGGTCAACACGCGGCTGGGTGCCAACCAGGGTGGTGCCTAGCATGACCCAACTTTCAGGCTCTCTACGAAGTGAACGAAGTTGCATGTCTGCAAAAGCTTCAGCAGGTTTGACTACAACGGTTGTCAACCTTGTCTCCTCGAGGGTTTTTTTGTTCCTTTATTTTTGTTTCTTGAGTTGACCTATAGTTTGTCGGTCTCCTTTGCTTTCTATTTTGTCTTGCCGGTCCTGTAACTTTCTGCGTTTAATAAATTTGCTGTGGCGCCCACTCAAGATTCGTTTTAAAAAACACACAACCACGAGGCTATATGTTTGACTGCCACGGCCAACTGATGTGGAACTCTAGACAAAAACAACCTTTTTCCATATTGATGGACGTCTTATCTTCCCGAGGAGAGAGAGATTCCGTGCCTACGGTAGGTGAGCATGCACCCAGGAGTCTTGTCGCTTCCTCAAAGAAATATGATTCAGACAGTTAGAAACGGTTGGCCAGCGGATGCAAATATGTCAATTTCATTTGATCGTCTGCTGTGCCATGTGGGGCATACAAAAGGATCATTGTTTGGCCTTCTTTTACTATTTGTCTATGGCTATGTTCTCCACCATGAATTGTGATGCTACCATGCTTCCTCTGTAGGCGGTGAATCTTCTCTTGGCCCCGTTCAATTGGTGGATAAGGCGGCAAATTTCAGCTGATTCAATAGTATTATATGAGATGAAATAAGCTGAAACAAACCTAAATCTATCTGCATAAGACAAGCCATTATCATCGGTGACTATACTGGTGCTTCAAGTCTCATTTTTCAATTTAGGAGAGACACTAGGATTTGCTGCCAAACCCAAGAATGAACTGCATGTTCCTCATTCTCCTAAAAGTTTTTTTTTTTTACTTATTTTCCACATTGCGTGGATCAAAATTGGTTCTTTCTTTTGTCACTTGAATGTTCTGTAAAATACAGCCACCTTCACGTGATGTAAATCATTTCATCAATCTTAATTTCAAATTTTAATTTGTGGCCAAGATGCTTGGGTTGTCAAATCTATACAATAATTAAAATTTTCTTTTGCTTGCCACCGAAGCCTATTGATTTCATATGGTGCTTCTCCAAAATCATAACACAACAATATCCTGCAGCAACGCGTGAGGTATACCTAGTTAGAATAGTAGGTATCTCCAAAATATAAAATAATTTTGAAGTCACAAAAATATAAAGTTGGTATCAATATTTTCTATGAAAATATTCTATCTACTTTATTAAATTAGCTATGATTTTAGAAATTTAAATATTGTTTTTAGTATATATATTCTATCTCGTTTGAAGTTATAATATTTTTAAATTTAGGTTTTCGAATTGTTTGAGCGAATTTGATGGAGAAAGGACCACTTTGTAGTTGATGAGCTTTTTATTTGAAATGATTTAATATGTATTCGCATCATGCATCCTTAATATTCAAAACATATGAGAATCCAAATACTCAAATTTAAGTATATAGAACATCTTTGAAGCCAAATCTGAGATTTTTTTTTTCTCGAATACATAATAGATTTGCACATTACTTTAATTAAGGCATAAGAATTTAACATACACAAATGACACGCTGCTAACGAGCATCCAAGTCTACAAAATTACAGCCATAGGTTGAACGGTTCTACCTTCCAACTTTAAGTTTGAATACATAAATAGAGTAGTAGTAGACAACCTAGGAAGTTGCCTTATGCTACTGCCACTGCTCATGATAAATAAATAAGACAAGGACTTGATGGTGACTCAACTAATTCTGTTCATCCGTTGCTTCGGAGAAGCACCCGTAAACCAATCATTTTTTTTGTCATTAAAAAAGATACTAGTTGATTTTTTTCCTTTCAATCACGGAGGTCAACTGTGCCCTACTCCAGCTGGCAGCCGAGCTTATTGTTGCCAAAGTCTTAGTCCAGGGACAAAGGCACAAAGCACGGCTGCTCAAATCCTAAAGAGGAGGCCGGGGAAAGGAAAAGCTGCTGGCCGTCGGCACCACGACGGGTCTGTCCCAGCCGGCGGGCACTAGCCGGCGCGGCGGCCACCGGCGAGGTGCCCGGCGGGGCACGGCCGGTAGGGTGGTGTTTCCATCACAGTTCACAGGTACGTTTTCCCTGCTCTCTTTAGCCTGTTCTCAGATGATGAAAAAACATTTCGTGAGATCTTTTGCAGCTTTTCTCAATTTTGTGCATGATCTAAGTGAAATGTACATGCATTTGGGCAAGTAGAGGAGTGTTGCGGTGTGACTGTTTGAGGACACTGTTTTCATTCATCTATTGAAATTAGAAACTTCTAGAGGAAACAGAAAGTTCCTAGGTGGCTACTACTACCATGCTCCAAAATTGCTTGTGAATTTTCAACTTGCTAGGCTACACTACTCACAGCTCTGTGGCTGGCAGCACTAGTAACAGAGCCTGTGACTGTGGCTTATTACTGTAGAACTATCTCCTGCTCATGCCATTGTAATAAACCACAGCCGCTGAGCCGCAGGGATTATTCAATTTACCTAGGAATTATTCAATTTCCACTAAAAGTTCCTATGTGGGGGTAATGTTTAGGGCATTCACAATACATATTTTACCTCGAAGATATCATAGACTTTAAGTCTAAATAAGACTCGGAGTCTTGATTTTTTTTCTCTTTTAATAAATATACTGTCACATCAACAAAATATAATAAATAGGAGAGTAATAAATATGTTTAGACTCTATGCTAGATTCTGCATTGTGAGTGCCCTTACACGCTCACTTGTTTTCCATAATCTTGTTAGAACTAATTTGGCGCCATCTTTATAGAGTGGTGAGAATTAGTTCTAATTAACCTGACCTACCGGTCAAGATAAGCTCAAAAGTGGCGTTGAAGACTAGAGCCAGCCGATGGCCACCTCTATGACGGTGTTCTCACCTCCGACTAGTCGACGACCACTGCACAGAGAGTTTGACGCCATGCTCTCTGCCCTATACGGTGGCATGGGCGGCAGCAAAGCCCTAGCCGCCGCCACCGTCAATTCCCCTTCCCTACCCTCACCCAAGAAGTCCGCGAGCGTCGCTGCACAGAGACGGAGCTCAGCAGTCGGTGTGGTGCACATGGCTCGGACGTCGCTGTGGCTATGGCATCGATTCTGGCACTCAGTAGGTGGTATCCGTGGGGGCATGCTTCGGCTTTGGTGGGGTGGTGGCGCCGACGTTGGTTCTGGCCTCCATGAGCTAGGAGCCTGTCAGGCACCTCAGGTTTAGTACCACCTTGCCTAGGCTAGGGGGCCATGACCACCTTATAAGGGAGAGCATCCCTCTCCCACCAGTCCGGGTTTTTGGGAGGAATTGGGTCTCTTGCCTTATAAGTGGGCCATGATGCGCATGAACGTCCGAACCTATGGTGGAGTGTTGGGCTGGGCCTGAGTGGTTGCTAACAACTGGTATCAGCTCCTGGCTCCGCCTTATGGGGGGTGGAATGTCAAGGGCGCCACCTTATAGGGGGTGGGATGTCAGGCACCTCAGGTTTAGTACCACCTTGCCTAGGCTAGGGGGCCATGACCACCTTATAAGGGAGAGCATCCCTCTCCCACCAGTCCGGGCTTTTGGGAGGAATTGGGCCTCTTGCCTTATAAGTGGGCCATGATGCGCATGAACGTCCGAACCTATGGTGGAGTGTTGGGCTGGGCCTGAGTGGTTGCTAACAGAGCCGTGCAGATCCGGTGCCCACCGACCCTTCCCACACAGCTTTACCTGCTGCAGCGGTGGTAGCCAGCCTAGGCGGTGGCGGGACAACTCGTAGGTGGCACCCAATTTTCTAGATCTGATAGTTGGTGGCCTTCGTTGCCGGATCCAGTAATCGATGGCGTAACGACACGGCTCTTGGTGGGCAGTGGTTGTGCTACCTTGTTTCGACGGCGGTGACGCCTGTGGGCGCCACTTTCCTCGCTGGAGGCATCGACTTGTCCTTCATGAGGATCTCCCCGGATGAAAACCCAACACCACTGTCTTTGTTTGGCCGATGATGGCGTCTTTGAATGTCATTTTCTCCTTGGAGACATCACTTTTGGAAGATTCATTGGGTTATCGGCTTCGGTACCGACATCGACATGGTGGTTCCCTAGCATATGCATTAGGTGCTTCGTGCCGTTGCCAGGATACTATATTCGGAGCCTCCACGGTGGTCAGTATCCTACGGATCTTTTAGTACCCTTACTAGGGTCCGATAGATGTGTTTTGGCGGTGATTTCTCGACTTGGTGATCATATTTTTTTGGAGTTGACTTCACGGAGCAAGTCAGATTGTGGCGTAATACTACTCGAGTTATTTGCTGGGGATGTGATTTTTTCCGTCAGTTTCTTTTATTTCTAGTTGTATCGTGTTGTCTGATAACATTTGTCTTACCCGTAGCACTGGCTATCTATTGTAATAATTATGGCTTGATGCATTCTCGACAGAGGATGATGGAAGCCGAAAATATAATTTCCATTATCTAAAAAAGCTTGGTGACCAGACTCATTAGGCCAGTCTCAATGGTCAGTTTCATTGCACAATTTCACATACTATTTAAAGCTTTGAGATTTTGATACGAAACAACTCACTCCTCAATGCATAGTTTCATTGCACAGTTTCACATACTATTTAAAGCTTCTATGGGTCCACCGTTGTCTCTCTCTCATCTCTTCCACCAATGACCTTCCTCCATGCATGCGGATGAAATAAAATAACACTCTCAATGGGGTTTCACACACTTTTCAATGTTTTGGAAACACCGCTATATAGTTTCACCATGGTGAAACGAATTTCTTCTCTCTCCTCCTAATTTTATGCAATTTCATGCAAATGCTGACATTGAGACTGACCTTAGTAGTTATGGGGCCCGCTGACCATGAGCCCATATTAGTGAGACCTGTTAGGCTCGTGAGCACTAGGTCAGTTTTGACTATGCCAAGATCAACTCTAACAAATCTATCTATTATATTAACTTTCAAATATTTAGTTACAAATAGTTTGCTAAGTAAACAGTCCTTAAAACTCAATGGAGGTGCTTGTAAAAATGGAAAATTTGCTATTGGACACTAATGACCTCCCTTTGTTGTTGGACACTGAAAATAGTAGGACACTCAGTTTCTTATTAAATTTGCTAGTGGACACCTTGCTTAATAAAACATTTTTACAAAATAGATATAAAGATCATATAAGTGCCCAAAAACTATACTATAAATTCATCCAGACTCTACATGATGAGAACTACACGATAAAAACATTGTTGTGCACTAAAATTGTCATTTTGCCCCTCTTTATAAATGGACAAAGTTAACCATGGTCAATTTGTTCATATATTTCTGGGACACCTAAAATCTTGAGCAAATCACATAATCGTACATATCATCAGATCATGACTATGCTAAAAATATCAGCTCGAAATAATAAAGTTTAATATATCAATTAAGCTTGACAGGAGATAAATGTATAACTCAGCTATGCTAAACATACCATTATAAATTTTATTATTTTGAGCTAATACTTTACCACTAACACTCGTCCATTCATCGGATGATCCGCTAGCTAGCCCACCGTGTCATTCTATGGCACTATGCAAAGTGGATTCCGACAGTTGCCAGGCTTACTGATCCTTTTTTCTTTTCTTCACTGTCAGCCTATTATAAAAAATCTCATCAATGATTTGCCTTCTTACAACTGTATCATCCGGTGACCCTTGTCTTCCCAATGCAACATACTGGACTCCATTTTATGATCAAATGACCTCTTTCATGTGATTTAGTGGCATGTTCGGACTCCATTTTGCTTGGATTTTGATCACTCTTCTTGTTCGTCACATTCTTAGGACCTATATGCACATGTATAAAGCATCTTAACAAACATGTTAGCCCCATATATAGTTTGTGTTGTCCATTAAATCGGCAAACCATGCATGATAGGAAGGTCTGATGGGTTTGTACTTTTTTTTCGCGAAGACTGATGGATTTGTATATCATGGAAAGAGCATGTATACTTTTTCGTGAAGTACCACAACCATGGGTATTACTGGTTGGCCTGCAGGTTGCATCATTTTCAGTTTTTTTTTTTTTTTTTTTTTTTTTTTTTTTTTTTTTTTTTTTTTTTTGTTGCCGATTTCTCTATAACCAGTCATCTTGAATATCCTTCTCTGAAGTTACTGATACGAGCTAAGTGACGTCCATAAAGTTGGGTTTATTAATTAATTAACTATGCCTAGAAAATGAATAACACATCATTTTTACCAGATTCTCAACTGTAGTCTTGGACTGCAGGATCTATATATTGTTGGCCTAGATTGAAATATCCAGAAGCTTCTCCATGGAGTCCTCATCCATGGATGAGAGTCATGAGACAGTACAAAAATTGAAGCATTTTGAGGAAGTTGAGATTAGAAGAATTACTAAGAACTATAATACTTGTATTGGCGAAGGTGGCTTTGGGATAGTGTATAAAGGGGTCCTTCATGATGGCTTTGATGAAGTTGCAGTGAAGAGATATATTCGTGGAGAGTTAAGAGAAGAGTTTATGGAAGAAGTAAAGATTCATAGTCAAATGGAGCACAAGAACATAGTGAAGCTCAAAGGTTATTGTATTAATGAAAATAATCTAATGTTGATAACTGAGTATATCCCCAATGGAAACCTCGATGACAAACTCCACAATAATAGGAATCCCATCTCACTGGATACAAGATTGGGTATTGCTATAGGGTGCACAGGAGCATTGAGCTACATGCATTCCATGCATTCATCAAGTCGCAACCTTACCTATCATGGGGATATTAAGCCTGCCAATATACTTCTAGATGATAATTTCACAGCCAAGGTATCAGATTTTGGATTGTCAAGACTTCTTTCGGGTGGCATAACCCGGTACACAGAAAATGTTGCTGGAAGCATGAATTACATGGATCCTGAATGTCTCCGTACAGGATGTCTTACACCAAAGAGTGATGTCTATAGTTTCGGAATAGTTCTCTTGGAACTGATAGCAAGAAAAAGGGCAAAGGAAGGTGATGTTTACCTAGTTGGAACTTTTGGGGAGGCAAAGGCAACGGATTTGAGGGGACTATTTGATCCAGAAATAGCAACCGAAGACAACTTAGGGATTCTTCAACAGATGGTGAAACTAGCAAATGAATGCCTAAGACGGGATAGAAATGAACGTCCTACAATGACTGATGTGGCCGAACGCCTTAGCGTGCTTAAAAGGAAGTTGAGGACTAGTAGACAAGAAAACACACGTCCCAAATCCATTTTGGAATCATTCCGTTCATGGCCTAAAAAGAGTCCGAGCTTTCTCAAGAGAAATGCTAGCAATTGTAAAATTCTATCAGCACTAGAAAATGTAACAAGATTTACAAAGGAGGAGATAAATGATGTCACTGAGAATTACTCTTATCCACTTGGGGAAGCTACACAAGCTAAGTTCTTTAAAGGAACACTTGAGGATAATACAGCTGTGGTGGTGTGGAAATTCCTTTATGCAGACTCAGAGAAGGCAATCATCAATGGAGCCATCATCTTGTCTCAAATTGTTCACAAGAATATTATCAGACTTTTGGGTTGTTGCTTTGAAGCTGAAAGTCTGATATTGATATATGAGTATGCTAATAATGGTAGTATCATGGAAATTTTAGCCAGCCGGGAAGATTTTCCCCTAGACAAACGTATTGGGATTGCAATTCAGATTGCCGAAGCATTACAGTACCTTCATTCATCAGCTGCTGGTATCATCGGACATGGCAATGTTGCAGCATCCACTATACTTCTAGACAACAAGTTTTCGCCAAAGCTCACAGATTTTTCAGGGTCATGTAAGCTTATCAAGGAGAGTGAAGTTACTGCCAGTGGTAGTGTAGTTACTCGTGATTTTCTTGAAAAAGTGCACCGCAACTCCCGAAATGACTTTATGTCAGTGTTGAAGAATATGGAAAGTGATGTGTACAGGTTTGGCGGTGTTCTATTTGCACTTATTAGTAGGGACATCAATATTGGATTAGACGACCTTATCTTAAAATTCACCAAAGCTTACCAAACAGATAATAGTGGGGAGGCATTCTTCGATAATGCTATAACAGCCGAAGAAGAAATCAATGTCCTCGAAGAGATTGGGATGTTGGCACTGAAGTGTACGGTCTCAAATGTTGATGAGATGGATCAGAGACCAACGATGAAGGAAGTGGCGGAACAACTTCATATGATTAGAAGGTGTTGGAAGGAGCATAGAACAGAGGCTACTACACAAGATACTGAAATTGAGGCTATAACTGTTATGTCAGAAGAGCCAAAGCTACCAAACTTGATGCGCCACTTGTATGGATACACTCGAATTCAGTTGTAATCCCACATAAATTTCAAGTGTCATCAAAATCTCAAGAACGACAATTGGATTGTGATGCCATACTATACTGTAATGTTATATTTGGTCCCACTAGTCTATCAACCCGTGTTCTTGCACTCGCTTGGATTTTGTATCAATATGAGTTCACAAATTACTTAAAGTCATGTAGGTATCTGACAGATGCTAAATTGCTTTAATAGATTTGGCTGAGTGAGTGCCGTCTATTTCTGGAATTAGCAATGAAATATTTGAATGTGGTATATTTGTGTTAGTGCAATACACATAAAGATTGCTAGTTTGCAGAGATTTCAAGCTTATACAAAACATGCATTTTTATATTCTGCCCTTTTATATTGGAGGGGGTAGTTTGAGGTGTAATTTTTGAGATCATTGATATTTTATTTGAACATGTATGACTTTAGCTATCTCCTTGCCATTCACATTTAATTTGATTTGATAATACCTTCATTATTATTGAGCAATCATGCTTTCGGTTGTCAACTAAGTCCATGATATATACGCCTCACCTCCCGTTATGGTGTACATATATATCTTGTAGGTATCATGCTTTTCTACGCCTCACCTCCCGTTATGGTGTACATATATATGCATGCTGCCAAGCGTAAGTCCATGATATATATATATTTTTCCCTGCTGGATACTTCTTGATGAAATTACTTAATTCTGTTGGTCAATTTTGCAGCTCCTAGCTGCCTGGCATGCGCATAAGTTAAATGGGATCCCAAGTTAAATCCAGGGCAAATAGCAGAACAAGCTGTTGTAATATTTATCTTGTAGTGTCCTTCGAAAAACCTCTTTCAAGCTAGTAACTGTCCTATCAACCCCCAGTCCCCACGGTGCAATGCACCGGGTCGGTGGCCGGCTCCTTGCTCCTGGATAACATTATTTCAGTCCCCCAAGCTGTCTGCTGCTGGGTGTTGGCAGCCAGCTGGCGTGGCACATATAAGTTTGGTACCACTAAGATGGATCACGTTTCTTCCTCCATACATAGCATTCGTTACTCTTTGTTATCATGCAAATGTGTGGGAGACGGATTATACGGAGTTTCAACTTGAATGCTAGCTGGTATTTTTTTTGAATGATTCTGTTTAAATTTATTGTGAAAATCAAGAAATTTACTTTGTCTACTGATATTAGAAAAACCCCAAACCCTGGGCTGATGTAGCCTACCAATCGTCCGATCGGCAAGAGCCGGAGTCAGAACGCGACGTACTACTGTGCTAAGCTAGTCAGGGTCACGGATCAGAGTTGAACTCTTCCGGTCGTCCCTGCTGCAAGAATTGAAGGCCGCTCCTCCAGGCTCCAGGTTGGCATATCCCCGTTGCTTGAAGAAGCTGGAGCAGCTCGAGGATTAGATTAGACTAGACATTAGAGCGCAACACCAACACTCAAAGACACAAAATCCCTTTTAACCAGCCATCGCCATCTCCCTATCTTGGCCAAAGAGAGAGTGAGACAGATTCCTTGACTAGGCTTGAATTCTCGAAAGCGATGCGACCCGTCGTCGCTTCCTGAAAAAAAAAAAAAAAAATCCTGGGAGCCATATAGGACAGATCGGCGACGGCGACAGTTCTCCGGTGACGATTCCGACGGTGACAGGCCGTCGGTGTTACTCATAAATAAGACAAGGATTAGACGACCCATTCAGCTACTTGATTCTGTTTACTATCAGTTTCTTTATCATCTGTTGCATCGGCAAACCACCACCCGTAAACCAATGCAAGTACAGCATCTATCTATTAGTATATCACTGGAGTACTTTTCAAAGTCAAGCACGGCGGTCAACGCCGACGCCAGCTGGCTTTGGCTGGTGAGGATCTTTTATTGTTTCCGACGAGTCTCGTGCAGAGCAGAGAGACAGAGCTACGGAGGAGTGGAGTCCTCAGACCGAGCAGAGCAGCAAGGTTTGCTGGTCAAAGCCTGAGCAAGGGAGGAGGGATTGGGGGAATACTACTGCTCGCCGTCGGTCGGCGCCACGACCCGGGCGGGTGGGGAGGCGGCGAGCGAGCTTCGTCGTGAAATCGACCGGCGGCGAGGTGCGCGGCCGCCGGCCTGTCTGGTGCTCTGCGTCGCACGCACGTACGTACGTTTCCTTCTCTCCGTATTTTCCCTCTGAAACTCAAAGTCGTTAACTTTTGAGTTGCCAGGATGGTTCATATTCATGCCTATGAAGTAGTACAGTACATCCATTAGATTTAGATCGTTCCATTGTTATGAACCACATAGACTTTCCTCTAGAAAACTTGCGATTCAAGATTCCTCCTGAATTAGCCAGATAATAACCCTTGTAGGCTCTGGGAGTTGAGAAAAATAATGATGAAAGATAGATAGGATGGAGAACATTGCGATTGGGATGGCAAACGCTAGATAAACCCATGAATTGCCCTAGTTGAGTTACTTAAATTCACAAGAAAAGGGTATATCCGTATATGGTTCTGGAGGGGAGACAGGTACTCTTAATGAACTCAAATTTCATCTATACATCCTTAAAAAAATGATGAATATTCACTAGGTTGTGCACTATGTTGTCATGTTGAGTGTCCATAGGATTCATGTTCATGCTGACTGGATGGTTCAAGACTCGGAAACTAAAAGCAAATAACTGTGAAAGGCATATGGATGAGCATTTGGGCTACTAGGCGAGGGATGTTGGTGGGGGGTGTGTGTGTGTGTGTGGTGGGGGGTGGGGGACGGAATTTCTTGAAATTAAAAACTTGAAAGAAACTCAAAGTTGTTAACTTGACTATGAAGTACATTCAGTTCCGTTAGGTCACTCCATTTTGTAGGAATCACAGAGTTTTTCCTATGTTGCATCCAATTGGCTCACCTGAAGAAATTCTGTTCCTCCTGAACTAAACTAGATAACCCTTTTGGGCTGTGGGAATTGGGAAAAAAAGGATGAAATATAGGAGTACATTGCAATTGGGATGGGTAAATACTAGATAAATTCATGAATTGGCCCACTAGAGTTGCTAAAGTTCAAAAGAAAAGGGTATATGATTCTAGAGACAGATCATCCAAGTAAATTTCATTCATGTATCCTTGAAAAAAAGGTCAAATTTCATTAGGTTGTGCGCTATGCTAAGTTTAATTAGAATCCATAACCTTGCTGACCGAACTGTTGCTGGCTTCGGTGTGATAGACGAAGTTAGATGAATCAAGATTTGCCATGTCTTGCAAATAATGACATTTTAAAATTATTTTATGTCAGGCTGTCAACTTTCGATCTTGATAGCAGGACATAAACCATTGGCTACTGGAGCAGAGTATCCAGAACACAAGCTTATGACTAGAGATCTCACCAATGGGTTCAATGAGTCAAAAAATTAAAATTTTCACGGAAGATGAGATAACAAGTATTACCAGCAACTATAACACTCTTATTGGAAAAGGTGGATTTGGAGAAGTCTATAGAGGGGTCCTTGATGCTGACAATGACCTAGTTGCGGTGAAAAGATATATCCGAGAAGATTTGCGGGAGGAGTTTATGGAAGAAGTAAACATCCACAGCATGATGAACCACAATAACGTGGTGAAGCTCATAGGCTACTGTGTTCGTGAAACTACTCTGATGTTGGTGACAGAGTATATCTCCAACGGAAACCTTGATGACTTACTCTATAGAAGTGATGCTCCTATCCCTTTGGATGTAAGGTTGGGTATTGCAATAGGGTGTGCAGAGGCACTGAGCTACATGCATTCGATGGATTCACGGAGTGACAACCATATCTATCACGGTGATATAAAACCAGCCAACATACTTTTAGATGACAATCTTACTACAAAAGTATCAGATTTTGGACTGTCAAGGTTTCTTTTCAGTGCTACTACTCAGTTCACTACAACCTTAAGAGGAAGTATGGGTTACATGGATCCTGTATATTTTCATGAGGGGTGTCTGACCCCGAGAAGTGATGTATATAGTTTTGGTATAGTACTCTTGGAACTAGTAACTCGAAAAAGGGCAAAATATGGGGATGTTAACCTTATTCCTACATTCAATAAAGCCTGTGCCAAGGGGAAAGGAATGAAGGAACTATTTGATGCAGAAATAGCTGAAAAAGATAATATGAAGATTCTTAAAGAAGTGTGGAAAATAGCGGCTCAATGCTTATCACTGAACATCCATACACGTCCTCAAATGAATGAAGTGGCAAATCGCCTTCGGATGCTCAAGAAAGATCTAAAGACTAGTCCACAATCCATATTGGCAACACACTCCATATGGGCAAAACAGTACACACAGAGCTCAAGGCCTACTAGTTTTAAGAAGAAATTGAGCTTTTTCAAGGGAAATACTAGCTATTCTAAGATTCTGTCTGAATTCCGCAATGTTAGAACTTTTACAAAAGAGGAGATAAATGAAGTCACACATAATTACTCCTATCTACTCAGTGGAGGGACATCGTCAGCAACTGAGGTTTATAAAGGAACACTGGAGGACAATACAATGGTAGCGGTGCATAAGCTAATTTATGAGGACTCTGAAGAGGCATTTATCAACGGAGGGGTGATCGTATCTAGAATTGCGCATAAGAATATTGTGAAAATTTTGGGTTGTTGTATGGAATCCCAAACTGTTGCTTTTCTGTATGAGTACGTTGCTAAAGGAAGTATCCTTGACATTTTGGGTAGCCAGGAAGATTTCCCATTAGATTTGCGTATGAGGATTGCAATTAAAACTGCAGAAGCATTACAATACCTACATTCATCAGAAACTGGTATCATTGGACATGGTAGTGTTTCAGCATCTACTATACTTCTTGATAATAACTTTGTACCGAAGCTGACAGAATTTTCAAGGGCATGCATGCTTTTCAAGAAGAGTGAAACTCCTGCTGGTGCAATTGGTAGCAGCCTTCTCGAACAAGCTCTCAACAACGACCCGTCTCGCTACGGTTCCGTGTTGATGAACATGGAACGAGACGTGTACAAGTTTGGTGGTCTTCTCATGGCACTAATTAGTAGGGATAAGGATACTGATCATAATGACCTCCTTGCCAAATTCGCCAAAGAATATGAGACTGAAAAAACTGGGAAGGCATTGTTTGATAGGGATATAACAGCGGAAAAAGATATCATTCTCCTTGAAGAGTTAGGGAGATTGGCACTGAAGTGTACCATTTTGAATGCAGACAAGATTTTCATGAGACCAACAATGAAGGAAGTGGCAGATGAACTTCGCAGAATTAGGAGATCTTGGAAGGAATGCAGGACAAGCGAGGCAGCTACACACGTAGCTACTGAAACTACTACAGATGTGGTGCCAGCAGAGCCAAGATTACCGAACCTGATGCGTCACATGTTTGGATACCGTCGAATCTCCACTACTGATCCCATTCGTGTATGCTAAGTATGATCTGTGAGAACATCACCACAGTCTTATATTTTTGTGTACTGCAAGTAGATGTAGCATTTTAGTGATATTTTTCTTCCTCTTGTTCATTTTTTTTGTACAACGTGTCTATTTCTAGAATTCCTATCTTGTGATTTCGAAATTGTATATATGTTTGCTTCCGTTTTACTTTAACAAGTAGAGTCAGCTAGGTGGTGACCTTTATGCTGATCTGAAGTCATCTACTCCACTATTATATTATTGGTCAGCTCGTTCTGTGTTAAGTAATTAACAGAGCATGGAGTTTTAGTGTGTATATATATGGACAATGACTATCATGGATGTCTTTTACTGTTTTTATGCCGTGTCGTCCAATTAATTACCCTTTCTTTTCAGACATAATTGTGTTCAGAGGTACCATATGTTCTTTTTCCGTGATCTTGCACATCAACATATGAAAAAGCCATGTTTTACCATCACCCAAAGCATTCATCTGCTTACTCATATTGCTCTCAAGACATTTTGTGCTGTTCTTGTCAGTATATAGCAAACAAATGTTATGTGATATATTCGTTTACACATATAATCACTACCAAACTGGTGAACTTCTCCTAGTGTTTTTAGTTAGTAATAAAACTCTATCACTAGCCATAGCACATGAGAATGTAACTAGGAGGCATTTACTAGGAAAAGTTTATACTAAATTTGAATGTCAAAATCCCAAAACCCTAGGAGAAGCCGACCTCACTAGGAGAAATCTAGAAATCTAGTTATGAGTTATGACTGAGGGGCAACACAAGAAACAGGGCCAGAAGTTCATCTTAAAGTTGTAGAATTAATACAAGTTGGGAACTAGCGAATGACTTGTGATTATGGGAACAAACTTATTGTAAAGTACTGGTAATCTGGTTATTCTGCCTAGGCACAAGATTCTCACGTTAGCATGTATACCTGGAATGGGTTAGTGGACAAATTATAGTAGGCCCAGTAGAGAGAGCTGCTGCTGCACCTGGACTGGATCCACCCAGCAGCCCGCATTGGTATAATCGTTCAAGCGTGGACCGTGCGTCAGTGCGTATTGGCCTCTGCCGTCCCCGCTAAGCCTATAAGGCTCCAAAGTCCAAACTCGGTAATACTAAACTAAAATCCGATGCCATTTTGTCGGCCAAAAAAAGGCCCATCCATTTGAGCCCGTTGGCAGCTTACTACCGAGATAATTTTGCAATTTTAGTAGTTTATATATTACACACTAAATGGGACCAGTACATAAAAGCAGACGGTTTGGTTCTCTTGCTTGATTTAGACTGGTCACTGAGGTTGAAAACGGAAATGAAAATTCCCGACCGAATCACATCATTTTCTACATTTGATTCGACCATTTTCACTTTTTTTGGAAAAATGCGAAAACGGTACGAAATTCGGACAGACAATTCGAAAACAGAGCGGAATTCAAAATGGGCTTATTTCGACCGATTTCTACTTTTCTACATTATATTCGGTATGTAACCGTATTAGAAATTCGGTAGAGCCATAAAAATATATTTTCTATTCCCATATCTTTTTATTTATAGCTCCAAATATAGCAAATAATATATGCATTTTGATCAGCGCGGAGAGCTTCGCAATGGTGCAGTCTATTTCATTGTTTGAGATACTTTTGTTTCATGAAATATTATATTTTCTACAAAACAAGTTTGAAAACCAAAACTCGTGGAACTTGTTAGATAAATAATATATTTGCTATGATGCACTATGGATTTGGTCATTTTGGATTACTTTGGCGGTCAAATTATATGCAATAAGGAGCGCCAACAAGGCAACAACAACCCTAGACACCACGGATGATGCCGATGAACTGTAGATATTCATGTCCTATTAATTCCTTGTTCTAAACTTGTATTTGTGTGTCGGCGACTATGTCATGCACCCCTTATTCTATTATGTGCACTTGAACTAAATCATGCACTTGTTAATTTGATCATGCATATCTTTAAAGTAGGTTGTTATTTCGTACTGAATTTTCATACGTCGACCGTTTCCGACATAATTCCGCTCGAATTGGTTCGTTTTCGAAATACCGTAAGTTCGTTTTCGTTTTCATTTCCGACTATACCATTTTCGTTTTCGCGTTCGTATTTAAATATAAATGTAGAAAACAATAGAGGAGTTTTTCGACCGTTTCCGACCGTTTTCATCCTTACTGGTCACCGACACAACAGAACACAGGGCAACAAATGCAGAGTCCACTTATCTTTGTGATTCAACCATTCACAACAGGACTACTGCATTCACCAATCATAATTCTATCTAGCAAAAATGCCCATGCGTCAAAGATATTCAAAAGCTAATCGGATGTATGGCAGTGTTAAGTCGTTTTATCTAACGGCTCGCGGAAAAAGGATTATTGTTGTTTTTCAAGCTGCTAAAAGCCACTGAAAAGTTTTACATGGTCGGAGGAGGCCGACGATGCTTTTGCTGAGCTTAAGCGCTTTCTAATGACTCCGATCATGACAGCCCCTAGGGAAGGTGAAACCTGTTGCTCTACATCGCGGCAACCAACCGAGTAGTCAGCACTGCCGTGGATGTCGAACGTAAAGAGGTCGGACACGCTTTCAAAGTCTAGTGACTAGCTCATTTATTCATCAGTGAGGTACTTAGCGAGTCCGGTACCCAAACGACGATGGCGGTCGAGACGGCATGTACTGGTGGCGAGGGCGGTGTTCCGGTGCGTCGGTGCTCTACAGCCAAAACCGAGAAGCTAACCATGAACATGGCATCAAGACAAAGCTAGCACAAGCAAGATATGAAAGAGAGAGCAACCCTGAGGCCTTTTTTTTTCGCGATCGGGTCTTTTACCCTATTTCATTAAGAGGAAGGGCCAAAGAAAGGCCAAAACACGGATACAAGGAGCTCACAAGTAATCCAGAGATTACTGGCGAAACCCTAAAGACAAAAAACACAAAATACAAACACATACAAACAGCAAGAAAACACAGGGAGGGGACAACCCCGCCTCCACACACCAACCAACTAAGCCTGCAAGAGAGAAAACATCCACGCAATGGCCGCCAAGATGGTAAATCTTCCCAGCGACCAGGTAGCCGCTGCGGGGTATGAACGACAACTTCGGCCAATGACCAGGTAGTCGCGCCGAGTAGGGCGCCAACGACGAGGAAACCGTTGCACAAAGGAGCTTCCCAAGTGACAGGTAGCCACGCGGGATACAAGCATCCGCCAATGACCAGTAGCCATTGCGGGGTAGAATGACGACGACGACACCAAACATTGGACCGACCATTGCGACGATGACCATAAGGCGCACACAAGCATAGAAAAGAGCGACCCGGCGGTAGGGGGGCGCGGCGGCAAACGGTGCCTTCACGAGCAAAATCTTCCCCCCGAAGCCTTCAAGAAGGACTTTGACATCTACGGATGCCAACAACACCGGTAGAAGCACTGGGTAGGTCTCTCAACCTCAGCCTACCCGGACGGACAGAAACGCTTCGACGACACCTCCAAGGAGGACCATGACGCACTGCGCCATCATCGCCGGCCTGGACGAGCCGAGCAAGGTTTCCACCCAACTGTTGTGTATCCATCAGGGCAGGCCACCCGTAGTACCTGGCAGCAACATCAGCAGCAAAGGTTGAAGCCACCGGCCAGGCACCATAACGGCAACATCCTCTCGACACCACCGAAGCTGGGAAGAAGGTCGCCGGCTACGGACACCAGGCGCGCACACCCAAGCAGAGGCCTCCAGGCACATGCACGGGCGGGGTAGCATGACCAGGCGAGGGCGGAGCATGCCACCGCGGCGGTGTAGCGCACGCCAGCGACATCCAACGGCCGCGGCCGAGGCAATGGAGCCGGGGAGCGACCCAGATCCGCCATGAAGACGACGCCACCGGTCGGTCCACGGTCGCCCGAAGAGTGGCAGCTAACGACAGCTACGGCCACCTTGGCCGCCATGGGCGCGCCGTTGAGGCTGCTCGGCCGCCCCCACGGCCGTCACTGTGGCCGGACCCGCAACGTGCCCGCCGGCCATCCCAATCAGTCGCAGCAGCCAGCAGTAGCCGCCACAGGTCGCCCAACCGCCGAGGCAAAGGCCCCAGGCGCGGGATCCGGCCACAAGGGGCCCAGATTCGCGCAACCAGCCTTCCCGGTGCTCAGATCTGGCCGGGATTGAAGGGGGAAGAAGATGGGGGTGGAGGAGAGAGGAGGAGGTGCAAGGGAAGTTGGGAGCCTGCGACGAGACCGGTTTTTGCGTACCGCCGCTGGCCGCCGCCACCGCACGCCGGAGGGCGGCGACGGCGGCCGAGAGGAGGCGCGGAGGGGGAGCTAGTGGGCCGGCGGCGAGGTCGCCCCGAGTCGCCCTTGCGGTGGGCGCTCGGGACGGGGGGTTTCCCTGAGGCCTGAGTGAAAGGTCACAATGGCTAGAGGGGGGGGGGGGTGAATAGCCTAATAAAAAATCTAGCAAGAACCCAAGACAACCCGATTAGATAGCTAGGCGGCAAATCTGCAAAGCTAATGCTTCGACTACTCTATGCAAGCTTCCCTAACCAAAGCAAGGCTACTCAATTCAATTGCACACTCAACAACGGTGATCAAGCTACACAATGTCGGTTCACCAATACCGACCAAGCAATTCTACCCACGGGATTTACTCTACACAATGAGTGGTTCCCGACCGACCACAACAAGCAATTCTACTTTGCGGAAAATAAAGAGATGATGGAATTTTATACCGCCGCGAAGAGTAGAAGATGGCCAATCACCGGTGTAGAAGCCAATCACCTAGAGAGCTCAAGCACAAGCACAAGGAGGTCAAGGCCTCGGCAATCACAAATCGACACAATGATTTTTTGGCCAATCACCGGTGTAGAAGCCAATCACCTAGAGAGCTCAAGCACAAGCACAAGGAGGTCAAGGCCTCGGCAATCACAAATCAACACAATGATTTTTTACCGAGGTTCACTTGCTTCCCGGCAAGCTAGTCCTCGTTGTGGTGATGCACTTGCTTGGTGAGTTGCCCGCTCAATTGGCTCGGTGCCAAAGACCCCAATGGGGAGCCGCAATCTCCACACAAGACAAGGATCCACAAGCCACGAGCAATCCACTAGAGTATCCTTTCGCGAACTCCCGCGGGGAAGGATCAAGAACCCCTCACAAGAACCCGGTGTGGCCTCGAACAATCACCAAGTCGAGCTCAACCACCACCCGCTGCTCCAAACCGTCTATGGTGACGGGAATCACCGAAGAGTAACAAGAAGCCACAGCTCACTCGATGAACAAGTGCCTCTAGATGCAACTCTCAATGCAAATCACTTGTTCTCACTCAAATCTCTCTCAAGATTAGCAAAGGAATTGAAGAGATGAGTGGGGGAGTGTCTCTCTAGCTCAAAGGATGCACAAGTATGTGAAAATGGCCAAGAGACCCTCCCATGGCCAGCCAAGGGGCTATTTATAGAGCACACTCCGAAAATAGCCGTTGCCCCTTCGGGCCGCCAGAAACCAACGCGCCGGACGCGTCTGGTCGAGGCCGCCGGACGCGTCCGGCGCCTCCTCCCATGCTGCGCCAGCCGACCGTTAGCTTCAAACGTGATGACGTGGCACGTCCGTCGCCTGAGTCCGACGCCTCACGCCGGACGCGTCCGGCGACCCAGCGCGCGCGAGACTCCAACGCCCAGAAACATACTGGTGCGAGTCCGGCGCACGCCGGACGTGCCTCCTCGGCGTCCGGCGCTCAGCAGCACCAGCCCAGCCGCCCAAGCCAGCCTTCCATGCGCCGGACGCGTCTGGCCCGCCTGGCCCGGCGTCCGGCGCCTGCGTCCGGTGCCCTCAGAACATCTCCACTTGATGTTTGATCTTCGATGACGCGCCGTTGTCGATCCAAAGTCCAAACCACTTGTCTTAGGTGCCTACTCCATAGAGTAGATCACAACTCAAGCACCGGAGTTAGCGTATCACCTTAGAATCACGTCGACAAGTGTTAGCACTCTAGTTAGCCTCTCATGCATCATGCCAAGTTAAACCTAGAGGCACTTAGGACCGCGAATGAACCGAGGAAACCCCGCTTGATAGTCGGTTATCGATCCTAAATGTGGTCACACTCGCTAAGTGTCTTGACCACCAAACCGGAAAGCCCTATCAAGTATACCTTCACCTTGATCTCCATGGGCCTCCGTCGGAGCTTGATCACTTCACTTCCATCAAGTTCATCACCGTGATCGCCATGCTCCATCATCCACCGTCACGTTGCTATGTGTCTAACCACACTTAGAGCAAAGCATTAGCAACTTTGAGTGTCATTAATTACCAAAACCAAACCAGAGCTTTCAATCTCCCCTTGTTGGTAATTGATGACAACCCTTCATAAAGTTCACAAAGATATGGAAATTGAATTCAATATGAAATTGAATTGCTTGCCCAAGACATTTTGATCATGAATCTTGGATTGGACAAGCATTTCAATTCCGGTTTTGGTAGTGGTAGCTCCCCCTCCATGTGTGCATCAAATATTTGGTCGATTTTCAAGCACACATGCATAGATAAAACTTGTGTGAGAGTTACCACAACCAAAATGGTACTAAGGTTTACAAAATTGACCTTTGAAGCGTGATACCAATCGGAGTGCGATAATAAACCTTCCTTAGCACCATGGGAATCTAGACATCCATCAAAACTCAAAATACCTCATGAGATCACATTATAAGGAAGGTACTTTGAACAAGAGAAACTCTATGTCTAGAGACCACCTATACATGCTAGTACTTCATTTCATCAATCAAGTTCTATACTAGCAATACACCAAACAAGCATGAATATTGAAATTAGCTTGCAATGCTCCATATCATCATGTATGCACACACAATATGCAACAAATAGTCTATGAGCTTGCTCCCCCTATTTGTGTGCTCATGGTTGGGTCATATCATAAAAATTGATCCCCTTCCATTGCTCTTTGTGACTTATTTCTCCCCTTTGTCAACAATCACCAACAAGGGTGCATAAGATGAGAGAAACAAGTCAATCAACTATGGCCAAATCTAAATCACATGCCTAGAAAATGTATCTCGGTTTGAACCAAGGGCAAGCTTCTTCACGCCTCATAAGAATAAGGGTTATCTTGACCAAGTTGAGATACACATCATGAGCAAGTGCTAAAGAATCAACACTAGGTTCACAAGCTCACAAACAAGTCATATGCCACCACTAGATCAAATCAAGCATAGAAACAATAGTGGTGCCATACATCCTTCAAATTCATTTGATTTGCAATGAATGAGCCTAACAAGATGCACATGTATACTTGTCTACACAACTAACAAAGGATGCATGAAATGCAACAACCAACTTTACCTTGCTATGTTGGAGGAGAGGCATGTCATATATGGGGGTGCATCAATCCATGTTGGAGAAGCTAAGTATGTTCAACTCATTCCTCAACTTGCAAAATCTTTTCTCATCAAGAGGCTTGGTGAATATGTTGGCTAGTTGATCTTCGGTGCCAATGCTTTCAATGCTCACATCTCCCTTTTGTTGATGATCTCTAATGAAGTGGTGCCTCACATCAATGTGCTTGGTTCTTGAATGTTGAACCGGATTGTTTGTCATCTTGATTGCACTTTCATTGTCACAAAACAAAGGCACATGCTTGAACTTGATCCCATAGTCCTTCAAGGTGGCTTTCATCCATAGCAATTGTGCACAACAATTCCCCGCACTAATATATTCGGCTTCGGCGGTGGAAAGTGCCACACTATTTTGCTTCTTTGAAGACCATGACACAAGAGATCTTCCTAGCACTTGGCATGTTCCACTTGTGCTCTTCCTATCAATCTTGCAACCGGCATAGTCGGAGTCGGAGTATCTAATCAACTCAAAGCTTGACCCCTTGGGATACCTTAGACCAACATCTTGGGTACCCTTCAAGTATCTCAACACCCTCTTGGTTGCCGTCAAGTGACTCTCTCCTGGAGAAGCTTGAAATCTTGCACACATGCACACACTAAACATGACATCCGGCCTTGAAGCGGTCACATATAGCAAGCTTCCAATCATTGATCTATATAGCTTTTGCTCAATCATCTTGCCACTATCATCAATGTCCAAGCCACCATTGGTTCCCATTGGTGTGCTAATGGCCTTAGCATCTTGCAACCCAAACTTCTTGATCATGTCCTTGATGTACTTGCCTTGACTCACAAAGGTGCCATTCTTCATTTGCTTGATTTGAAGACCAAGGAAGTAGCTGAACTCTCCAAGCATTGACATTTCAAACTCACTAGCCATCATCTTAGCAAACTCTTCACAAAAGAATTGATTTGTTGATCCAAAGATGATATCATCCACATAGATTTGCAACACAAACAAGTCATCTTCTATCTTCTTGGTGAAGAGAGTGGTGTCAACCTTGCCCATCTTGAAGCCTTTGGAGATGAGAAAATCCTCAATCTTTCATACCATGCCCTTTGAGCTTGCTTCAAGCCATACAATGCCTTCTTGAGCTTGTAGACATGGTTAGGTTTCTTGTCATCCTCAAAACCGGGAGGTTGTGCAACATACACTTCCTCATTGATGAAGCCATTGAGAAATGCAGTCTTCACATCCATTTGATAGAGCTTGATGTTGTGAGCACAAGCATAGGCTAATAAGATTCTAATTGCCTCCAATCTTGCCACCGGTGCATATGTTTCTCCAAAGTCAAGACCCTCAACTTGTGTGTACCCTTGAGCCACAAGTCTTGCTTTGTTCCTCACTACCAATCCATCTTGATCTTGCTTGTTCTTGAAGACCCACTTGGTGCCAATCACATTGTGCTTCTTTGGCCTCTCAACAAGCTTCCAAACTTCATTCCTAGTGAAGGTGTTCAACTCCTCATGCATGGTATTTATCCAATCCGGATCCTTCAATGCTTCATCAATCTTAGTTGGCTCAATGAATGATACAAAGGAGTAGTGCTCACATATGCTAGCCAATCTTGATCTTGTTTGTACACCTCTTTGAAAGTCACCAATGATACGATCTAGAGGATGATCTCTTGCAATGTTTAAAGGTTGAAGAACTAGCTCATTTGCATTGCTTGCTTGACCTTGATCTTGATCTTGATGTTGAGTACCACTTGTGCTTGCCTCATTGGAATCTTCTATCACAACTTGAGTTGGCACTTGCACTTCATCACCATCATCCACTTGCCTCGGCCTAATGTCACCAATGTCCATGTGTCTCATTGCATTGCTCAATTGATCTCCACCCACATCATCTTGATTTTGATTTCCAACTTGAGAGCCTTGGGTTTCATCAAATTCAACATCATGAACCTCTTCAACTAGCCCATTAGCCAAGTTCCACACTCTATAGGCCTTGCTAGAAGTAGAGTAGCCAAGAAGAAATCCCTCATCACATCTCTTGTCAAACTTGCCAAGTCTTTGTCCCTTCTTGAGAATGTAGCACTTGCAACCAAAGACCCGGAAGTAAGCAATGTTGGGCTTCCTCCCATTCAAGATTTCATATGGAGTCTTCTCTAACTTCCCATGGCAATAGAGGCGGTTGCTATAGTAGCAAGCCGTGTTGATAGCATCACTCCAAAACTTTTCACTCACATTGTACTCAAGTAGCATAGTTCTTGCTATCTCAATCAAGGTCCTATTCTTCCTCTCAACTACACCATTGGATTGGGGAGTGTAGGTTGGTGAGAATTGATGCACAATTCCAAGCTCATCACACAACTCTTCAACTCTTGTGTTCTTGAATTCACTCCCATTGTCACTTCTTATCTTCTTGATGGTGGTGTCAAACTCATTTTGCACCCTCTTGACAAATGACTTGAATAGATCATAGACTTCACTCTTGTCATAGAGAAAGAACACCCAAGTGTATCTAGTGTAGTCATCCACAATCACAAATCCATACTTGTTGCCCCCAATTGATGTGTAGTGAGTTGGGCCAAAGAAGTCCATATGCAACAACTCAAATGCTCTTGAAGTTGACATCTCATTCTTCTTGGGATGTGAGTTCCCATGTTGCTTGCCGGCTTGACATGCACTACAAGGTCTATCCTTCTCAAATGTGACACCATTCAAGCCTCTCACTAGATCATGCTTCACCAACTTGTTCAATTGCTTCATGCCAACATGTCCTAGGCACCTATGCCATAGCCACCCCTTACTTGACTTGCCAATCAAACATGATGAAAGTTGAGCTTCACTAGCATTGAAATCAACCAAGTACAAGCTTCCATGCCTAAACCCCTTGAAGATGATATTTGCTTGATCCTTGCTCACTACCTCAACTTGCTTGTCATCAAATATGCACTTGTAGCCAAGATCACATAATTGTGCCACCGACAAAAGATTGAAGTTCAAAGTATCAACTAACAACACATTGGAGAGATCCTTGTCATTGGAAATTGCAACCTTTCCTAGCCCCATGACATCACCCTTGCTATTGTCACCAAATGTGATGGAGTTGAATCCACCATTGTCATTCTTGTCAAGTGACTTGAACATACTATCTTCACCGGTCATATGATTTGATGCATCACTATCACTACTACTTTTTCACCCTTTAACCACGAAACACTTTGGTAACACCCCTCATTTGGGTGCAATAGGGGGGTACTATGACACCCAAACACCGAATTGGTAGTAATATGTGTTCATATTGCTACACTTTAATTGTGTTGCGATATTGTTTGCTTTGGTTGCAACAAGCTCATGATAATGCACCCATTTGAAGGATTTATGTTGCAATTTGTTCGTTGTACAGCTACAACAATTTTGAGTTGCATTAGCAGTTCGTGTGTTGCAATAGAAACGTGATATGGCAACCATATTAGCTTTGGTTGCTTATGAAGGGCAATATCACAACCATTGATTTAGGTTGCAACATGCTTGGTGCGTTGTGGCAATAGCTAGATGGCTATTGCATCCTTTCTTGCTGCGAGATGCAATATCATGTACATATTGCCACCATTTTTGCGTGGTAGTAATACTGGCCATAGTCGTGGCAACAGGTATACGTCTATTGCAATGAAGTCTTACTTGGTTGCACTTTAATTTCTATTCCTCTATATATAGGTAGGTCAACAGTCCCAATCCGCACGCCACATTTTCCTTCCCCAATCCACCCGCCGCCGCCGAGACACCCTCGCTCGTCGCCCGACGTTGGCGTTCGTTATGGATCTAGGTATGGCGGCGCACAGGGAAGATCACTCGTCCATAGTTCATATTTTGGAGGGTTCGGAAATGTTGCAGAAAAACATATGAGTAAACACCATAAACATGTGACATGATATAGGATACCGAACGAAACCACAATGTCACCAGTTTAGATTATGGATGCAATTAGGAAGTACTATTGCAACGGATTTGTGTTTGATACGACTGGTATTTTCTGAAAGAAAATTGACTAACATAAAAACACCTTGTTGAAAGAACAATTCTGAGAAAAATGCAAGCACTAAAAATAAATAAAAGTTGGAGCTTCATTAAAAATCATGAAATTGGTGCTTTGGGTATTCTAAATAGTGTTGGGGATGGAGAAAGGACAGACCATGAGCCTATTGAAAGGGGAAAATAATTTCTAGGTAATCATAATGGATTGTGTTGCCAAATGGATTATTCTAATCATTGTCTAGATTCTATCCAACAGTGAATACCATCTTCTTCTCTATTGCCGATGGTGTGGACCCAATTATAATGCAGAAAAATGATCTAAACAACACCAGCATATTTTGAAAGAAAAACAGATAAACAGAAATCACTACCAATACATACTGGATTGGCTCAAATAAGAATTTTAACTAGAGTTATTTGTATTATATATGTTGAGATGACAACTTATGGAGCAAGGTTACTCTGCTATCTATTTGAGACTGAACAATTTCACTAAAAACGTAGATATTTAATTAGTTTTTGGTAGGTGCAGGTACCTCTCGAAATGTCCATGGCTCAGTCTGAACTTCCTTGGCAATTGGAGCAGTAGGCTGTTACCAAATTGACCTTGCGGCCGAGGAACATGAATAACAATTGTTTGGAAAGGAAAGATAGAGAATAAACCAAGAAGCGTAAGTATCTCTAATATTAGCTAATCGCAGTATGTCTACCACAGCCGAAATTCATACAAGAAAAAAAAAGTGGGGGGGGGGTGAGTATCTCTAATATTAACTAATCCCAGTACATCTATCGCAGCCGAAATTCATACAAGAAAAAAAAAAGGGGGTGGAGCAGCTGAAGGGATCAGAGTATAAACAAAGCAAACGTGACCGACGCTTACAGGATGTGCCAATACCGAAGAGGCGATGGTGAGGCAAGGCTAGGCGGTGGCCGGCGGATCAGAGTGGTGGAGAACTGAGCGGTGAGGATGACGGACAGGGTCGGTCCGGTGGCGTCGGTGGTGCAGGTCGTGGAGGCTTGGCGGGCCGATTGCTGCCGTCGAGTAGAACGAGCCCCAGCTGCCGTAGCGGCCATAGTGGCGGGTGCCGTTTTCCTGCATCCGTGTCGGCGTCGGGGCCGCTCGGCGGCTGCGGCGGCGGCGGCGGGGCGAGGCAAAGGGAGCACCCCCACGGCGGCGTCAGGGGCGCACGGCTGAGAGCGACGCACGCTCCGATCTCTCGGGGAGAGGCGCCGAGGATTTTGCGAAGAGCATCGATTCTGAAGGGAGGTGAGTCGAGGTCGAGGATGAGGCTCATCGACCTGTAAGAATGTTTTAGTTTTCACTTTTTGCATATAGCAATTGGTAGGAGTTTGTGCCTTGCGCTAAAATTTCCAGGCCCTTGGTCAAGCCGCGATCCGTGGGCGTGTATTTTGGATCTGTTGGCGCGTAGTTTGCCGCCAAGTCCTAGAAAGTGCCAATTTTCCTTTGGCTCTCCCAGCTTGTTTGTTGAAAATAATTACAAATTGAATTACCTTCAATTAGATTTAAAAATTTTAAAAATGTAATTTTGGCTCATACATTTCACGCTAACCCATATATTTGAGTTAGATGAAAAAAATCATTTGTTTGCTAGAGACAATTCATTGTTTTATCTCCAAATTAGCAATAACTAGTCATTATAATTTCTAGACTTAGGAAAATCTACAAACTTGCATAACAACATTTTTTTGGTGTATAAAGTTTCCATAAAAAAATCAAATGGAATTATACATCGTTCAAATTATGATTCAATGCCGATTTTTAGGATTTTTATACCCCTTTAAAATATTACTGTCTTTTCATTGATGTCTCCAAGAAACGTTTTGAAAGAATTGATTTAAATCCTACAGCAACTGATGCTCAAATAAACGTGCAATCATATTCACAAAAAAAAAAAAGCGTATAAAATTATTATTCGAATGGCATCCAATTAAACCCGATGTATCATTAAAAATATATTCCTATTAAGTACGAATTTGAAGTAGCGTTCCCATACATTTGAATTTTACTTCCAAATCCTACTGCCATGGTTCCTATAGTTGAGTAATATTTTGGAAACAAAGGAAGGTCGAAGAACTGTCTTGATCGCTGGAAACATGGCCATGCGTTGCAACGAGATCCAATATGTATAGGAATTATGCTATGTTTTCCATCTCATACCATGGCCTTGGCAACCGCATCATAGCAGCCACGCAGCGTTCCTTCATGTGGTGCTCACATATTGTCGGGTACCAATATAACAGGTACCCGACCAAAGATAATAAAATAGCGTGTCAACGTTTATGTATCAAGGCAAAGAACTATTACCCGTCCCACCGAGCCCCACCGTAGGGTCCCGCGTGGGCCGATCCTCGGAAGCCATTTCTATCACGCTCGAGCCCTACCGCAAGGTCTCTCAGCGGGGATCGACCCTTAGGGATCTCCGCCTTTCCGCCTCGCTCGAGCCACATCTAGGTCTCGGGCACAACCACCAGTCACGCGGGTCCCCACCATGAATCTACCTAGACAATGGGATGGTGCACTGTCATGCACAATGTACGGAGTTGTGAATATCGCGTACGAGCCGATTTGAATCCGGTCACTCCACCACGAATGTCAAAGCATGGCCTCGGCACACCGCATACCTCTACCGTAGGATCGATCGTCCATCCCGGGATAAGAAGGAAGACGGCCACGCCCGAGGCCTTCTTTTGTTTTTCTCTTTCTTACTTTTCTCTTTTTACCATTTACCACACCGTAACCTGAATCCTCCCTTTGGCGGGTATAAAAGAGGAGGCAGGGACCGTCCTTAGGGCAACTCAAGGAAGTCAAGCAACAAAGCTACAAACCAAGCCGTCCTCCAAGAGACTCAGGAGCCCATCCATCTCGTTGAACACTTGTAACCCCTACTACAAGCCCTTCGGTAACGTAGCGATGTATAGTCCGAACCAGTTTACATCTTTGTGTCCGCTTTGTAACCATCATAGCCTAGACATGCAGATACAAATTCATATGTCACTAACCTAGAGCCACGATTCTAGACAACAACACCTACCGCATCAATGTGATAGCTTTATACAGTATTTTAAATTCTACTTGTGTCAAAAAAAGTATTCTTTGAATTTATTTTAGTGTGGTAGTTGATGAAAAAGAAAATCCTTTTTTTCAAACAAAAAAATCCATTTTCTATTTGTCTCCTAGGTGGCTAATAGATTTGATATTGTTTCTTCTTTAATAAAAGATTCCTAGTTCCGCAAAAGAAAAAAAAAACTCCCAGCCCGCCTAAAACCACCCGAAAACTCCTCGTACCGAGAAAATTTTTATTTGGGCCACCAAATCAAAAACTTGCTGAAACCCTTGCCCTCGGCTCCCTCCCGCACAAGCACAATACCATGGCGCTGCCGCCGCAACTGCCCGCCATCGTGACTCACGGCCGCCACCATCCCCTTTGAGCCCGCCCATCCTCGGTTCCAAGCCATGGCACCCTCCCCTCCAGTATAGGGAGACGTTCCACTCGAACCCCGGTGACCCTCCAAGGCCAGCGCGGTAGCTCTCCCATCCCTGCCGCAGCCACCCCCTTGCCCAGCACCCCATCCTTTGCCGGTGTCATCCCGCTGTCCTGGACGGTGCCCCCACGCATGGAGCATCTACATCGCCGGATCCACACATGGGTGAGGCTGCTAGCGATGGTGGCTTCTTTCTCCGTGTCCACCGCACGAGAGCTGACGGCGGCTTCTCCTCCCGGTGGGAAGAGGCGGATGTCCAGGCGCGTAGTCCCTCTCCTCTAGCATATCCTAGGTCATGCTCGTCATCTACGACTACGAGGCACGGCTGCCCCATCTCTTTCTCGACCCGCATAGGTTCCATGTTAATTCTTCTCCCTTCGTGTTGTGCTCTTTGTGATTTCAAGTTGTTGTGAGTTGTGACGATGGGAAGGGTTACCGGTACTCATGCTTTTGGAGGAGTGAGATTCGGATCTGGTGGTACCGAACGATAAAGATGCTAGTGAGAGAGAGCAGCTATAAGCTTGTCGAAATTCCAGTATGCATGTTACATTGCAAATCGCAGGTGTTCATATTTTTTTTATTTATGATGCAGCCTAGTTGTTCGATGGTATTCCACTGAGAAGAGACCTCTATTCAGTCTGGTCTGCAACTTGGAGGTACGATTGTAGAACTGAAGCCTCCTGATTTCTTGTAGTTGATTCCTTATTATGCTCATCTAATTGCGTGTAATTTAAAGCATGTGGGAGGACCACTGTTGTGATCTGCAAACTCACTATTTAGTACCTGATATCTCTAGCTCCATGCTTGGATATAGTATTGTGCTCAATATAGTATCACTGTCTCGCTGTTTGGCTTGGAGGAGATGGCTGGTTCAATTGCCAAAGTAAGCTGTTTTGAACCAGTTTTGAGTAGTTCCAGCATTGTTATGTATGCAATTAAAGATACTCAATTTTACCTGACTGGTTGATTATTGTTTCATGGCTGGTTGATTTTGGCAAATATGGAGCCATTTTAGGCTACTTGTTGGTCCAACATTCTCTATGGTTTGGAATATAGTTACCATTATCACACGTAAATATAGTCCAACATTCCCTTTTGATGCATGTATGTGTGTATTGGAGAGCAAGCCTTTGCTACATGTATGTGTGTATGGGAGAGTGTTGGGGTGCTGATAGACTGGTCGCTTCTTCTATTTGCCTTGTTGATAAATATTAAGGTCTTTTGATTGTGCATTTAAAATTCTGACGGATTCCTTGAGATATATGATTTGGTAGTGTCTGATCTAATCTGTTTTGCATGAAATTAAAAATCCTCGCTATGCACATCTTGCCAATCGATACTCGGTCACTAAAAAGTAGACAAATCTATTTGCTGAGAATTCTCCACTTTCAGAATCTAATTGTTAGAAATAATCTTTATCATTGAAATCACCCAAATAAAATATTGCAAAATCTTAAGATATAATCACAAAGAAATAACCAAGATTTTCTTGTACTGTAAGATATCGATTGTTAAGCACATTCCATATACTCGGTCTCTGATTTCTTTTTCTTTTTTCTTTGTATTGGGATAATTTCTAATTTTTGTATATGTGTCATCTTTTTGTTCTTTACTAGGATCAACAACGGCTCCTCTAGTCTGAGCTGCTGCTACCAACTAATGGTGTCTGTTTTGACAGTTCTCATGTGATCACTTTGTTTAATTTCATATACAAATGACAGGTTAGTGACAAGTTTGTTTTAAGACAAAGCGAATAACTAATCATTGTCTCCTTCATTAAGCAATCAAATCAAAAGGCCAACTAATGTAATAACTCTGTTGTCACTTCCTTAGGTTCTATAACTAACTGTCTGTATATGTCCAGCCAAACAACAATGTCACTGCAATTGCAGAGGTGGCGGTGGTTGCAACAAAGATGAGTACTCAAGTTGTTGACCCTAGCCCACAACTTTTGGTCTCCTCAAATCAGGTTGACTGTGAATTGACAGGCGGCTGCAACAAAGGTGAGTACTCAAGTTGTTGACCCTAGCCCACAACTTTTGGTCTCCTCAAATCAGGTTGACTGTGAATTGACAACTTCTTAGTGCTATCATCTAATACTACACAAAATGGCGCCTAATTTAATAGTTCCACCTTATTTGTTCCCAGGACGAGCAGCCTGAAGGCAACCCGGAGGAATCTCAACTCGCTGATAAACAAAGGGCAGGTACCGTTCGCAATACAAGAAGTACTAGAGGCAATGAAGCAGCTAAGGCAGCAGCGGGCAAATACGTTACTTTAGACCAATTGAAGGCAAATAGTAAGAAACGAGGCACTACCGGCAGCAAGAAGGCAGCAGGTGATAATTTTATGATGAGCAATGAAACTTTGGTTTAGTGTCTGCTGCTGTGTACCCTCAATGATAATTTTAGTTCACTTGATGCTAAAAAAATGTCGCTCATTCTTTCCAGAAAAGTAAGGCATTTCGATGGAGCGACAAGTGATGGGATTGTCTTGAAGTCACCCTTTGCTGATCAAGTGATTGGATTGTTGATCAAGTGATTGGATTGTTGATCAAGTGTTTTATTTCGTATCAATTAGCCTAGGATGATTCATTTCGATCGTATCAAGTCGCCCTTTAGATTTCGTTCAAACAATGGAGTGTCGTCGGAAACTTTATTTCAATACTACCTGTGGTGTGGAGTGTCGGAAACATTTAAATATTTCAGTAGTTGTGGTGTAATTTCAGTACTACATGTGTGGTTAAATTGTGTTTGATGGATGTTAAATGCATAATTGTTATTGATCCTGTATTATATTATTATTTGAAATTGTTGGAGGTCCAACTAAATGAGCGTGGCAGAATAGACACGTGGCAATATCTACAAAAATATGGAAAGCAACACCATTCATGGCAAAAGATAATTCATCCTATCGCAACCCAGATTTTTCGATGTCACAAAGGGTCGTGCCAATAGAGGGAGGTACACATGTTGCAACCGATTATTATGGTGCTAATAGAGACATGAACTTTTGCCTCGCAAAACGTTTTCGAAGCAATAGAGGAGATCACATCTAACAACCAACCAACCGTATTGGGTTGCAATAGAGTTATCCATCTCTCGCATCCAAACAAACCTCGGTAGCAATAGAGAACACCCCTATTGCACTGAAACTCATTTCATGGTAAAAGAGGGAACCACAAATAACACCCAAATCACTTTGATGGCAATAGAGGGGCTTACTCTATTGCACCCACAACCGGAGTGTAGCAATACAATACTTTGCAACGCCCCATCTTATACATTGCAACGCTTTGTGTAGGATGCAATTGAAACCTCTGGCATCACCTGATATGTCGCGATAGGATACATGGCAACCAACTTGAGTGTGCCCGTAGATGATTGTCCCAACGCCTCACTGTGTTGCAATACCAAAACTAGTGCAACGACAAAAAGACATTCGTTGTTGAAGGCAAATACCACCAGACTTATTGTAACATTTGTTTACGAAAGTTTTTGGGTGCAATTGCGGCTATTGCACCGAAAACGAGCATATTGCAACATATTTTGGACGTTGCTAAAGCGCCAAAATCCTGTAGTGTATCAAGCACCCAATGCCTCCCTCCGGCTTTGTAATTGACATACAAGAAGACATCAAGCTTTAGGTACCCACTTTTACTTGGGTCCTTGAAGGTTAGTCACTAGAGTCTTTGGCACCCAAATAGCTTTCTTCTTTGAGCTCATCCATGGTGTACCAATGAATCTAGCACTCACACCACACTCACTCTTAACAAGCATGTAGGAAGCATTCAACTTGTAAGAGGAGGCATTAGTGTTCTTGTTCTTGCATGCATGCTCTAAATGACCCACTTGCTTGCAACTCTTGCAATAGCTACCATTGTTCTTCATAAAACAAGTCTTGTGAGGAGCAAAAGCTACTAGAAAACCCCCCCTGTAGCTACGCTGTATTTGTAACGCCAGAAAAAGCGTCTCTAGGTTGGCACGTAAAGACATTATTTGACACGATTTCAAGAGCGTATCTAAGTGATACGATATTTAACACGCTTTCAACGTCAAGATGTATCTATATACATTTTTTAACATGCTTTTGAAATCGTATTTAAATGACACGAAATTAGCCATGCTTTCAATCATCAATAACATCTACACACGTTGTAAAGCGTATCTCAAAATCATGAATAGACACCTAGAAATGCTTTTTGACATGCAACTAAAAACGTATAAAGTTGACATAATTAGACATGCTTACAACCGTGAGTAGCATGAAGACACGTTATAAGGCGTTTCAAATAATCGTCCTTATGCGCATAGAGATGTTTTCATTAAGTAGAGATGTTTTAATGTGTACTAGAAATTTATCCTTACCCATTTTGAGACATTTTTTATGTGAAACTAAAAACGTGTAACCTGGAAGGAAACCGAGTATGCAACAAGCATTCTTTTTTTTTCCTAGAATTATTTGGGACTTTTAACATTTTATTTATAATTCCTGATTTTACTAGAAAGAAAAAATATCAAAAAAGTGTGGTGCTCAGGTATTGAACGTAGCAACTTTTGGAAGGAAATTGAGCAAGCAAACCGCAAAGACAAGTATGCTTTTGTGTTATCTTGTGATTATTTGATCCCTTTAACACTTTATTTCTAATTTACCAAAAAATTTAAAAAATAGTGTCGCAGCTGTGGAAGAAAACCGGACATGCAACCGAATGGGACAAGCATTCGTTTTTGTTTTTCTAGAATCATTTGGGAATTTTAACATTTTATTTATTCCGGATTTTACCAATAATTTGGGAATTTTAACATTTTATTTATTCCGGATTTTACCAAAAAGATATAAAATATCAAAATAAGTGTGGTACACAAGTATTGAACCCAACGACTTTTGTTAAGAAACTGAACAAGCAAACCACATAGACAAACATGCTTTTGTGTTATCTTGTGATTATTTGTTCCATTTAACAATTTATTTCTGATTTTACCAAAAAAAATAGAAAAAAATAATGTCGCACCTGTGGAAGGAAATTAACCGGCCATGCAACCAAATGTGACAAGCATTCTTTTTTTCTAGAATTATTTGGGACTTTTAACATTTTATTTATTCCTGATTTACTGAAAAGATAGAAAATATCAAAATAAGTGAAATATCAAAATAAGTGTGGCGCAGAAGAATTTAACTTGGCACCTTCCGAAAGGAAACTGATCATGAAAACCACGAGGACCAGCATGTTTTTGTATTATTTTGGAGTTATTTGATCCCTTTAACATTTTATTCCTAATTTTACCAAAGAAAAGTAAAATAATTTTGTTGACTATGCTTTTTATCTGTTTGTGGTGGGAATGGTTCTTTATCCCTATTTTTAGGACTGCACCTAGTGTTCCAAGCGCAAAGTTCCCAGAATTAAGCCATGTGGAAAGAAGTTAATGACATCACAAATAACATTTTCTTTTGTAAAATAAAACAGGAATGCATTATATATACGTTTACACTAAGCAATACAATATTTGGTAATATTTGACTTGGTATATTCATGACATAGAAAGTTAAGCTTAGGTAATATTAGTTTTTCTTCTATAAGAAATCTCATATATTATATATTACTTGAGTACACGAACTATGATTTTTTTTACACTACCCCAGATTTAGACATTAGTGCCGGTTCAAATACCAGAATCCAAAAAAATGCTGGTAAAAATAAGAAAAAAAATTTCACATAGGATTTGAACCTGTGACCTGCTCCTTGCAGGTCTCCTCCTCCAACCACTGCACCCCTTAGTCACTTGTATCGTATTCCATTTTGGATTCCGACATATTATATCAAACCGAGTGTAAATTGTATTTTGGAGGTAATAAACGAATTCAAATCAAAAAGCCGTCAACTACAAAGTTTCATAACTTTTAAAGATCTACAATTGTTGTTTAGGAAGTTTTTTCATCGAGGTCATTTACAAAATTTAAATTTCAAATTTGAGAAATTTAAACATAGGCTTAGTATGGCAAGATGAACTCCAATGAAAAAGTTTTCAACTACAAAGTTTCATAACTTTTCGATATCTACAAACTTTAGTTTGGGTGTTTTTCCTTCCGAGGTCATTTACAAAATTTAAATTTTAAATTTTAAACAATTCGATGTACTATTTCATGACAAGATGATTTCAAATCAAAAAGTTGCCAACTACAAAATTTCATAACTTCTCAATATCTACAATTGTTATTTTGATCTTTGGTTCATCCGATGAAGCGATAATATCATTGTACACAAAATTTACATGTCACTTACATGGTTCCATTGAGTTTCCTAAACTATAAGGGATATGTGTACATTTTGTGAACAATGTTATTTTCACTTTGTTATATGGAAAAACACCCAAAAAAAGATTTGTACATCTTGATGAGTTGTACAACTCTCTTGTTCATCACTTCTTCAACCGAGACCATTTGATGTTTCAAACTAGGTGTTTGAACTCGTCATTTTTAAATTTCAATTTTTGAAATGTTCCCTACAAAATATGATAAAAATAATAGCAGTAAAAATAATAGACGTCACTACATATATATAATTAGTATAGAAATCCTATGAGCAGAATATATTAGAAAAAATATGATTAATGATCAACATAGCACTTAGACAAATATGTTAGGAAAAAACCATATAATTACATAAAAATAACATATGTAAAGGCAGTTTCATGTATTTATTTTACATATATATACCATGTAGATGTAAATCATAGAAAGCTTTCAAAATGGTTTCACCATTTTTAAAAATTATGTTGAGCTTTTTTAAAATAATATGAAGTTAATAAAAATTATTTGCTGCTTACGGTGGCAAAAATAGAATAAGGAAAGAAAGGAAATTTGGCGCCCACGCGTTTCACTTGCCGCTGGAAATTGCCGCCCAACTGGCCCGCGCGCCCTGCAATTAGCGGACAATTCGGATCGTTAACTCCCCACCCCGCATAACTGGACCCATTCTTCTCATTCCTCAATCCTCATCCATGATCCATCTCGCCAACCATGGCTGCTGCGCCGCCGGCTGCCGGGCGAGAGGGTGGCGGGCCACGCCGCCTACTCTCTAGACCTGCAATGCCGCCGTATCCCCTATGCTCGCGGTCTGGCCAGATCCCTACGGAGAGGACGACGAGGAGGCGCAGCAACCGGCGGCATGGGTCCGACGGCGAGGGTTTAGGGTTGCCCTCATTGCGTTGATCCGGTTGCCAAGGGCCTTACGGATACGGAAACATACGCTGCATCCATTTATCCCTCTTCAATTTTGATATGTTTCGATCTACTGGTTCTGGTTCCATGGATACCTCCTTCCTTCGATTTTGGTTTTGTTTTGCTTTGCTCTACTGATTCCATGAATCTATGCCCTTTTCAGCCATAGATCTTATGTCCTCTGGTCATGAGAGCTAGCAGCCAGGGTTGATTAGACAAAGAAGCAGATCGTCGACCTCCCTTGAGGTGCTGATGCAGAACTGCTGCCCTCGCCTGAGACAACCTCATCTACGTTCCATGCCCTGTGAGGAGCCGATGGCCATGTGCGTCAATTACTATTTCTGTTTTTCTGATAGTTCACGTCAATGGTGAGGATACGTTATTGTTGCTGTTGTGCACTTGCACTTCGCTCCATCTAATCTGTCTGGCACCCAAAATATTGGATAAAAATTGTGTAGGGCTACTTAGAAGTTCCAAGTTGTAATCTGTTGATTTCTTTATGATTTGAAGGATAATGCGATCTATATTCTATGGTACCTTAAGTATGGTCTGTTATTTAGTATTTATCGAATTTGGTTGGAACCTGTATGTTTTGCATTAGAAAAGGTGGTTACTGTTTTTTCATGTGTGCAGCTTGTGTTTGTCTGATGGAAAAGCCACTGAAGCTGAAGCAGCCAATGGCACATTTACCTGCCATTTTCGTGTTTGCCAAATAGGAGGTGATTTCTCGGTGACCTTTTTCTTAATACTGCACCTCTCATGTGTTTAGTTTTGCACTTGTGCTATTTATTGATATTTCTATTTGCAATGTTGCCTCGTATATGCTAGTCCCTGAATTGCACATTCACAACCTTGTACCTATAAAAAGAAAACCTTCAGTCTTGGCATATAAGTAATTCCATGGCCTTAGCTTGCAAGAGTTGGCAGGTAGCTACTAGTCTGGCAACCAGTGGCCTGCCTTAATTTCTGAATTTGGTTTAGTGCAGTAGGTCAGCCTATTGTAAGTCAAGGTGTTTGTCACTTGCAGGCACACTAGGTTGCATGCTGGTAGCTAGTAATAGTTTTACCATATTCTTTTAGTTTACATCAGTTTAGTTTAAAGCCTTTAACTTTAGCTTACCTGCTGTTTGCTTGCCTTGGTTCAGTATAGTAGCAGTATGTAGTGCAGTTCGGCTGTAGGTAAATTTCAGTTTATTGGCTAATTTCAATAAATTATGTGTAGGTTTATTACCTCCTACAATGTGCATTTGTTATATATTGCTGAAACATTACCATGACGACCCTTGCCTGCCAAGTCCGCAAACAACCCATTTGTCTTCAGTAGTCAAGGCTTTTTTAAGTGGTAATAGATTATTGTGATCAGTGCATTGTGGTTTTTACAAACACTAGTGGACAACCTATCTTAATTATTTTTTTATTCTCCTACTTGCTGAACTATATTTGATTTTGCTAATTGATTTTCATGTAAATATAGGTTCATGGCCTTACCTTCATGTATGTAGATGTCATTTTTAGTTTCCATTAGTTCTACCAGGTTCATCTCCTTTCCCCATCTGTTACATTAGTTCTTCCCAATATTATTAGTGATATTTTTTCTTTTCAAATAATTTTTGGTAA